>CM033642.1:181714840-182125388 GCA_019512145.1 Engystomops pustulosus | reverse complement strand
TTTTAAATATTCAGACTTTGGATCTTTACACTTTATCTTTTAAATATTTTAAGCACACAATACAGCGCCCATCCAAACAATACATCCCCAATTGGGGGGAAAGAAACCAAAAGAAACAGGCTAGACAAGTGGGCAACATACGCATAGGCTCCTGCCCGCCGCAACCAACGAGTATGCGGCCCAAACTACCGCAGTTTTACATCCTCAGTCAACCTGCACCCTCATCTCCATTTTGAAATCTCACCAAACACTCACACAGCATATTGTTCCTGGCCAATGGTAGTAGAAAACCCTTATCCCTTATAGAAGATCACCAGCACTCCTGAACCAAATAGGCTCTGGACAGATGTGTTGGCACTGGTCATACAACATCTCATCGTGGGACCAATATTCCGTCGGGGAGCTGCCACACTTGGACAGGTACATCAGGGACGATACCTTTCTATATATTATTATTGCTATCTTCAATAGTTTAGGCGTACTTCGACGTAACTGCGTATGGGTATTCTCTGTCCTTCTCTTTTGTTAAAAAATATAGATCTTGCATGCTAATCTCTACCTCCCTTCGATTCCACTGCCTGGACTCATAGAACAAGGAGCTCCACCTAGTATCCCCCTCACCTACCATGCGTTATCCTGTGAATTACCTTTACATCCCCTTTCCCAACTTCTGCCTGTGAACCCTAAAACGGGGGTCTCTGGTAGCTGTCCCAAAAATCGTTATTCCCAACAAGAGACGCGTTAACCCACTGTGATATCAAATCATGCTAGAGAATCAGCATGGCTAACAACATCGAATAATTCGGATCCTCATGTTTCTAAGTGGAGTTAGTCGCTTTTTGCTGCCGTTCAACTAGCAATTGGCGGACTCCTGCAGATACCTGGACTGCGTTGATGTGCCCGGTAAGGGTAGTCTTTTAGCTTCCTCTTCCTGCAGTTGCTGAAATATTGATTTAAGCTACCTTCACTCTCGCATAGTCTGGGGACCAAGTTTAACAAGGTTCCCACAGAGACTTTCCTGTAAAAACCCTCAATTCTGCTTCACTTCCCCAACTTTGTAGGGTGTGCATATAAGCTTCTTGTCCGGAAGCAGAATCCTTTTGGTTTTACTGGCCTGAAGCCCCCCCCATGCCAAGGCGTTCCTTTGCAGTTAGCTCTCGTAGAGTACCCTAATGATATTTCGTAGCTTAACTTCCATCATCTCTACTGAGAACCTACTACCATTCTGTCACCCCCCACCCCCATAGGTGTTGGGACTGCGCTGCACACTATAGTAAACGTCACCATGGGATTGGCGTGAGGCATAAGACCCTCTCACGTGGTTCCTTCTCGAGCTTGCTGCACAAGTTCTTTCTCTCACACATGAGGCACAGGTGTTTCTCCCCCCCCCCACCAGTCTCCTGTTATTTAGGGCATTTATTCATGCTGAATGACAAAAAATCATTATTAAGGGAGTAGCATCTATCGCCGGCATCTATTAGGCGCCGTTCACAGCAGCTGGGGCCCTACATCACCACCATCTTTAACAAGGTTCAGTTGCGGCCTATACTCCGTCAAGGGACGCGGGAGCTTTTAACACCCCCAACACCCTGCTGTATTCTTGGTTCTACTTTTTAGTAAGAACTACAGTGCTGCGTCATAGTTAAGTCTCTTCAACATTTCACATGGACTGAGGACCATCTCAATCCTCTCCAAATATCTAAACTACTAGAAACCAATGGTATGGTGGAGTCCCACAATATTACCACTCATATCCCTGGCACCATCCACACGATCCAACTTGTCTTCATTCTAAGGTCCTTCTATTTTCGAAACTCTTATGCCATTAAACAGTAAGGCCTGATAGCGACCACAATTCCTCCAAATCAAGTTCAAGGCAAATTTGCCGTCCGCAACACCTGATGTGCCCCACCTTCCTGTTCTTCTGTCCCAGACGATAAACAATAATAGGAATAATCCGTGTTCTACAGGCGTATTTTATTGCGTGATCAGCCCCACACTGGCCTAATATCACACGAAAACCCCCTATCCAATATCCACAGGAGACAGCCCCCTTCACTCGCCGCTGCTCTAATGGTCTATGGGAATGAGCATTACAGAAATCTGGTGACAAAGGGGCTGAACCTTGTCGTGGAACCATAGCTACAGGGGAAAACAACCTCAGGGAAAATTCTCAATTGCCCGTATGCCCGCGCCCTGCGGTGCAGAATATAACAACTCTTTGAACCCCAAGATATAACTTAATTAAGGCTCCTCAACAAAAACCCATTCACCAGCGATCATGCCCTTGTGTCCCAATAGATATTGGCCCATTCCACGCTATTCAAATGGCTTCCTTAACTTTAGTGACGGACACTTCCTAGTTGATAAACTAAAACTTGGCTCTCGACCCCCAATGTTATCTGTGCGGGATTCTGTGGCTGTAGTAGCATATTCTGCAATGGATAGGTCTATTGGCTAGTATTATTCACCTATCAGTGGAGAACACAGGGGAACTGGGGCCTCTACTGGACTCACACCTCCCTGGTACCTGAGGGTCCTTTCCCTTCCTTTAGTCTTATTAACCAGTATAATGGCTTCCCTCATCGCACCGGGGTAATGTCCGTTATCAAAGGATTCACAAAATGTGGAAACAAATCCTGAAAATTACATTGTCTGATTTTTTTTTTAAAATCAGATTGATCTTTATTTATTTTTACATTTTAAGGCAAACAATACAGCGCCAACAATACCCCAATTGGGGGAAAACAAAAGAAACAGGCTGTATCCAGTGGGCAGCAATAGTCTTCCGCGCAACCAAGAGTATGCGGCCAACCGCCGTTTTACATCTCTTAGTCAACTGCACCTCCTCCATGCATCCCAACACACACAGCAGTATGTTCCTAGGCAAATGTGTAGAGAAAACCTTATCAAGAAGATCCAGCACTCCTGACCAAAAGGATGACAGATGTGTGCAGGTCCACAACATGTGAGCCATATCTGCGGGAGCTTCCCACACTTTGGACAGTTATCATCAGGACGGATACCTATATCATGCAATAGTTTAGGCGTACGATAAGCGCTGTGTAAAATATAGTTAAGGAGTAGCCATATCGGGCGTTGTGCAGGGCGTACAGCAGCTGGGGCATCACCACCATCTTTACAAGGTTCAGGCGGCCTATTACCGTCAAGGGAAGCTTACACCAAACTGCTATCTTGGTTCTTATTTACGTAAGAAGCGGCGTCAACTTAAGTTCTTCAAAGTCCCATGGAGAGACCTCAATCCCCAAATATCTAAATCTAGAAACCACTGGTATGGGAGTCACCAATCCCGCCAAGGCACCATCCAAACGATCCACTGCCATCAAGGCCGACTTATGCCAATTAACAGTAAGGCCTGATAGGGATCCAAATTCCTCCAACAGGCCCATTGCCGCCGCAAAAGAGGGCCCGGTGTCTCCCAGAAACAATAAAGCATCATCCGTGTACAGCGCTATTTTATTGTGTAACTGGCCATATCGAAACCCCTCAATATCCGGAGACAGCCTCACTGCCGCTGCTAATGGCTCTATGGCGATGGAGAAGGAGACAGCCTCACTGCCGCTGCTAATGGCTCTATGGCGATGGAGAACAGAATGGGTGACAGAGGGCAACCTTGTCGTGTACCCCTAGTAATGGGAAACCACTCAGACAATTCTCCATTTGCCCGTATCCTCGCCCTGGGTGCAGAATATAACACTTTGACCCTTGATATAAAATCACCCGCATGACCTCCCAAAGATGTTGCCATTCCACGCTATCAAAGGCCTTAGCGGTATCTAGTGTTAAAACTGCTCTCTGACCGGTGTTGTCTGCGGGGATCTGTAGACTGAGTAGCAATATTATCAATTGGATAAGGTCTTGGCTAGTATCTTCACATCAGTGGATAACAAGGAAATGGGCCTATATGACTCCGGTACCTGAGGGTCCTTCCCTTCCTTAGGTATTACCATGTCCCTGCAGAGGTCAAGGGGCATCCTCCAGGTTGGGCCGTCATGGGGGACGAAGCGGAAAATATAAATCTTGAGGTCACCTCAAGATTTAGGTCACCTAAAGCATTCAAGATCTTTACTAAGTTCTGTAAGAAGGAAATAAAAATCAGTCAAAATTAAAAAATGACTCCTACTCAGAATGGTCACCAGTTATATGTTGTGTACACAAGAGTTCGGTGCTAGGCCCTCTACTGTTTAATATATTTATTAATGATATAGAGGTAGGTGTCTGTTTTTGCAGATGACACCAAGCTGTGTAGTGTAATACAGTCTATGGAGGATGTTTATAGGTTGCAGGGTGAATTGGACAAACTGAGTGTTTGGTCATCCACTTGGCAAAGTGGGTTCAATGTGGATAAATGTAAGGTTATAATTCACATGCAACATATATCCTAGGGGGAGTTAAGCTAGGAGAGTCTTGTTGAGAAGGATTTAGGAGTGCTAGTAGATCATAGATTAAATAACAGCATGCAATGTCAATAAGCTGCCTCTAAAGCCAGCAAGATCTTCTCATGTATCAAAAGTGGTATGGATTTCATATTACCACTGTAAAAGGCGTTGGTTCAGCCTCACCTGGAATATGCCGTCCAGTTCTGGGCACCAGTCCATAAAAAGGATGCCCTGGAGCTGGAGAGGGTACAATGAAGAGCCACAAACATGGAGAATCTCAGTTATGAGGAAGGATAAAAAAAACAACAACTAGATTTATTTAGTATGGGAAAAGAGACGATTAAGAGGATACATGAATAATTTATATAAATATAAATGAATGGTCTATGCAAAAAATATGGTGGAAAGTTGTTTCAGGTTAATCAAATAAAAAGACAAGGGGACACTGTCTCTGTCTGGAGAAAACAGAGTTAAACACAAGAGGGGACAGGGCTTTTTTATTATGAGAACTATCTGTGGAATAGCCTGCCTCACGTGTTGGTCACAGCAAGCACAACAGAGTTTCAAGAATGGCCTACATACCTTCTTTTTTTTTTAATCAGATTGATCTTTATTTATTTTTACATTTTAAGGCAAACAATACAGCGCCAACAATACCCCAATGTTATTACTTATAATAAGTTTAGCAATGCCCCAGCCCTTCAGCACCTTCCCAGACCAACAAAATCATTCATACCCCGACATTCGTACCCCCCACGCTAATCCTACCTCTCAGCAATGCTTGTGATGCCAGCCCCGGTGTATCCAACCACTCACTCCACAATTTCTCAAATTTCTCCCTTTTTTGGAATACCGCCCGTTCATTTAGCAACAGCCCATTCGCTTTTGTAAGGAATTCTGCTTTGGTGGGCGAAACAGGCTGCATCCAGTGGGCAGCAATGGTCTTCCGCGCAACCAATAGTATGCGGCCAACCGCCGTTTTACATCTAACTGCACCTCCTCCATGCATCCCAACACACACAGCAGTATGTTCCTAGGCAAATGTGTAGAGAAAACCTTATCAAGAAGATCCAGCACTCCTGACCAAAAGGATGACAGATGTGTGCAGGTCCACAGCATGTGAGCCATATCTGCAGGAGCTTCCCCACACTTTGGACAGTTATCATCAGGACGGATACCTATATCATGCAATAGTTTAGGCGTACAATAAGCGCGGTGTAAAATATATATTTGAGATAATCTACCCGATTCACTGATGGACATAGACGGGATCTCCTCCAGTATCCCCTCCCATTGGTCATCCGTGATATTACCTATGTCCCTTTCCCACTTCTGCCTGACCCTAAGGGGGTAGCTGTCCAAAAATGTATCCAATAAGAGACGGTACACCAAGGATATCAATCCTGGTAGATAATCAGCATTGGCCACACATCGAATAATTGGATCCTTCCTGATTTCTAAGGGAGTTAGTCGCTTTTGTGCGTCAAATGCATGGCGGACCTGCAGATACCTGTAGAAGCTGCCTTACGGTTAGGATATCTCTTCCTTCAGTTGCTGAAATGATTTAATGCTACCTTCCTCGCATAGTTGGGACAGTTTAACCAGGCCCACCGAGACCCAATACTCGTTGTCCTCCATTTTAGCAAATACACCGAGCGTCCCATTATGCCATAAGGGGGTATATTCTGTAAAGCCTGTAATCCCTCTAACCTGCTTCACTTTCCCCCATAGGGTGTAAGCTTCATTGTCGGAAACCAATCAGTTTCCCGGCGAAGCCCCCCCCCCCCATCCAAGGTCATGAGTAGCCTCGTAGTACCTAAATAGTAGCTAACATCCCTGCTGAGACCCCTACCATTGTGTCAGCCCCCCACCCCTGTAGGTGTTGGAGTTGCGCTGCCAAATAGTAAAGCCATGGATTGGGGAGGGCTAATCCCCCGTTAGTCTTTGAGTGCTGCAAAGTTTCCAACTTGATGCAAGGGTGTTTCCGCCCCCACACCAAGTCTCTTATTAGGGCATTTATCCTGTGAAACATATTAAGGGGTAGCCATATAGGGGCATTCTGCAGGGTGTACAGCAGCTGGGGCATCACCACCATCTTTACAAGGTTCAGACGGCCTATTACCATCAAGGGAAGCTTACACCAAGCTGCTATCTTGGTTCTTAGTAAGAAGTGGCGTCAAGTTAAGTTCTTCAAAGTCCCATAGAAACCACTGGTATGGGAGTCCCCAATCCCGCCAAGGCACCATCCAAACGATCCACTGCCATCAAGGCCGACTTATGCCAATTAACAGTAAGGCCTGATAGGGATCCAAATTCATCCAACAGGCGCATTGCCGCCGCCAAAGAGGGCCGGTGTCTCCCAGAAACAATAAAGCATCATCCGTGTACAGCGCTATTTTATTGTGTAACTGGCCACATCGAAACCCCTCAATATCCGGAGACAGCCTCACTGCCGCTGCTAATGGCTCTATGGCGATGGAGAACAGCATGGGTGACAAAGGGCAACCTTGTCGTGTACCCCTAGTAAGGGGAAACCACTCAGACAATTCTCCATTTGCAGAATATAATACTTTGACCCAAGATATAAAATTAGGTCCAAAACCGATCACCCGCATGACCTCCCAAAGATATTGCCATTCCACGCTATCAAAGGCCTTAGCGGCATCTAGTGTTAAAACTGCTCTCTGACCGATGTTATCTGCGGGGATCTGTAGGTTGAGTAGCAATCTCCGAATATTGATAGAGGTCGATTTCTGGGGCATAAAACCCGTCTGGTCGGAGTGAATAATGGAGGGGATGACACGTATTAATCGATTGGATAAGGTCTTGGCTAGTATCTTCACATCAGTGGATAACAAGGAAATGGGCCTATATGACTCCGGTACCTGAGGGTCCTTCCCTTCCTTAGGTATTACCACGATAATAGCTTCCTTCATCGACCGGGGTAAGTCCCCTTTCTCAAAGGATTCCTCAAAAACCTTTAGTAGCTTAGGCAACAAGATTCCCCCAAATTTTTTGTATAGCTCCATTGGCATCCCATCCACCCCTGGGGCCTTGTCGTTGGCCATCGCCTGCGTTGCCTCTTCTATCTCCTCCAAAGTCAGAGGGCCCTCCAGCATATCCCTATGCTCTGCTGATAGTTGAGGTAGGGAGAGTTTAGCCAAAAAATTCTCAATATCTCTATCTGACGCCTGCATTCTTGTTGTGTACAGGTCTGCGTAAAAGGTCTGCAAGACATCTAGAATACTTTTAACATCAGTGCACACTACCCCGTTTGGCGCCTTGAGAGAACCAATATGGGTTGCCCCTTGCTGCGCCTTCGAGATGACAGATAGCAAGTGGCCTACTTTCTCCCCTTCCTCAAAAAATCTTTGTTTCATAAACATACGCTTCCGAGCCGCCCCCTCTAGCAAGTGTGTGTTAATTACCCCCTGAGCCTGTCGCAGTCTGTCTTTGATCAGGTCAGTAGGGTTTTCAATAAAGTCCGCTTCTGCCCTACGCATTTCCAAGTGCATAGCCTCATCTAATGCCCGAGTCCTAGATTTGGTAACACTCACATATATCATAAGAACCCCCCTCAAAAAGATTTTCATAGTCTCCCATGTCCATTGCTGCGAGTCACAATCTACATGCGCCTCAAAGAACTGAGTGAGGTCGCCCGGAACATTACTAGTCACCAGCGGTTGAGTCAACCAAAAGGGATTAATTCTCCACAATCTCATAGAGGTATGAGGTTCCCCGGGTGTGGTAAAGGAGATTAACATAGGGGAGTGATCAGACAATGTCCTCTGGAGGTACTGGACATCTGTCACTCAAAGTAACATTCCGGAATCCCCCAGCGCCAGGTCAATCCGAGAGAGAGTACCATAGGTAGAGGAACAGCAGGAGTATTGTCTAGAGCACGGGTATCGGACCCTCCATAGGTCTATCATACCCACCTCCGAGATCAGAGTACCAAAGGGAGTCACCCCTACCGCCCTACCATCTGTCAGCAGTCTATGTCTGTCCAGGTCTTCATGAGGGACATTGTTGAAATCTCCCACCACCAAATAGGGTATCCCTGGATGCTTTGCAATATATGCCAACACCAAAGTACATACCACATTCGAGTATGGAGGAGGGATGTATACTGTAATAAGCAGAAAGGAGAATGTACCGACATTACATTTCAGACAGATATACCTCCCCTCCGTATCCACTACTTTATCTACACGTTCCAAAGGTATATTCTTATGCACCAGAATGCTCACCCCCCTTGCGTATGTGGAATAGACAGCATGGTAGGCATTTCCTATCCAGGGCTTATTCATCAAATGGATATGATCCTCAGACAAATGTGTCTCCTGAAGACAATATATGTCAGGTTGTTGTCTAAGCAGGTACTGAAAGACCCCCATACGCATCAGACAGGCCTCTCACATTCCAACTAACTATTTTCACAATCATCGCCATCTATCCTTACATACATACCAGAGTTGCAGCCGCCCTTTCCCACCACACACCGACATAGCATCCATCCGCTTTCTCCCAGGGCCGGAACCAGACCCTCCCCCCCCCACAACAATAACAAGTACCACAAGTGACTCCTAATACATCTCCATCCACCTCTGAGTGTGCACTGCATATTTCTCATATATAACCATCTTGGATTCAGTACTACTCATCAGGTACATCTCCCACCCACCTCCCCCCTATTCCCACCAAATAGTGGAGGGAAGACAGGATCTTCCTACCCTTAACAAAACTATCCGGATCACTACTTTTACTCCAGAACCATTGAATTTAACACTGTATAATAAACATAAAATGTAGAAAAACTGCCCCTTCTGCAGATATCTTATCAGGAGCACCATACAGTAACAGCCGCAGGTGCATTAGGGCAACACATCAGAAACTCTTATCTTAAAGGTCTCTATAACAGAGGTCGATCAGTCCCCCTCCTCCGGTACACGATTCCGCAGTTGGCCTTCATGTTGGTCTAGCCATTGCAGGGCTGTTTTAGGATCCTCAAAAAAGTGGGTAGTCCCCAATGCCACCACTCGCAACTTGGCTGGGAATATCATAGAGTAGGGGACATTCATGGCTCGTAACCTGCGGTTTATGTCCAAGAACTTGGCTCTTCTGCGCTGCACATCTTGAGAGTAGTCCGGAAACAGAGATATTTTAGCCCCGTTGATGGTGAGGTCAGGATTATCCCGGGCCTTACGCAGAATAGTATCCCTGTCTCTGAAGTGTAAAATCTTTGCCAACATTGGTCTAGGTGGGCGACCTGGTGGTAGTGGTCTTGTGGGGTCCCTGTGGGCCCTTTCGATGGCAAACAATGGAGATAGCGTCTCTTTCCCAAATTTCTGAAGCAGCCAATGCTCAATAAATGTTGTGGGATCTTGGCCCTCTTCTTTCTCGGGTATCCCCACGAGCCGTACATTATTTCTGCGTGCCCTATTCTCTAGGTCATCGGTTTTATCCCAAAGAGCGCCAATCTCATCCTGTGCCCTTCTGGAAGCTTTTTTGCATTTCGCAATATCATCCTCAAGATCTGAGGTTCTCTGCTCTACCTCAGTAGTGCGTTCAGATATTCTATGCACCTCATGGCGCAAAATGGAGAGGTCTTCCCGCATGCCCCCCCACTTGTTGTGTGAGAGAGCTAATGCCTGTATTACAGCGGGCCACTGCCTTCAGAACATCAGCGATAGTGGGCTCCGCTTCCTGTGAGGAGACTTTAGTAGGCCTGGGTGTCTGTGTAAGTGTCCGGTCACCCACCTCCATATCAGAGAGCTCGTCCTCTGACAATTCCGGGTCAAGTCCAACCGAGCCAGCTGTCCGCTGCCATGAGTCGTCAGGAGGACCCAATCGGCTCCCTCCTGTCTGCCTGGCAAAGCAGCCCAGCCGGTCCGCGATGTTCTTCTGCCGGTGGGAAGATGTGGGAGTAGGTGCGGAGGCGCCAGCTCCATCTTGAAAATCAGGGCCGCGGTGTCTAAGCGTACCGGAGGATGTCAGCAGCAGGATCCTCGGTTCTGGGCAACCACCGGATAAAAGCAGGATAACTGGTGGGAGCTCTCCCTATGCGCGTCTTACTGCATGCTCCGTCAGGCCACGCCCCCTAGATACTTTTTTACAACTAAATAATATTGACGGTTATGTTATATAGAATTGCTCCCCCTAATTCCCTTTCCCATCCAATCCCTTCCCTTGCTTCGTTGAACTTGATGGACAAGTGTCTTTTTTCAACCATATAAACAATGACCGATGCTCTGGTGTTATTTAAAACCAACAACAGCAGCTATGTGTTGCACACTTCTCTCATTGGGCAAGAATGTGTAGCTGGCGTCTCAGGTTGGAGTTTTACATGCGCATTTTTATTGCTCTTTTGGGAGTATATTTTTAATTGAAATAAATCCTGAGGGTTAAACTGTACTACGCTATCTGCGGGTGGATTTCTTCCAGTGATCCACCACGACATACGGTGCAAACGGAGGAGGTTACAGGAGAAACGCAGGAGTGTTTGGTCTGAATAGCGGTATATTGCTATCGGAGGATTCAGGAACTTGTGCTGGAGGAGTGTGAACTACTCTACTTGTGGAGTGATATATTGGAAGGATAAGGACATACGGAAGGGAGTGAATCGGGAGCTCCGGTCAGAACTTATTCTCTATGTTTTGTGAAGCTGCTGAGAAGTCTAAACAGAGATACTGAAGCAAAGAGTGAAGAATTATAATCTTTCTAGTTTCTCCAAGTATTGCATCGCAATCTTTTCTACCAAGCAGCAGAGCAAGCATGGGTCATGAAGCAGTGCATGGAGGAGGTGGTTTTGCCAAAATTCTATAAGTTTGTTCTATTTCATACACCAGTAAAAAAAAGCAGCTTGTGGTAGGACCTCCTTGAACCAATTTTCAACAAATGAGCCTGGTTTGAAAAACAGGAAATGAACGAGTCAGGAAATGAAGGAGCACTTTGATTAGCAACTAAGCTGTAATATTAAATATTACGTTCATAATTATTGCTTCATATTACAAAAAAAAAAAAAATCTGGAACTTACAATACGCCCATCTCCGCTCCCAATGTCAACAATGGTCCCACTTCGAAACTGAAGCATTTTCAATACGTTTTCTACTTGAATCTCTGAAGCAGGTACATACGGAAGACACATTTTTCTTAAAGCAGGTGCCACAAATGGAGTAGCCACAGCATATACTGCCAATAAAGTGCCTCCCACAACACCGGTTGCAACCAGTCCCCATCTATTAGTTTTCTGAGGTCCATTATTATGATTAAAAGTTTTCTCTCCTTCTGAAGTACTACCTCTTGCATGTGACATCTGCAAAAAAAGACAAAGAAATCTTAATAACAACACTAAAAAAAAATGCAAAACACAGCTTATGTATGCAAGTTTTCAACCAAGTTTAAAGTAAATATATTAAATTGAAGAAGATCTAGTCACATGGGGCAAACATCCTGCCATTCCGTTAACAGAAATGAAAGTTGGTGCACCGTAGTATATTGCTTAACTGATGATACATCCTAGGGTTTAACCCCTTAAGAACATAGTCAGTTTATAGCTTAAGGCTCAGCCCCGTTTTTTGGATTCTGACATGCGTCGCTTTATATGGTTATAACCCATGAACACTGTTACTTATCAAAGCGATTCTGAGATATATCTGCTATATATCTGGATAACTTATTTTAATGTCACACGACTTACAAATCGAATATCGGTTTTCTGTATTTTCAAAATTGACTATTTTGGGAAAAATTCTTTTGAATGAAATGTTGAATAAAAACATGAAAAAAAACCCTATATATCAACCCATTTTCAAATCTGCAACCCTCAAACTATCAGAAACAGCTTTTAGGAAGATTGTTATCCCCTTGAGATCTTCATATTAATTATATCAAAATAAAGGTGAAATTTAGAATGTTTATTTAGCCCTAAAATTTACACCTTTCCAAAAATAAAGGTGTAAAACCCACATGTCCAATCCTGGGCACCGGTCCATAAAAAGAATGCCCTGGAGCTGGAGAGGGTTTAATGAAGAGCCACAAAAATGATCAGGGGTATGGACAGTCTCTGTTATGAGGAAACATTAACCCTTTCCCGACGCAGCCCTTTCATTTTTTGCTTTTTCATTTTTTACTCCCCACCTTCAAAAATCTATAACTTTTTTATTTTTCAATGTACAGAGCTGTGTTATGGCTTATTTTCTGCGTAACCAACAAAAGAACAAAAGAGAGGATACGTATGATGGACTAAGGTAATATCAAAAAAACTTTATTAATACATAAACACAGTAACAACAAAACCACATAATAAAAACACTTAAAAAGTGCACCATGCAAGGTGTACTTGACCTCCCAGGACCAGTGTGTCCTGGGCTCCCCAGCCCCAAGCCGACCAAGTCAAAACGACAAATGTGTGATGCAGGACAATGAGGGGAGTACTAAATACAGCTGAATAACATCAAATTGCAACAGGCAATATGTGCATACATAAAGTGACCGGTGCAAAAAATAAATGAACCCAACAGTCCTGTATATAGTAGCCTAAATGCCTGAAGTATACGGTACCTAATGTGGATCCATATGGTAAGGTGAGAGAGGCAGAAAGGCAAGGTCGGAGTGGGGAGGAGGAGGAGAGAGGAGCGAACCCCACGCGTATCGTCACCTGCTCCGGTGACTTCCTCAGGGGTGTGTGGCTCAATACCATCGTGGTCCTGTTTATATGGGGTCCCCCCGCCCATAGGAACAATCCCCGCCCCCACACAAAAAACCCTATTACCTGCTAATTTGGCAGCTGCAGATGGCATGTGGTGGAATGGATCACGCATATGCGGAAGTGATCTAGATCATGTGACCAGTCAGCTGCAGGAAGTGATCCAGATCATGTGACCAGTCAGCTGCAGGAAGTGATCTAGATCATGTGACCCGATCTACCTTTATAGGTAGATTTGTGGTGGTAGGTGCCCTTTAAGTACTTCCTGAGCTTGTCACAGTCTGTCTTTGGTCAGGTCAGTAGGGTTTTCAATAAAGTCCGCTTCTGCCCTACACATTTCCAAGTGCATAGCCTCATCTAATGCCCGAGTCCAAGATTTGGTAACACATATTTCATAAGAACCCCCCTCAAAAAGATTTTCATAGTCTCCCATGTCCATTGCAGCGAGTCACAATCTACATGCGCTTCAAAGAACTGAATGAGGTTGCCCGGAACATTACTAATCACCAGCGGTTGAGTCAACCAAAAGGGATTAATCCTCCACAATCTCATAGAGGTATGAGGTTCCCCGAGTGTGGTAAAGGAGATTAACATAGGCGAGTGATCAGACAATGTCCTCTGGAGGTACTGGACATCCGTCACTCGAAGTAACATTTCGGAATTCCCCCAGCGCCAGGTCAATCTGAGAGAGAGTAGCATAGGTAGAGGAACAGCAGGAGTATTGTCTAGAGCACGGGTATCGGACCCGCCATAGGTCTATCATACCCACCTCCGAGATCAGAGTACCAAAGGGAGTCACCCCTACCGCCCTACCATCTGTCAGCAGCCTATGTCTGTCCAGGCCTTCATGAGGGACATTGTTGAAATCTCCCACCACCAAATAGGGTATCCCTGGATGATTAGCAATATATGCCAACACCAAAGTACATACCACATTCGAGTATGGAGGGGGGATGTATACTGTAATAAGCAGAAAGGAGTATGTACCAACGTTACATTTCAGACAGATATACCTCCCCTCCGTATCCACTTCTTTATCTACACATTCCAAAGGTATATTCTTATGCACCAGAATGCTCACCCCCTTGCGTATGTGGAATAGACAGCATGGTAGGCATTCCCTTTCCAGGGCTTATTCATCAAATGGATATGATCCTCAGACAAATGTGTCTCCTGAAGACAATATATGGCAGGCTGTTGTCTAAGCAGGTACTGAAAGACCCCCATACGCTTGGTTGCATCAGACAGACCTCTCACATTCCAACTAACTATTTTCACATTCATCGCCACAGGTGCATTAGGGCAACACATCAGAAACTCTTATCTTAAAGGTCTCTATAACAGAGGTCGATCAGTCCCCCTCCTCCGGTACACGATTCTGTCCCTGCAGAGGTCAAGGGGCATCCTCCAGGTTGGGCCGTCATGGGGGACGAAGCGGAAAATATAAATCTTGAGGTCACCTCAAGATTTAGGTCACCTAAAGCATTCAAGATCTTTACTAAGTTCTGTAAGAAGGAAATAAAAATCAGTCAAAATTAAAAAATGACTCCTACTCAGAATGGTCACCAGTTATATGTTGTGTACACAAGAGTTCGGTGCTAGGCCCTCTACTGTTTAATATATTTATTAATGATATAGAGGTAGGTGTCTGTTTTTGCAGATGACACCAAGCTGTGTAGTGTAATACAGTCTATGGAGGATGTTCATAGGTTGCAGGGTGAATTGGACAAACTGAGTGTTTGGTCATCCACTTGGCAAAGTGGGTTCAATGTGGATAAATGTAAGGTTATAATTCACATGCAACATATATCCTAGGGGGAGTTAAGCTAGGAGAGTCTTGTTGAGAAGGATTTAGGAGTGCTAGTAGATCATAGATTAAATAACAGCATGCAATGTCAATAAGCTGCCTCTAAAGCCAGCAAGATCTTCTCATGTATCAAAAGTGGTATGGATTTCATATTACCACTGTAAAAGGCGTTGGTTCAGCCTCACCTGGAATATGCCGTCCAGTTCTGGGCACCAGTCCATAAAAAGGATGCCCTGGAGCTGGAGAGGGTACAATGAAGAGCCACAAACATGGAGAATCTCAGTTATGAGGAAGGATAAAAAAAACAACAACTAGATTTATTTAGTATGGGAAAAGAGACGATTAAGAGGATACATGAATAATTTATATAAATATAAATGAATGGTCTATGCAAAAAATATGGTGGAAAGTTGTTTCAGGTTAATCAAATAAAAAGACAAGGGGACACTGTCTCTGTCTGGAGAAAACAGAGTTAAACACAAGAGGGGACAGGGCTTTTTTATTATGAGAACTATCTGTGGAATAGCCTGCCTCACGTGTTGGTCACAGCAAGCACAACAGAGTTTCAAGAATGGCCTACATACCTTCTTTTTTTTTTAATCAGATTGATCTTTATTTATTTTTACATTTTAAGGCAAACAATACAGCGCCAACAATACCCCAATGTTATTACTTATAATAAGTTTAGCAATGCCCCAGCCCTTCAGCACCTTCCCAGACCAACAAAATCATTCATACCCCGACATTCGTACCCCCCACGCTAATCCTACCTCTCAGCAATGCTTGTGATGCCAGCCCCGGTGTATCCAACCACTCACTCCACAATTTCTCAAATTTCTCCCTTTTTTGGAATACCGCCCGTTCATTTAGCAACAGCCCATTCGCTTTTGTAAGGAATTCTGCTTTGGTGGGCGAAACAGGCTGCATCCAGTGGGCAGCAATGGTCTTCCGCGCAACCAATAGTATGCGGCCAACCGCCGTTTTACATCTAACTGCACCTCCTCCATGCATCCCAACACACACAGCAGTATGTTCCTAGGCAAATGTGTAGAGAAAACCTTATCAAGAAGATCCAGCACTCCTGACCAAAAGGATGACAGATGTGTGCAGGTCCACAGCATGTGAGCCATATCTGCAGGAGCTTCCCCACACTTTGGACAGTTATCATCAGGACGGATACCTATATCATGCAATAGTTTAGGCGTACAATAAGCGCGGTGTAAAATATATATTTGAGATAATCTACCCGATTCACTGATGGACATAGACGGGATCTCCTCCAGTATCCCCTCCCATTGGTCATCCGTGATATTACCTATGTCCCTTTCCCACTTCTGCCTGACCCTAAGGGGGTAGCTGTCCAAAAATGTATCCAATAAGAGACGGTACACCAAGGATATCAATCCTGGTAGATAATCAGCATTGGCCACACATCGAATAATTGGATCCTTCCTGATTTCTAAGGGAGTTAGTCGCTTTTGTGCGTCAAATGCATGGCGGACCTGCAGATACCTGTAGAAGCTGCCTTACGGTTAGGATATCTCTTCCTTCAGTTGCTGAAATGATTTAATGCTACCTTCCTCGCATAGTTGGGACAGTTTAACCAGGCCCACCGAGACCCAATACTCGTTGTCCTCCATTTTAGCAAATACACCGAGCGTCCCATTATGCCATAAGGGGGTATATTCTGTAAAGCCTGTAATCCCTCTAACCTGCTTCACTTTCCCCCATAGGGTGTAAGCTTCATTGTCGGAAACCAATCAGTTTCCCGGCGAAGCCCCCCCCCCCCATCCAAGGTCATGAGTAGCCTCGTAGTACCTAAATAGTAGCTAACATCCCTGCTGAGACCCCTACCATTGTGTCAGCCCCCCACCCCTGTAGGTGTTGGAGTTGCGCTGCCAAATAGTAAAGCCATGGATTGGGGAGGGCTAATCCCCCGTTAGTCTTTGAGTGCTGCAAAGTTTCCAACTTGATGCAAGGGTGTTTCCGCCCCCACACCAAGTCTCTTATTAGGGCATTTATCCTGTGAAACATATTAAGGGGTAGCCATATAGGGGCATTCTGCAGGGTGTACAGCAGCTGGGGCATCACCACCATCTTTACAAGGTTCAGACGGCCTATTACCATCAAGGGAAGCTTACACCAAGCTGCTATCTTGGTTCTTAGTAAGAAGTGGCGTCAAGTTAAGTTCTTCAAAGTCCCATAGAAACCACTGGTATGGGAGTCCCCAATCCCGCCAAGGCACCATCCAAACGATCCACTGCCATCAAGGCCGACTTATGCCAATTAACAGTAAGGCCTGATAGGGATCCAAATTCATCCAACAGGCGCATTGCCGCCGCCAAAGAGGGCCGGTGTCTCCCAGAAACAATAAAGCATCATCCGTGTACAGCGCTATTTTATTGTGTAACTGGCCACATCGAAACCCCTCAATATCCGGAGACAGCCTCACTGCCGCTGCTAATGGCTCTATGGCGATGGAGAACAGCATGGGTGACAAAGGGCAACCTTGTCGTGTACCCCTAGTAAGGGGAAACCACTCAGACAATTCTCCATTTGCAGAATATAATACTTTGACCCAAGATATAAAATTAGGTCCAAAACCGATCACCCGCATGACCTCCCAAAGATATTGCCATTCCACGCTATCAAAGGCCTTAGCGGCATCTAGTGTTAAAACTGCTCTCTGACCGATGTTATCTGCGGGGATCTGTAGGTTGAGTAGCAATCTCCGAATATTGATAGAGGTCGATTTCTGGGGCATAAAACCCGTCTGGTCGGAGTGAATAATGGAGGGGATGACACGTATTAATCGATTGGATAAGGTCTTGGCTAGTATCTTCACATCAGTGGATAACAAGGAAATGGGCCTATATGACTCCGGTACCTGAGGGTCCTTCCCTTCCTTAGGTATTACCACGATAATAGCTTCCTTCATCGACCGGGGTAAGTCCCCTTTCTCAAAGGATTCCTCAAAAACCTTTAGTAGCTTAGGCAACAAGATTCCCCCAAATTTTTTGTATAGCTCCATTGGCATCCCATCCACCCCTGGGGCCTTGTCGTTGGCCATCGCCTGCGTTGCCTCTTCTATCTCCTCCAAAGTCAGAGGGCCCTCCAGCATATCCCTATGCTCTGCTGATAGTTGAGGTAGGGAGAGTTTAGCCAAAAAATTCTCAATATCTCTATCTGACGCCTGCATTCTTGTTGTGTACAGGTCTGCGTAAAAGGTCTGCAAGACATCTAGAATACTTTTAACATCAGTGCACACTACCCCGTTTGGCGCCTTGAGAGAACCAATATGGGTTGCCCCTTGCTGCGCCTTCGAGATGACAGATAGCAAGTGGCCTACTTTCTCCCCTTCCTCAAAAAATCTTTGTTTCATAAACATACGCTTCCGAGCCGCCCCCTCTAGCAAGTGTGTGTTAATTACCCCCTGAGCCTGTCGCAGTCTGTCTTTGATCAGGTCAGTAGGGTTTTCAATAAAGTCCGCTTCTGCCCTACGCATTTCCAAGTGCATAGCCTCATCTAATGCCCGAGTCCTAGATTTGGTAACACTCACATATATCATAAGAACCCCCCTCAAAAAGATTTTCATAGTCTCCCATGTCCATTGCTGCGAGTCACAATCTACATGCGCCTCAAAGAACTGAGTGAGGTCGCCCGGAACATTACTAGTCACCAGCGGTTGAGTCAACCAAAAGGGATTAATTCTCCACAATCTCATAGAGGTATGAGGTTCCCCGGGTGTGGTAAAGGAGATTAACATAGGGGAGTGATCAGACAATGTCCTCTGGAGGTACTGGACATCTGTCACTCAAAGTAACATTCCGGAATCCCCCAGCGCCAGGTCAATCCGAGAGAGAGTACCATAGGTAGAGGAACAGCAGGAGTATTGTCTAGAGCACGGGTATCGGACCCTCCATAGGTCTATCATACCCACCTCCGAGATCAGAGTACCAAAGGGAGTCACCCCTACCGCCCTACCATCTGTCAGCAGTCTATGTCTGTCCAGGTCTTCATGAGGGACATTGTTGAAATCTCCCACCACCAAATAGGGTATCCCTGGATGCTTTGCAATATATGCCAACACCAAAGTACATACCACATTCGAGTATGGAGGAGGGATGTATACTGTAATAAGCAGAAAGGAGAATGTACCGACATTACATTTCAGACAGATATACCTCCCCTCCGTATCCACTACTTTATCTACACGTTCCAAAGGTATATTCTTATGCACCAGAATGCTCACCCCCCTTGCGTATGTGGAATAGACAGCATGGTAGGCATTTCCTATCCAGGGCTTATTCATCAAATGGATATGATCCTCAGACAAATGTGTCTCCTGAAGACAATATATGTCAGGTTGTTGTCTAAGCAGGTACTGAAAGACCCCCATACGCATCAGACAGGCCTCTCACATTCCAACTAACTATTTTCACAATCATCGCCATCTATCCTTACATACATACCAGAGTTGCAGCCGCCCTTTCCCACCACACACCGACATAGCATCCATCCGCTTTCTCCCAGGGCCGGAACCAGACCCTCCCCCCCCCACAACAATAACAAGTACCACAAGTGACTCCTAATACATCTCCATCCACCTCTGAGTGTGCACTGCATATTTCTCATATATAACCATCTTGGATTCAGTACTACTCATCAGGTACATCTCCCACCCACCTCCCCCCTATTCCCACCAAATAGTGGAGGGAAGACAGGATCTTCCTACCCTTAACAAAACTATCCGGATCACTACTTTTACTCCAGAACCATTGAATTTAACACTGTATAATAAACATAAAATGTAGAAAAACTGCCCCTTCTGCAGATATCTTATCAGGAGCACCATACAGTAACAGCCGCAGGTGCATTAGGGCAACACATCAGAAACTCTTATCTTAAAGGTCTCTATAACAGAGGTCGATCAGTCCCCCTCCTCCGGTACACGATTCCGCAGTTGGCCTTCATGTTGGTCTAGCCATTGCAGGGCTGTTTTAGGATCCTCAAAAAAGTGGGTAGTCCCCAATGCCACCACTCGCAACTTGGCTGGGAATATCATAGAGTAGGGGACATTCATGGCTCGTAACCTGCGGTTTATGTCCAAGAACTTGGCTCTTCTGCGCTGCACATCTTGAGAGTAGTCCGGAAACAGAGATATTTTAGCCCCGTTGATGGTGAGGTCAGGATTATCCCGGGCCTTACGCAGAATAGTATCCCTGTCTCTGAAGTGTAAAATCTTTGCCAACATTGGTCTAGGTGGGCGACCTGGTGGTAGTGGTCTTGTGGGGTCCCTGTGGGCCCTTTCGATGGCAAACAATGGAGATAGCGTCTCTTTCCCAAATTTCTGAAGCAGCCAATGCTCAATAAATGTTGTGGGATCTTGGCCCTCTTCTTTCTCGGGTATCCCCACGAGCCGTACATTATTTCTGCGTGCCCTATTCTCTAGGTCATCGGTTTTATCCCAAAGAGCGCCAATCTCATCCTGTGCCCTTCTGGAAGCTTTTTTGCATTTCGCAATATCATCCTCAAGATCTGAGGTTCTCTGCTCTACCTCAGTAGTGCGTTCAGATATTCTATGCACCTCATGGCGCAAAATGGAGAGGTCTTCCCGCATGCCCCCCCACTTGTTGTGTGAGAGAGCTAATGCCTGTATTACAGCGGGCCACTGCCTTCAGAACATCAGCGATAGTGGGCTCCGCTTCCTGTGAGGAGACTTTAGTAGGCCTGGGTGTCTGTGTAAGTGTCCGGTCACCCACCTCCATATCAGAGAGCTCGTCCTCTGACAATTCCGGGTCAAGTCCAACCGAGCCAGCTGTCCGCTGCCATGAGTCGTCAGGAGGACCCAATCGGCTCCCTCCTGTCTGCCTGGCAAAGCAGCCCAGCCGGTCCGCGATGTTCTTCTGCCGGTGGGAAGATGTGGGAGTAGGTGCGGAGGCGCCAGCTCCATCTTGAAAATCAGGGCCGCGGTGTCTAAGCGTACCGGAGGATGTCAGCAGCAGGATCCTCGGTTCTGGGCAACCACCGGATAAAAGCAGGATAACTGGTGGGAGCTCTCCCTATGCGCGTCTTACTGCATGCTCCGTCAGGCCACGCCCCCTAGATACTTTTTTACAACTAAATAATATTGACGGTTATGTTATATAGAATTGCTCCCCCTAATTCCCTTTCCCATCCAATCCCTTCCCTTGCTTCGTTGAACTTGATGGACAAGTGTCTTTTTTCAACCATATAAACAATGACCGATGCTCTGGTGTTATTTAAAACCAACAACAGCAGCTATGTGTTGCACACTTCTCTCATTGGGCAAGAATGTGTAGCTGGCGTCTCAGGTTGGAGTTTTACATGCGCATTTTTATTGCTCTTTTGGGAGTATATTTTTAATTGAAATAAATCCTGAGGGTTAAACTGTACTACGCTATCTGCGGGTGGATTTCTTCCAGTGATCCACCACGACATACGGTGCAAACGGAGGAGGTTACAGGAGAAACGCAGGAGTGTTTGGTCTGAATAGCGGTATATTGCTATCGGAGGATTCAGGAACTTGTGCTGGAGGAGTGTGAACTACTCTACTTGTGGAGTGATATATTGGAAGGATAAGGACATACGGAAGGGAGTGAATCGGGAGCTCCGGTCAGAACTTATTCTCTATGTTTTGTGAAGCTGCTGAGAAGTCTAAACAGAGATACTGAAGCAAAGAGTGAAGAATTATAATCTTTCTAGTTTCTCCAAGTATTGCATCGCAATCTTTTCTACCAAGCAGCAGAGCAAGCATGGGTCATGAAGCAGTGCATGGAGGAGGTGGTTTTGCCAAAATTCTATAAGTTTGTTCTATTTCATACACCAGTAAAAAAAAGCAGCTTGTGGTAGGACCTCCTTGAACCAATTTTCAACAAATGAGCCTGGTTTGAAAAACAGGAAATGAACGAGTCAGGAAATGAAGGAGCACTTTGATTAGCAACTAAGCTGTAATATTAAATATTACGTTCATAATTATTGCTTCATATTACAAAAAAAAAAAAAATCTGGAACTTACAATACGCCCATCTCCGCTCCCAATGTCAACAATGGTCCCACTTCGAAACTGAAGCATTTTCAATACGTTTTCTACTTGAATCTCTGAAGCAGGTACATACGGAAGACACATTTTTCTTAAAGCAGGTGCCACAAATGGAGTAGCCACAGCATATACTGCCAATAAAGTGCCTCCCACAACACCGGTTGCAACCAGTCCCCATCTATTAGTTTTCTGAGGTCCATTATTATGATTAAAAGTTTTCTCTCCTTCTGAAGTACTACCTCTTGCATGTGACATCTGCAAAAAAAGACAAAGAAATCTTAATAACAACACTAAAAAAAAATGCAAAACACAGCTTATGTATGCAAGTTTTCAACCAAGTTTAAAGTAAATATATTAAATTGAAGAAGATCTAGTCACATGGGGCAAACATCCTGCCATTCCGTTAACAGAAATGAAAGTTGGTGCACCGTAGTATATTGCTTAACTGATGATACATCCTAGGGTTTAACCCCTTAAGAACATAGTCAGTTTATAGCTTAAGGCTCAGCCCCGTTTTTTGGATTCTGACATGCGTCGCTTTATATGGTTATAACCCATGAACACTGTTACTTATCAAAGCGATTCTGAGATATATCTGCTATATATCTGGATAACTTATTTTAATGTCACACGACTTACAAATCGAATATCGGTTTTCTGTATTTTCAAAATTGACTATTTTGGGAAAAATTCTTTTGAATGAAATGTTGAATAAAAACATGAAAAAAAACCCTATATATCAACCCATTTTCAAATCTGCAACCCTCAAACTATCAGAAACAGCTTTTAGGAAGATTGTTATCCCCTTGAGATCTTCATATTAATTATATCAAAATAAAGGTGAAATTTAGAATGTTTATTTAGCCCTAAAATTTACACCTTTCCAAAAATAAAGGTGTAAAACCCACATGTCCAATCCTGGGCACCGGTCCATAAAAAGAATGCCCTGGAGCTGGAGAGGGTTTAATGAAGAGCCACAAAAATGATCAGGGGTATGGACAGTCTCTGTTATGAGGAAACATTAACCCTTTCCCGACGCAGCCCTTTCATTTTTTGCTTTTTCATTTTTTACTCCCCACCTTCAAAAATCTATAACTTTTTTATTTTTCAATGTACAGAGCTGTGTTATGGCTTATTTTCTGCGTAACCAACAAAAGAACAAAAGAGAGGATACGTATGATGGACTAAGGTAATATCAAAAAAACTTTATTAATACATAAACACAGTAACAACAAAACCACATAATAAAAACACTTAAAAAGTGCACCATGCAAGGTGTACTTGACCTCCCAGGACCAGTGTGTCCTGGGCTCCCCAGCCCCAAGCCGACCAAGTCAAAACGACAAATGTGTGATGCAGGACAATGAGGGGAGTACTAAATACAGCTGAATAACATCAAATTGCAACAGGCAATATGTGCATACATAAAGTGACCGGTGCAAAAAATAAATGAACCCAACAGTCCTGTATATAGTAGCCTAAATGCCTGAAGTATACGGTACCTAATGTGGATCCATATGGTAAGGTGAGAGAGGCAGAAAGGCAAGGTCGGAGTGGGGAGGAGGAGGAGAGAGGAGCGAACCCCACGCGTATCGTCACCTGCTCCGGTGACTTCCTCAGGGGTGTGTGGCTCAATACCATCGTGGTCCTGTTTATATGGGGTCCCCCCGCCCATAGGAACAATCCCCGCCCCCACACAAAAAACCCTATTACCTGCTAATTTGGCAGCTGCAGATGGCATGTGGTGGAATGGATCACGCATATGCGGAAGTGATCTAGATCATGTGACCAGTCAGCTGCAGGAAGTGATCCAGATCATGTGACCAGTCAGCTGCAGGAAGTGATCTAGATCATGTGACGCAACACATCAGAAACTCTTATCTTAAAGGTCTCTATAACAGAGGTCAATCAGTCCCCCTCCTCCGGTACACGATTCACCTTCATGTTGGTCTAGCCATTGCAGGGCTGTTTTAGGATCCTCAAAAAAGTGGGTAGTCCCCAATGCCACCACTCGCAACTTGGCTGGGAATATCATAGAGTAGGGGACATTCACGGCTCGTAACCTGCGCTTTATGTCCAAGAACTTGGCTCTTCTGCGCTGCACATCTTGAGAGTAGTCCGGAAACAGAGAAATTTTAGCCCCGTTGATGGTGAGGTCAGGATTATCCCGGGACTTACGCAGAATAGTATCCCTGTCTCTGAAGTGTAAAATCTTTGCCAACATTGGTCTAGGTGGGCGACCTGGTGGTAGTGGTCTTGTGGGGACCCTGTGGGCCCTTTTGTTGGCAAACAATGGAGATAGTGTCTCTTTCCCAAATTTCTGAAGCAGCCACTGCTCAATAAATGTTGTGGGATCTTGGCCCTCTTCTTTCTCGGGTATCCCCACCAGCCGTACATTATTTCTGCGTGGCCTATTCTCTAGGTCATCAGTCTTATCCCAAAGAGCGCCAATCTCATCCTGTGCCTTTCTGGAAGCTTTTTTGCATTTCGCTATATCATCCTCAAGATCTGAGGTACTCTGCTCTACCTCAGTAGTGCGTTCAGATATTCTATGCACCTCATGGCGCAAAATGGAGAGGTCTTCCCGCATGCCCCCCACTTGTTGTGTGAGAGAGCTAATGCCTGTATTACAGCGGGCCACCGCCTTCAGAACATCAGCAATAGTGGGCTCGGCTTCCTGTGAGGAGACTTTAGTCGGCCTGGGTGTCTGAGTAAGTGTCCGGTCACCCACCTCCATATCAGAGAGCTCATTCTCTGACAATTCCGGGTCAACTCCAACCGAGCCAGCCGTCCGCTGCCATGAGTCCCTCCCGTCTGCCTGGCAAAGCAACCCGGGCCGCGGGAAGTTTTAGCGCTGTGGGTGCCTTTAGAAGGCATTTTCTTAAGTTCAGCCGGTGTCTAAGCGTACCGGAGGATGTCAGCAGCAGGATCCTCGGTTCTGGAGCCAAATCTTGGGCAACCACCGGATAAAAGCAGGATAACTGGTGGGAGCTCTCCCTATGCGCGTGTTACTGCATGCTCCGTCAGGCCGCGCCCCCATTGTCTGATTTTTAAAGAATTTATTTGCAAATTATGGTGGAAAATAAGTATTTGGTTAATCTCAATATTATGATATATATCCTTTACCATCACAAGGTTGGCACTGTTTCTGGTATGTTAGCCCATTCTTCCATGCAGATCTCACCTACAGTAGTCATGTTTTTGGGCTGTCGCTGGGCAACAAGGACTTTCAACTTCCTCCAAAGGTTTTCTATGGGTTTGAGATCTGGATGCCACTCCAGGGCCTAGAAATTCAAGCCACTCACTCGTTGCACTGGTGGTGTTGTTGGGATCTCTGTGAAAGACCCAGTCAGGTTTTATTTTCAATGCTCTTGCTAACAGAAGGAGGTTTGCACTCAAAATCTCACAGTACATGGCCTCATTCATTCATGTACACAGGTCAGTCGTACTGGTCCCTTAGCAGCGTAACAGCCACTCCTCATGATATTGCCACCCCCATGCTTTAAAGTAGGTCTGGGGTTCTTTAAATGAAACTCAGGATTCATTCTCCTCCAAAAACAAAGAGTTGTGCTTCCAACAAACAGTTCTACTTTGGTTTCATCTGACCATATGACATTCTCCAAATAGTCTTCTGGATCATCCAAACCCCAGATGGGTCCGGATACGTAATGGCTTAAGCAGGAGGGCATGTCTGGCACTTCAGGATCTGAGGCATAGTGTGTTACTGACAGCAGCCTTTGTTACGTTGGTCCCAGCTTACAGGTCTGTAAGAGCTAGAAATCTTGCTTGTTTAGGTGACCAAATACTTTTTTTTCCACCATAATTTGCAAATAAATTGGTTTGCAAAGGATTTGTTTTCTCATTTTGTCTCTCATAGTTGAGGTGTACCTATGATGTCAATTGAGGCCTCTATCATGTTTTTAAGTGGGAGATCTTGCACAATTGGTGGATGACTAAATACTTTTTAACCAAAGTGTATATGTAACTACATCCATAGTATATACACATCAGGGTATTAGTAAACCTAAAAAAAACAAAAAATAATGCATAACTTACCCCACACTTTTCATCACCTGATATGGAGACTCTTAGATATTCTCTTTCAAGAAAAGCCTCCTTAGAGAAATGATCAACTAAATCTTCATGTTCTTCTTTGTATAACCTTAGAAACATGAAAAGGACAGGAAAATAGAGCACAAGAAAATATAATGAGACAAGAAGGAGGGTACGGAGGGAAAAAGCAGCAATCAAGTCAAATAATGGAGATGGTAAGTGGTACATACAGATCAAGCATAAGATACGAGTACAATACTGGAAAGATTAAAGGAGTGACTCACTGTAAGTCTGAGCTGCTGTCAATTTTCAGAAAATCTTGTTTTGCTCTTAGTAAAATGTCAGGCTCGAGTCTAGGAAGAAATTGACAGCATATTGAATTTAGAGATAGGGAAAAATAACATAAAGCAAGTAGAAATTAAAGTGAAAGAAGGTGAAATAAAATACAATGCCGATTAATTAATTTATTAATTAATTAATACTATTAAATCATGTTTATTAATTCTATTATTGTAACTTATTCGTACCATAGAGTTTATGATTTGCTGTATATACTTGAATATAAGCCCCTAACCCCTAATTTTACCACCAAAAACTGGGAAAACCTATTGACTCGAGTATAAGGGTGGGAAATGCATTGGTCACTGCCTCCAGTATATAGCCTGCCAGCCCCTGTAGTATACAGCCAGCCCCCAGTAGTATATAGCCTGCCAGTCCCCAGTAGTATATAGCCTGCCAGTCCCCAGTAGTATATAGCCTGCCAGCCCCCATTAGTATACAGCCAGCCCCCTGTAGTATACAGCTAGCCTGCCCCCAGTAGTATACAGCCAGCCTGCCCCCAGTAGTATACAGCCTGCCAGCCCTCAGTAGTATACAGCCTGCCAGCCCCCTGTAGTATACAGCCAGCCAGCCCCCAGTAGTATACAGCCTGCCAGCCCCCAGTAGTATACCACCAGCCTGCCACATGTAGTATACATCCAGCCTGCCCCATGTAGTATGCAGCCAGCCCCATGTAGTATACAGCCAGCCTGCCCCCTGTAGTATACAGCCAGCCTGCCCCATGTCCATGTATATACTCCCCAGCCAGCCCATGGTAGTATACATCCAGACAGCCACCGGTAGAGGAGCGCAGCTCCTCTTCCATGTTCTCATATGCTGTAGTTCCGGCGAGAGTGGTCCACACTTGGACGCGTCTCTGCCGTCTATACAGCCTTTATACGGGACATCCCTCCAATTTTATTCTTCTACTTCTTAGTGCCCATTAGTTTGGCGATCTCTTTCCAAATAGTTATAGTTTATTTTGCATTACATTATTTTGCTAATTTTTTTTTTTCTTACTTGATATCTTGACTTTTTGGCGTTCTAGACCTGGCCTCTTTCTTCAAGCTTCTCAATGGGACTTCTTCTGGTCATTCATAAGGAGCAGAACGCATTTCACTGTCACAATGAGGAACCCGGCTCTGAAAGTTCCTGAAGGAGAAAGTAAAACACAGCTTATATATTGGAATAAATTAGTATATGTAAAGAGTCCCTGCATGAAGGCCTAATGGGCAGATTCACATAGGACTTTTT
This sequence comes from Engystomops pustulosus, assembly GCA_019512145.1. Lineage (NCBI taxonomy): Eukaryota > Metazoa > Chordata > Amphibia > Anura > Leptodactylidae > Engystomops > Engystomops pustulosus. Next base: position 182,097,785 of record CM033642.1, on the reverse strand, counting down.
TTTCACAGGAGTGATTTGGCTTAAGATTGCTTATGACTTATGGTTTTCTCTTCCTGGCTTCAGTTATTTTTCACCGATGCCCCTTACTGAACCATTCTTTTCTCAATGGCTTTTTCACACTTCTGTATTCAGGTCTGTTGTATCACACAAGATTTGGATCACCTCGAAAAAAAGTTGTTGAAACAAAATGGGTCAGAAGGCATCAGTTAAAAATCACTTCAAGCGAGGAAGAAAATCAATGTGTACATAAGCAAATGGCATCAGTACATGAAACCCACCGATGTGGAAAAAACAGACGCCAATATGAACCTGCCCTAAGCTGAATGTAAGAGTTCTTTTTTTTTTATTTTTTCTGACTTTTTTGCGTTTCCATTTTTTACACTCTGTTCCTTATACAGTACATTTTTTTTTATCAACTACAGCTATAGCGAGGGCTTTATATATGCAAGACACCTAAGGTTAAATTTTAATAGTTTAAATCCCCTTCATGTACTGAATGCTGCCTGCATATGTCCAGTTCACCTTTTTCTGACATTCTGCTATGCGATTCTTTCAGTGACGATATCTCTGGAGATAGAATTTAACTAATTTTTTTACATACTTGGAGACATTATGAACCCCTAACAACCGAGCCCCACACTTTACACCTCTGACAACCGGCCTTTCTCTTATGAATGCCATGCTTTACCAACATTTTGACATACACTCACCGGCCACTATTATTAGGTATACCTGTCCAACTGTCTTGTTTAACACTTATTTCTAATCAGCACAATCACATGGCGGCAAACTCATTGCATTAGAGATGTGACCTGGTCAACGACAATCTCCTGCAGTTACAAACTGAGCATCAGTATGGGGAAGAAAGTGATTTTGAGTGCCTTTGTAACGTGGCATGGTTGTTGGTGCCAAAGTCTGGTCTGAGTATTTCGAACACTACTGCTCTGATCTACGCGGTTTTTCCACTCACCACCATCCTCTAGGGTTTACAGAATATTCCGAAAAGAAAACACATCCAGGTGACGGTCAGTTCTTGGGCGAAATGCCTTGTTAGATGCCAGAGGTCAGTGAGAATGGCGAAACTAGGTCAAGCTGATAGAAAGCAAACGTGACTCTCATCCCCACCCGTTACACCCAAGGTAGGCAGAAGAGCGATCTCTGAACGCACGTGCGTCGAACTTTGAGGCTGATGGCTACAGCAGCAAAGACCACCGAGTTGCCACTCCTTTCATCTAAGACGCTGAAACTGAGGTCTACAATTTGCACAAGCTCATCGAAACATTGACAGTAGAATATTGGAAAACCGTTGCCTTGTCGGATGAGTCTCGATTTCGGTAGCTGCGACTACGGAGGTAGGTCAAATTTTGATCGTAACAACATGAAAGTCATGGATCCAATCCTGCCTGTATCATTAGCACGGTTCTGGTGGTGGGTGGTGGGTAGGTGTCAGGGTGTGGGGCAATTATTTTCTTGCACTGTTTGTGTGCCCTTTGGTTACGCAATTGAGGCATCGTTAGCAAATGCCACACACAAGCCCATGCTATTATTGTTGCTCGACCGTCATGTCCAATCCCCTTATGAACCACAATGTAATCCAACATCTGATGGCTACCTTAGCTTATGGATAATGCACCATGTATAAGTGGAAATCATCTCAGACTGGTTGCTATCTATGAAACATGAACAATGGGGCACATTACTTACCCGCGGTCAGTCGCGATTCCAGCGGCGACGTTCTCTGCTGGGATGGGGTCCGGTGCCGGGATGTATGATGAGGTGTCTTGCCGCCGTCCACAAGGTGGAGCGTCTGCGCGCCGAAAGTCACTCATCGCGCCGGGAATGCAACCACCCGGACCAGGTGAAGGTACAGCGCTTCCCACACGCGGCACTTTTGGCTATGTGTTTAAATGCGCGGCGGATTTCGACATACGTCGGGTTTAAGTTTTGGCCAGCCCCGTCGATTCCCGGTTACGCGAGCACTTGCCTGGCGTGCCGATGCGCCACAAGACCGATCACGTTGCGAGCCACAATCCAGGGGCAATTGTCACAGGTTACAATCATCAGCGCAAAACGGCAAAATAGTTCGGGGCACACACCACGTCCGGAAAACGCGAATCGGGCCCTTAGTTAAATTACCCCCCAATGAGTTCACTGTACCAAATGGCCTCCACAGTTCCACTCAGATCATCCTCAATCCAATAGAAGGCACCTGATTGGGATGGGGTGTAACGGGAGATTATTCGCATCATGATGTGCAGTCCGACAAATACTGCAACACTATGTGATGCCATCATGGTAACATAGGACTCCAAAATATTGAGGAATGCTTCCAGCACTCTTTTGAAATCTCATGCCCGAAGAAATGAGCAGTTCTGAAGGCAAAAGGGGGTCCAAAGCCCGTTATAGCATTGTGTACCTAATAAAAGTGGCCCGGTTGATGAGGGTGTTATGTCAGGATAATGTGTAGGTTAACTTCGAAATGCTTTAAAACATATGACCCAGTGATTTTTGGAATGTTTTCTGTGACACTTTGTATAGTCTATGTTGTTTGAAAAATTTTAGTGTTGTTTTGCGTGTTTTATAATAAAAAAAGCGGATATTTGGAAAATATTTCGCAGGAAAAGCTCAGATTTTCGAACAAATTCACGTTCTACTTTTTCCTACATAGGTCACAACCGTCTAATAATACAAACTTAATAACTAGCATTCACCAGATGTCTCCTTATGGGACTGTGGTCTTTTAAGCAACCTCTCATTTTTGTAGATCTATAGGGCTTGAAACGTACAGTGTGTCAATTAAACCCCTCCCGAGAATGGTTGACGTCTATTCTACGCATGGCGGAGGTGTGGGGGGGTGGTCCGCTGCTCCGGATCGAGCGCCGCCGGGCCCTGTGGCCCGTGGCTGCGCTGTATATCCTTCTGTGAGCGGCCCGTCCGACCTTCTGGCAGGACCCGGCTGAACACACATGAGCCATGAGCCAGCACTGTATTCACTGTGTAATGTGAAAGAAGAGCTTGAACAATTGATCAGTGGATCACTGTTCTAAGCTAACGCTGTTAAAAGTTAATAAAAAATGTTACACTTAACCTACATAACATCATTTCTTAATTTAAAAAGAAATATATTAAATAAAGTTAAAGTCCCCCAACGCCAAATATTCCCTATATACATGCAATAGAAGTGTTAAAAAAACAAACAAGCAGCCAAAACCCGCCCCCCACAATTTGGTATAGCGCGCGTCCGTACAATCCGTACCATAACTCAGAACCATTATTGTGACCCCGCTTGGTGAACGCCGTAAAAACAAAACCCTGGAATAACCACGTCCGAAAAATTAATGTTTCATAAAATCGTCTACACAAAAGTTTCTAAAAAGTGATATCAAAAAAAGTTATGTGCGCCTAAATGGAAAAAATGGTACACTGAAAAGAACACTCAACTCGTCACAAAAATAAGCCTACAATACTAGCTGTGTCACTCATAAAAATATTTAAGTTACGTCTCCGAATAGAGGCGATGCAAAAAACAAAGAGATTTCCTCTATTAGATATTTATCCAAAAAATTGTAAAAAATAAATGAAAAACTGGTAAAAGAGGTATCACCGTATGCGAATCACCTATAGAATAAAGATAATATAGTATTTTTTAGTGAACGTGTACGACCCCCAACACAAAAAAAAAAGTAAACCAACAATTGACAAGTTTCTTTCAAACATACATTCAAGAGTTAACATAATCTCATCAATAGCAAGACCCCGAAATTGATATCTATTTTTAAGGTGCAATGCAATGCTTCACGCAACAAAATAAGCCCTTATATGTCCAATTGCACAAAAATTATAAATACATTGTATGCCAATAAAAGTGACAAATGCATATCTGTTTCGAATGGCGCTATGCTCAACCGTCGATGCCCCTGGCGATGTGCCCCTACGCGGGTAACCACAATGTGGGCATATTGTTATACGCGGGAGGGATTGGGTACAAAATTTTGTGGAGCGTTTGTGTATTTTAGTCACATGGATAAATTTTTTGAAACACTCCCACATTCATTAGCCCAAAAAGTGTATTTCAACATTGCTATTGCGATTTGTTTTAACCCCTGTAAACAATTAAAGGGTTAACAAAACTTCATAAAAGTTGTTTTACACGTGAGACGTTGAGGGGGTGAGTTCTAGGTAATTCTATGGCTTTATACTTTTATTTAGGGTCTCTCAAAGTATACACCTGAGCAGGTCCCTAAATACAGGATTTTGCGTCTTTTTTATGAGAAATGGAAAAATCGCACTGGACGCTCAAAGGACCCGTAACCATCCTACATAAAATAGGAGTAATGCATAAGAAACCATGTCACATAATTAGACCATTAGTGCAAGTTAGTCAGTAACTTTCTTTGCGGTTATGCCTATGCAGAAATAAGTAGAAATTTTGAAGTTGGAGACTAAATCAGAATTTTCATCAATTTTCACACAAATATCTGATTTTCATATAATTAAATGCAAAACAATACCCACCAAAATTTTTCAACTAACATGAAGTACAAAGTGTCACGAACGAAAACAATTTTAATTTTTAAGCACTGGATATATGTTAAAGCGTTTCAAACGTTATAACGTCATTTATAGTGACCTAGGCAGAATTTGACAAAAATCGGCCGTTTGTCAAGGAAGCGTGAAAAGTGCCGCTCAGAGTTAAGGGGTTAAAAAAAACTCTAAATCTCGCCTGACTCCTAGTGGGACACTGCTAGGTTTCAAGGTCACTGTAAGGCACCCTAAATAAAGTAAAACCCCATACAATTAACCCCATTATAGTAAACTACCGTACTATACTTGAGAAAGCCAGTGTTTTAGCGCAAACTTTGTGGCTAAAAATTCAACACTTGGCTTATGACTAGGGGATCAAAAATAATAAATCTTACTCTCCACCATTGCCGATGGCCCACCAGACAGCTCCCTATCATACTTACATAGCCGCAGTTTCCACGGAGCTCCGTGGCCGCCACCTCTTCTGTACTTCATGTCCGGACTCAGGGGCTCCGGCCTCTGTGCGGCGTGACATCAGAGCTGAGTCCGCGGGGCCGTGGCGAGGAGCTGTCGCGCCAGACAGCAATTGATAGGACTGTACGCTTCCAATCGAGCCAGCTAAGAAAGGCGCGCACGTGAGCTACCGCGGACGCTGCGTCATTAGAATGAAAGAGAGCTGTCATGTACTCCGGGTCCTCGAAAGTGGTGAGTAGTAAGTTTATTATTTCTTTTTACCCGGCAACAGGGGGTGGGGCTAAACGAAGGATCAGCCAAATACAAAAAAGGGATGCACGCTATATAGACAGAAAGGGCTGCGCAGCTATATACAAAGGAGGCATCTTGCGAGGGGCTGGACAGTGCTATATACAGAAAGGGGCTGGCAGAGTCTATAATACAGAAAGTGGGGTCTGGCAGGCTAGTATCACGAAAGGGGCTGGGGCAAGCTATATAAGAGAAGGGGACTGGCAGGCTATATACAGAAAGGATTTTTCCAGTTCTTTGGTGGTAAAAACTATAGGTCCTCGTTGCTTATACTCGAGATATACGGTACACACAAACCCCACACCGCTAAAAACACTACTTTATGACAGTTGTTTAACCTATTCAATGTGTTTACTAGGGTGTTAAAACAAAATCGAATCGGATGCAATTTTAAATTAACATGTTTTTTACGGACTAAATTATGTGTTTTTCATAAAATGTACAATATTCACGTTCGATGTCAAAAACCAAAAACGGTCCACAATGAATGGACCCAAGTATCATCCCCAGTATATGACTAATACCCCATATGTGGTGGTAAATGCTTTAGGCACAATATTCCGCTCTCGAGTCAGCTAATACAGCCAGCCAGCCCCTAGTAGTTATACAGCCACTCTGCCCCCGTAGTAAAAGAACCAGCCCGGCCCATGTAGTATTCTCAAGCCAGCCGCCCCCATGCTAGCTATACAGCCTCCGCCCCCAGTAGTGTACTAACCAAAGCCCAGCCTGCCTCCCAGAATTGATCAGCAGCCTGCTCCCAGGTGTATACAGCCAGCTCTGCCCTCACTATACGAGTATAAGCTGTCCTATGCCACCCATGTAGTATACATCTGCCAGCCCCCCCATCATATACATCCGCCTTCCCTGTAGTATATATATAGCCACCCACCTGCCCCTTGATAAGAGACATAGTCCGCCCGGCTGCCCCCTGTATATACAGTCCATCATCCCCCGATGTAGTCTATACTCAGATGCCCCCAGTAATACAGCCAGCCTGTCCCCGTAGGTATCCGCCAAGCCCTCCAGCATGATGGTATACAGCCAGCATGCCAACATGTAGTCTACAGCCAGATCTTGCCCCCAGTAGATAACAGCCAAGCCGGTCCCCAGTAGTATACATCAGCCCCCGTAGTATACAGCCCACTATAGCCCCCAGGTATATACAGTCCTATCCTGCCCCTAGTAGTGATACACCAGCCTGCCCCCATAGTATAAGCAGCCTGCCTGCCCCAGATCGTATACAAGCCTGCCACCCCCACTGTAGTAGTCATACTATATCTCTGCCAGCCCCCCATCAGTATACCGCCAGCCTTCCTCTGGGGGCTATATGGCTGTATACTCCGGGGGGCTGCTGTATACTACTGGGGACAGGCTGGCCAACTACTGGGGGCAGTCGTGGCTGTATACTACATGGGGGGCATGCTGGCGGTATACTACCTGGGGGCTGGCTGTATACTACTGGGAAGGGCTTGGCTGTCTAATACTCGGGGGCATTCTGGCTGATTACTCCTGTGGGATGCTGGCTGTCTACTACAGGGCAGCGGGGCCTGGCTGTATATTACAGGGGCAGGGCTGGCTGGCTATATACTACTAAGGGGAAGCTTGGATGTAATATGCTGGGGGGCTGGCAGGCTGTATATCATGGGGGCAGGCTGGCTGTATACTACATGGTAAGCAAGGCTGGCTGAATCTTAACCCTGGAGGCATGCTGGCTGTAATACTACTGGGGGCATGGGCTTTGCTGTATACTACTGGGGGCGGGCAGCTTATAACTACATGGGGGCAGTCTGGCTGCATACTAAAGGGGGCAGGCTTGCTGTTTACTACGGGGGGGCTTGGCTGTATACTACTAGGGGCTGCTGGCTGTATGCTAGACTTGGGAGCTGGGCTGACTATGTGTGCCTATACATCATTTACCTACCACCATAAAACATAGATGGGGTATTGTTTATACTGGGGAGAGATTGGTCCATCAATTGTTGACCGTTTTGGTATTTTATCAACGGAGAATTTTGTACATTTATGAAAAACCATTAATTTGCCAAAAAATGTATTTCAAAATTGCATCCGCTTTTGTTTAAACCCCTGTAAAACAATTAAGGTGTACCAAACTTCATAAAGTTTGTTTTAATGTACGTTGTGGGTGTACCGTATACCTCGAGTTATAAGTTCCTAGGCACCTAGTTTTTACCACCAAAACTGGAAAAATCCTTTCTGTTATAGCCTGCCAGCCCTTTCTGGATATAGACTGGCCAGCCCCGTTCTGTAGATAGCCCTGCCAGCCCCCTTTCTGTATATAGACTGGCCAGCCCCTTCTGTATATTGCCTGCCAGCCCCTTTCGTAATAGTAGACTGGGCAGCCCCTTTTTTTCTGTATATAGCCGCCAGCCCCTTTCTGTATATTCTGCTGTGCAATCCCCTTTCTTGTCTATAAGCCCTGGCCACCCCCCTGTTGCCGGAAAAAAAATATAACCTTAACTACTCACCATTTCGACGGCCCGGACAGCTCCTCTTTCATCTTCATATGCGCAGGTTCCGCGGTAGCTCCGTGGCCCGCTCCTCTTATTTCTTCATGCGGCTCGGGGCCGCGACAGCTCCTTTCGCACGTCCCTCCCTTGACTCAGCTCTGATGTCACCCAAGAGTGGCAGGGCCCTGAGCCGCCAATAAGACAAATAGTGCGATTGCCACGGAGCCCCTTGGAACTGCGCATTAAGATGAAGAGGACTGTCGGGGCCATCGTAAATGGTGAGTGTAAGTTTTATTATTTTTGTATACCCGAGTATAAGCCATTGTTGGAATTTTTTAGCACAAAGTTGTGCTAAAAAACTCGGCTTTTACTCAATATAATACGGTATTTTCTATAAGGGTTATTTATGGGGTTTACTTTTTATTTAGCCGCTTCCAGGACTTAAAAAACCATAGCAGGTCCCAATAGCAGATTGAAGTTTTTTAACCCCGTAATAACTCTGAAGCCTTTTCACATTCCTGACACGGCCCATTTTTTCAAATCTGCCCTTTGTCACTATAAATGGTATAACTTTGAAACGCTTTAACATATCCACTGATTTTAAAATTGTTTTTCCTCGGACACTTTGTACTTCATGTTAGTTTGAAAAATTTTGGTTGTATGTTTTGCATTTATTTATGAGAAAATCAGATTCTTTTTGAAATTTGGAAAAGTATTCTTGATTTTGAACTTCAAAATGTTTAAAACTTTTTCCATGCATAGCATAACCGCAAAAAACTAATAACTAACATTCCCTACATGTTAATTTTAATGTGGACCTGGTTTCTTATGCAGACTCCTATTTTTGTAGATGTTATGGGCCTTTGAGGTCATGTGCGATTTTTTCAACATTTTCATAAAAACGCAAATCCTCTATTGAGGGCCCTGCTCAGGTTTCAAATCACTTTGAGAGACCTAAATAAACGTAAAACCCATAAATTACCCCATATAGAACTACACCCCTCACGACGTAAAACAACTTTATGAAGTTTGTTAACCCTTTAATTGTTTACAGGGGTTAAAACAAAATCGAATACAATTTTTGAAAGTAACCTTGTTTTGGCTAAATTAATGTGTTTTCAAAAAATGTACAATGGATAAATACCAAAACGCTCCATACAAATTTGCTACCCAATCCCTCCCGCTATAACAATACCCAATACCCCATATGTGGTGGTAACCCGCCGTATGGCACACGCCAGGGCATCGAAGGGAGCTTGCTGCGCCATTCAGAACAGATTATGCTTGTCACTTTTTATTGGCTATACAATGTATTATTTTTTGGCAATTTGGACATATAAGGGCTTATTTTTTGCGATCAGGCTGAATCCACCTTCAGAATAATTCATTTTCGTGGGTCATTAGCTATTTTGATGAGATTTTATTAACTCTTGACTGTATGGGTTAAACAGAAAATTGTCAATTTTGTTTACTTTTTTTTTTGGTGTGTTTTTGGGGGTCGTACACACGTTCCTAAAAATTACTATATTATCTTTATTTATAGGTGATTACGATTACGGTGATACCTTTAGAACAGTTTTTCATTTATTTTTACAATTTTTTTGGATAATACATATAGCGGAAATCGCTTTGTTTTTTGCATCGCCATCTTTCGGAGAATGACGTCACTTTAATAGTTTTGGGTTGACACCGCTAGTTTTTGGGCTTATTTTTTACGAGTTGTGAGTTTGTTTCTTCAGTGGTAACCATTTTTGGCGCACATACCTTTTTTTGATCACTTTTTAAGAACATTTTTGTGTAGAGATTTTATGACATGTACATTTTTGGCGTGTTTACCCGGGTTTTTGTGTTTAAATAATACTGCGTTCCCCAACGGTCCAATAATGTTTCTGGAGTTATTGTACGGATTCTGTTACGTACGCGGCTATAACCAATAGGTGGGGGGGGTTTTGGGGCGATGTTGTGTTTTTTTCACTTTAATTGCAATTACTATAGGGAATATTCTGTTTGGGGGGACTGTAACTTTATTTAATTATTCTTTTTATTAAAAAAGTGATTTTATGTTAGTGTTTGTAACATTTTTTATTAACTTTTTAACATGTTAGCTTGAACAAGTGATCCACTGATCACTTGTTCAAGCTCTTTCTTACAACATTACACAGTGTAATACAGTGCTGCGCATGCTCAGTGTGTGCCAAGCCGTCTGCCAGAAGGCACGTACCGCTCACAGAAGAGTATCGCGCAGCCCCCGTCACGGCACCGCGGGGCTGCGATCGAGCAGCGGACCACCCCCACCCACCCACCTCCCGCCATGCAGTAATAGTTACGTCAAATGTGTCGGGAAGGGGGTTATTGCAACCTGACGTTCAAAGCCCTATAAGATCTTACAAAAGAAGAGGTTTCTTCAACCCATGTCCACATAAAGTAGACATTCGGCGAATAGCTAGTTATTAAGTTTTTATTTGCGGTTGTGCTATGTATGGAAAAAGTAAAAACGACTTGAATTTCGAAAATCGAGACTCGTTCCCAAATTTTGTCCCAAATATCCGTTTTTTTAATTAAAAACCAAAACTACCCCTAAAATTTTTCAACTAACATGAATACAAAGTTCACTAGAAACAATTTCAAAATCACTCACTTGGATTGTTAAGCATTCCGACTTGTAACCCACTAGACGACATACACTCACCGGCCCACCTTTTTAATTAGGTACAACACCATGCTAGTACGTGTTTGGACCCCCTTTTGCCTTCAGAACTGCCTCAAATTCTTCTTGGCATAGATTCAACAAGGTGCTGGAAGCATTCCTCAGATTTTTGGTCCCATATTTACATGATGGCAAATCACATAGTTGATTTGCAGAGTTGTCTGCTGCAACATCCATGATGCGAATCTCCTCGTTCACCAATCCCCAAAGATTGCTCTATGGATTGAGATCTTGTGATGTTGGAGGGCCATTTGAGTAAACAGTGAACCATTGGGGGTAATTTACTAAGGGCCCGATTCGCGTTTTCCCTCCCCTTTCCCCTTCCCGACGTGTTAACCCCCCCCGAATATTTCCGGTTTCGCCGATTTGTAACCAGAAGTGGCCCCGGGATTGTGGCGCACGTGATCGGTTTGTGGCTCATCGGCGCCGGCACAATGCTCAGCGACGGAAATCGGGGGGCGTGGCCAACTAAAACCGACGTATTCGGAAAACCGGCCTGCATTTAAAACCGAAAAGTGTCGCTGTGGGAAGCGCTTACCGTCACCTGGTTCCGGTGGTGATTCCTGCGCGATGATATGACTTTCAGCCCAGCATCAGCGTCCACTGGTGGACGGCGGAAACTACATTCATAAATCCCGGCCGGGACCCGAATCAGATCCGAGAACGCGCCCGCTGTATCGCGACTGTCCCGGGTACGTAAATGTGCCCCAATTGTCATGTTCAAGAACGCAGTCTGAGATGATTCCAGCTTTAATGACATGGTGCATTCTCCTGCTGAAATAGCCATCAATGTTGGATACATTGTGGTCAAAAGGGGATGGACCATGGTCAGCAACAATACTCAGGTTGGCTGTGGCATTGCAACGATGCTCAATTGGTACAAGGGGCCCAAAAGTGCCAAGAAAATATTCCCCACACCATGACACCACCACCACCACATCCAGAACCGTTGAATACAAGAGGCAGGATGATCCATGCTTTCATGTTGTTGACGACAAATTCTGACCCTACCATCCGAATGTCGCAGCAAATCGAGACTCATCAGACCGCAACGGTTTTTCCAATCTTCTAGCTCTGTCCATTTTCGATGAGCTTCTTGTGCAAATTGTTAGCCATCAGTTTCCTGTTCTTAGCTGACGGAGTGCACCCGGGGTGGTCTTCTGGCTGCTGTACCCATCAGCCTCAAATTGCACGCACTGTGCGTTCATAGATGCTCTTCTGCCTACCTTGGTTTGTAACGGGTGGGGGATTTGAGTCACTGTGCCTTTCTATCCACTCGTACCTAGTCTGTGCCGCATTCTCCTCGAACTCTGTCTCAACAAGGCATTTTCCGCCCACATACTGCCCGCTACTGGATGTTTTTTTTCTTTTTCGAACATTCTCTGTAAACCCAGAGATGGTTTGTGTCGTGAAAATCCCATTAGATCAGCAGTTTCTGAAATACTCAGACCAAGCCTTTTGGGCACCAACAACCATGCCACGTTCAAAGGCACTCAATCACCTTTCTTCCCCAGTACTGATGCGTTTGAACTGCAGGAGATTGTCTTTACCATGTCTACTACATGCCCTAAATGCACTGAAGTTTGCCCGCCATGGTGATTGCTGATTTAGAAATTAAAATTTTAACAGCATTTGGACAGGTATACCATCTAACGTGCCGGTGAGTGTATGTAACTTTGAAAAATGGTCCGTGTCAGAAGGTGAAAAGTGCTTCTGTGTTAAGGGTTTCAGTCTCACAAGTCATGAAAAAAAATTTAGTAAAATTCTTATCTCCAGAGATATCGTCATTTAAAAAAGAATCGCATAGCATATGTCGAACAATTGACCTGACAAAAAATTTTCCCAAAAAAAGGCACATTCAAGTCATGAAGGGATTAACCATTAATTAACCTTAGTTGTCCTTGCATATACAGCCCTTGATAGCTGTGTTTTTACGGAAAAATTGTACTGGTATAAGGACAGATGAAAAATGGAAACGCAAAAAAGTCGAAAAAAAAACAAGATAACTCCTGACATTCAGCTTAGGGCAGGTTCAATTGCGTCTTTTTTTCCACATCGGTGTTTCTTACTGATGCCATTTTTGCCTTATGTACACATTGATTTGTCTCTTCCTCGCTTTAGTGATTTTTAACTGAGGCCTTTCTGACCCCTTTGTTTCAATAATTTTTTTTCGACTGATCCAATCTTGTCCGTGAACACACAGACAGTGAATACAACAGAAGTGTGAAAAGCCCATTGAAAAGAATGGTTTAAGTAGGCATCGGGTGAAAAATAAAACTGAAGCCAGGAAGAGAAAACATAAGTCATAAAGCAATCTAGCAAAATATCATGTGAAAAAAAGTTCCTATGTGAATCTGCCCTCATTGAGGCTTCATGCATGTGGACTCTTTAATATACAAGTTATTTCCAATATATACGCTGTTTTTTACTTCTCCTTCAGGAACTGTTCAGTCCTTCCCCATTGCTGACATTGAAATGCGTCTGCTCCTTCTGAAATTCCCAAATAAAGTCCCATTGAGAAGCGTAAGAAAGAAGGCAGCGTCTAGAACGCCAATAAGTCAAGATATCAAGTAAGAAACAAAAATTTAGCAATATGTAATGCAAATAACTATGAACTATTTTGGAATAGGAATCTTCCAAATTAATGGGCAACTAAGGAAGTCGAAGAATCAAATTGAGGGTGTCCCGTAATATAGGCTGTAGTAAGACTGCAGAGACCGTCCAGTTGTGGACACTCTCTGCTGGAAATACACAGCATATAGAAAATAGATAGGAGCTGCGCTCCTCTACTACATGTGGCTGAGCTGGATGTATACTACATGGGGCTGGCTGGATGGTATACTACATGGGGCTGGCTGGCTGTATACTACAGGGGCCAGGCTGGGCTGGTAGACTACTTGGGCTGGCTGCATACTACTTGGACAGGCTGATGTATACTACAGGTGCAGGCTGCTGTATATACATGTGGCAGGAGGCTGGGGTCTACTACATTTGGCAGGCTGGTGGTATACTACTGGGGCTTGTCAAGGCCGTATACTACTGGGGTGCTGGCTGGCTTGGTATACTACAGGGGCTTGCAGGCTGTATACTACTGAGGGCTGGCCAGGCGTATACTACTGGGGTGCAGAGCTGGCTGTATACTACTGGGGGCAGGCTAGCTGTTTCACACATGGGGCTGGCTGTATACTAATTGGGGCTGGCAGGCTATATACTACTGGGGACTGGCAGGCTATAACTACTGGGGACTGGCAGGCTATATACTAATGGGGGCTTGCTGTAATCTACAGGGCTGGCAAGTCTATATACTGGAAGGCAGTGACCATGATTTCCACCCCTTATCTCGAGTCAATGGTTTTCCCAGTTTTTGGTGGTAAAATTCGTGGTAGTGGCTTTATAATTGCAAGTATAACCAAATCATAACTCGCTGGTACGAATAAGTACATAATAGATTAATAAACATAATTTAATAGTATTAAATAATTAAAAATTCATTAGCTCCATTGTATTTTATTTCACCTTCTTTCTCTTGCTTTATGTTATTTTTCCCTATCTCTCAAGTCAATATGTCATTTCTCTTCTTCCTAGACTCGAGCCTACATTTACTAAGACAAAACAAGATTTTCTGAAAATTGACAGCAAAGCTCAGACTTACACAGTGAGTCACTCCTTTACTCCTTTTCCCGTATTGTACTCGTATCTTGATGCTTGTCTGGATGTACACTTACCATCTCCATTATTTGACTGATTGCTGCTTTTTTTTCCCTCCGTCACCCTCCTTCTTGCCTCTTATCTTTTCTTGTGCCTCTATTTTCCTGTCCTTTTCATGTTCCTAAGGTTAGACAAAGAAGAACATGACGATTGATTGATCATTTCTCTAAGGGGCCTTTGTCTTGAAAGAGAAAGATCTAAGAGTCCTCCAGATCATGTGATGAAAGTGTGGGGTAAAAGTTATGTCATTATTTTTTGTTTTTTAGTTTTACTAATACCCCTGATGTGTAATCTACTATGGGATTAGTGTACATATACACTTTGGTTAGAAGTAATTTAGTCATACCACCAATTGGTGCAAGATCTCCCACTTAAACACTGATGAGGCCCAATTGACATGCATAGAACACTCAACTATGAGATACAAAATGAAAACAAATCCTTTGCAAACCAATTTAGTTGCAAATTATGGTGGAAAAAAAAGGATTTGGGTCACCTAAACAAGCAGAATTTCTACTCTTACCAGCCGCTGTAAAGCTGGAACCACGAACAAAGGCTGCTGTCAGTAAACACACTATGCCTCAGATCCTGAAGTGCCAACATGGCCCTCCTGCTTAAGCCATTACGTATCCGACCCAAAAAAATTTCTGCAGTTTTTGAATGATCCAGAAGACTATTTGGAGAATGTCCATTGCAATGAAACCAGTAGAACTGTTTGTTGAAAAGCACAACAGATACTTTGTAGTTTTGGAGGAGGGCAGAGATCCTGAGGTTTCATTGTGAAGAAGAAACCCGGAAGAGCACCAACCTAGACTTTAAAAGGCATGGGGTGTGTGGGAACATCATGGAGAGTGGCTGTTACGATGAAACTGCGTGGACAGGACCATACGAACTGAACAAACTGGTGTACGATGCATACTGAGGCCATGAGTACTGTGATGTTGAGTTCAAACCTAGCTCCTTCTGTTTAGCAAGAGACATTTGAAATAAACCTACTGGGTCTGTATCACGAGAGAATCCCAACAACACCGAGGGACCAGTGCCCGAGCGAGTGGGCTTTAATTTCTAGGCCCTTAGTGTCAGCCAGATCTCAAACCCGATAGAGAAAAGCCTTTGAGGGAAGTGTGAAAGTCCTTTGTTGCCCAGCGAAAACAGCCACAAAACATAGGGAAACTCCAATAGTAAGTTGAGATCTGGCAGGAGACAGGGCCAACCGGAAAGGGAGGGAAGGAGAGAACGGCCGCCCGCTAGACGGGAAGGCACAGGGAAGGTGCCGTGCGGGTAAAGCCAGTGCCCTGCGTGAGAGCGGCCCGGTCAATCGACAAGCGAAGACGGCGTCAGGGCGACTAGAGACGCGAAATCACGCGCACCACCGCGCGCCGGCGGGCGGGCAACCGGCGCCTCGCCCCAGGGGAGCAAATGAACGCCTGCGCCTCACGCGATGGGAAAAATCTCCGGGGGCGCAACAGCGGGCCGAGAATGGGGAGGTGACCCCGCAGGGGCAGCCTGTCAGACCAACGGAAAGGTGCAGAAAGGTTGGAGGGAGCTCGTCACAACACAAGAGCAGATAATCGAGAAGAGCGAGGGTGATTGGGGATTCGCGAAGAAGGCCTGACGAAGACTGCAGCACACCATATAAGAAAAAGGGAGAAGCCCCCCATTAGCCTGCGTTTTAAATATATATCCGGTGGTTTGCCCAAAAGTGGCTCTAGAACCACACCTAAAACTTCCCGCGGCCCTGTTTTCAAGATGGCACTGTCCCTCCGCGTCTACTAACTCCCGCATCTTCTCGCCGGCATAAGAACAATCGCGGAAAACCGAATGGCTGGTTGCTTTGCCCGGCAGACGGGAGGGAGCGATCGGTCCTCCTGATGACTCATGTCATGCGGACGGTTGGCTTGCTCGTTTGGATTTTGCCCCCGGAATTAGTTCAATAGAATTAGCTACATCATAGATAGTGGAGGTGGGTGACGGGCACACTTCTCAGACACCACAGGCCGCTAAAGTCTGCCGTCCCATGGTAAGCCGAGGCCCATCTATTGCTGATGTTCTGAGAGGCGGTGGCCCCGATAAACCAGGCATTAGCTCTCTCACACAACAATTGGGGGCATATGCGGGAAGACTCTCCTTTGCGCCATGAGTTGCATAGAATATCTGACGGCACTACTGAGTTAGAGCAGAGTACTCAGGATCTTGAGATTCATATAGCGAACTCAAAAAAGCTTACCAGAAAGGCGCAAGGATGAAGATTGGCGCTCTTTGGGATAGACTGATGACGCTAGAGAATAGGCCGCCGCATAAAATAATGTAGCGGCTGGTGGGGATACCCGAGAAAGATAGGTCCAAGATCCCACAAAACATGTATTGAGCAGTGCTGCTTCAGAAATTTGGGAAAGAGACACCATCTCCATTGTTTTGCCAACAAAAGGGCCCACAGGGTCCCCCCAACCACTACCCACCCAGGTCGCCCACCTAGACGCAATGTTTGTCAAAGATATTTACACTTCAGAGCAAGGGATACTATTCTGCGTAAGTCCCGTATAATCCTGACCCACCATCACGGGGGCTAAAATTTCTCATGATGTCCGGACATACTCTCAAGATGCAGTCGGCAAAGAGCCAAGTTTCTTGACATAAAGCTCAGGTTACTAGCCTTGAATGTCCCCTACTCTAATTATTCCCACCAAAGTTGCGAGTTGTGGCATTGGGGACTACCCCTTTTTGTGAGGATCCTAAAACACGCCTGCAGATGCTAGACCCACATTAACTTGATCGTGTACCGGAAGGAGGGGACTGATCGACCCTCTGTTATAGAAGAACCTTTAAGAAGATAGACGAAAGTTTCTGATGTGTGCCCTAATGCACGCTGTGGCGATGAATGTGAAAACAATGTTAGTGGTGGAATGTGAAGTCTGGCTGATGCAACCAACGTATGGGGGTCTTTTCAGTACCTGCTTGACAAACAGACCTGCCATAATATTTGTCTCAGGGAGAAGCACATTTGTCTGAGGATCATATCCATTTGATGGAAATAAAGCCGGATAGGGAGTGCTACCATGCTTCTATTCCACATACTCAAGGGTTGAAGCATTCTGGTGCATAGAATATACCTATAAATGGAAAATGGTAATAAAAGAAGTGGTACGGAGGGTAGTATATCTTTCTGAAATTGTTACGGGTTGTACAGACTCCGGTTATCTGCTTAATTACAGTATACATCCGCCCCTCCATACTCGAATATGGTATTTACGGGAAGTTTGGTGTTGGCAGATATTGCAAATCATCCAGGGAACCCTATTTGGTGGTGGGGGAATTTCAAACATGTCCCTCATGAAGGCCTGGACAGCATAGGCTGCTGACATATGTAGGGCGGTAGGGGGACTCTTTTGGTACTCTGAATCTCGGAGGTGGGTATGATAGACCTATGGCGGGTCCATCCCCGTGCTCTAGACAATACGACTCCTGCTGTTCCTCTACCTATGCTAACTCTCTCACTCTCCTCTCAGATTACCTGTCGCGGATTCCGAAATGTTAACTTCCTACTACTTTTACTGTTACTTCGAGTGCAGCTCCTTACTTTCTAGTGACTGATTTCCATATACACCTCGTGGGACCTGTCTGAAGTCACTCGCCTATGTTAATCTTCCTTTATATTACCACACTCGGCTGGGGAACCTTCATACCTCTATGAGATTGTGGAGGATTAATCCCTTTTGTTGACTCAAGTCAACCGCTGTGATTAGTAATTGTCCGGGCAAAACTCATTCAGTTTTTTTTCTTTGAAGGCCATGTCGATATTGTGACTTGTAGTATACATCCAGCCTGCCCCATGTAGTATGCAGCCAGCCCCATGTAGTATACAGCCAGCCTGCCCCAAGTAGTATACAGCCAGCCTGCCTCCTGTAATATACAACCAGCCCCCATGTAGTACACAGCCAGCCCCATGTAGTATACAGCCAGCCTGCCCCCTGTAGTATACAGCCAGCCTGCCCCCTGTAGTATACATCCAGCCTGCCCCATGTAGTATGCAGCCAGCCCCATGTAGTATACAGCCAGCCTGCCCCCTGTAGTATACAGCCAGCCAGCCCCATGTAGTATACATCCAGCCAGCCCCATGTAGTATACATCCAGCTAGCCACATGTAGAGGAGCGCAGCTCCTCTTCTATTTTCTATATGCTGTAGTATCCGGCAGAGAAGTGTCCACATGTGGACGCGTCTCTGCCGTCTAATACAGCCTATATATACGGGACACCCTACAATTTTATTCTTCTACTTCCTTAGTTGCCCATTATTTGGCAGATTCTCTTTCCAAATAGTTATAGTTTATTTGCATTACATTATTTGCTAATTTTTTGTTTTCTTACTTGATATCTTGACTTATTTGGCGTTCTAGACGCTGCCTCCTTTCTTCAAGCTTCTCAATGGGACTTTCTTCTGGGAATTCATAAGGAGCAGAACGCATTTCACTGTCAGCAAGGGAACGGCTGAACAGTTCCTGAAGGAGAAAGTAAATAACAGCTTATATATTGGAAATAAATTAGTATATTAAAGAGTCACCTGCATGAAGGGACTAAATAAGGGCAGATTCACATAGGACTTTTTTTCACATGAGTGATTTTGGCTTACGGTAAGATTGCTTATGACTTATGGTTTTCTCTTCCTGGCTTCAGTTATTTTTCACCGATGCCTTACTGAACCATTCTTTTCAATGGGCTTTTTCACACTTCTGTATTCACTGATCTGTGTGTTCACGGACAAGATTGGATCAGTCGAAAAAATTATTGAAACAAATGGGTCAGAAAGGCATCAGTTAAAAATCACTTAAGCGAGGAAGAGAAAATCAATGTGTACATAAGGCAAAATGGCATCAGTAAGAAACCACCGATGTGGAAAAAAAGACGCCAATATGAACCTGCCCTAAGCTGAATGTAAGAGTTATCTTTTTTTTTTTTTGCTTTTTTGCGTTTCCATTTTTTCACTCTGTTCCTTATACAAGTACAATTTTTTCAGTAACACAGCTATATAAGGGCTTGTTATATGCAAGACACCTAAGGTTAATTTTAATAGTTTAATCCCTTCATGACCGAATGGTGCCTGAATGTCCAGGTCAATTTTTGACATTCTGCTATGCGATTCTTTAAATGACGATATCTCTGGAGATAAGAATTTTTACTTAATTTTTTTCATGACTTGTGAGACTTGAACCCCTTAACCAAAGGTAGGGACACAGGGCAGGCAGGACCACAGGAAGGCAGGACCACGGGCGGGCAGGACCACGGGAAGGCAGGACCTCGGATGGACGGCTGGCAGGACCTGGGATGGAAAGCTGGCAGGACCTCGGATGGACGGCTGGCAGGTCCTCGGAAGACCACTAGGATAACGGACTGCCACAGGACCACAGGATCACAGGACCACCACAGGATTACAGGACCTCCACAGGATTACAGGACCGCCACAGGAACACAGGAACACGGAGGCGTCTGGAAATGCTCAGGAAACTCGGAGGCGGCTGGAAACGCTCAGGGAGGCTTTCTCTTCAGTTAAATGACCTGAAGATCTGGCAGGGGATGCTGGGAGTCACCAGGATATACACTCACCGGCCACTTTATTAGGTACACCTGTCCAACTGCTTGTTAAAACTTAATTTCTAATCAGCCAATCACATGGCGGCAACTCAGTGCATTTAGGCATGTAGACATGGTCAAGACAATCTCCTGCAGTTCAAACCGAGCATCAGTATGGGGAAGAAAGGTGATTTGAGTGCCTTTGAACGTGGCATGGTTGTTGGTGCCAGAAGGGCTGGTCTGAGTATTTCAGAAACTGCTGATCTACTGGGATTTTCACGCACAACCATCTCTAGGGTTTACAGAGAATGGTCCGAAAAAGAAAAAACATCCAGTGAGCGGCCAACACTTTTCCTGTACTTCTAGTTTTCCATCATGTTTTTCGGCGCCCACGTAAACGCTGGTCTACTGAGTTATTTCACCTTAGGGTGATGTCACACGTATGCGTTTTCAATTCATTTTCAATGTGTTTTCAAGCAAAACAGGCCAAAAATGGATTGAAAACGGATTGAAAACGTGTGACATCACCCTTAGGGCCGTTTTTGGCCCGTTTTCTACGCATGCATTTTTTTAAAAACCACGTCCGTTTTTGACCGTTTACAGACGTTTTTTTAATTAAGATAATTGGGAAAACTAGACAAATGGTCAATGGATGCATTTTCAAAACACACAAGTTTTGTAACAGACTGCTTAAAAACTGGCCAAAAACGCCACGTGTGCCACCACCCTTAATAAATGGGGAGCTAAGGGGCGTCCACACGTTCAGTTTTTCAGATGCAGTTTTTGAAGCCAAAAGCAGGTATGGATGATAATGGGTAGAGACAGGTAATCGAAAGGTGCTACTACTCCTCATATTTTTACTCCTCTCTTGGTTTGGGCATCAAAAATTGCATCTGAAAAACTGACCGTGTTGTCGCACCCTAAGGTTAAACCATTTTCGTTTGTGCACCAATTCATGAAACCCCTTGCTCGACAATCTAATATCCCAGTGAAAATCATAGCACGATCCTCTACCACAATCTATATAAATGCCCCTTCTCTTCTTGCTGTCACTGCGTGGAAACCTCCTTGTTTCCCTGCAGAGCCATAAGATTTGCTACAATGGGGCACATTTACTTACCCGGTCCAGTCGCGATCCAGCGGCGCGTTCTCTGCTCTGGATTCGGGTCCGGCCGGGATTTATGAATGTAGTTCTTCCGCCGTCCACCAGGTGGCGCTGCTGCGCTGAAAGTCATCTCATCGCGCCGGAATGCACCACCTCGGACTAGGTGAAGGTAAGCGCTCCCCAAGCGACACTTTTTCGGTTTTTAAATGCGGCGGTTTTTCCGAATACGTCGGGTTTTCGTTCGGCCACGCCCCCCGATTTCCGTCGCGCGCATGCCGGCGCTGATGTGCCACAATCCGATCGCGTGCGCCACAATCCCTGGGCAATTCAGGTACAATCGGCGCAAATCGGAAATATTCGGGGAACACGTCGGGAAAACGCGAATCGGGCCCTTAGTAAATGACCCCCATTGTATCCAGTCTGAGTGAAACAGACCTGAACTTTGTAACTGTGTATCAGCACCAAATCTCTGCTGATGTCTAAAGCTTAGAGGTGATTAGCTTCACTAGATACAATTGTAGCAAGTCAGCAGCTGTGAGATCCATAAGCATTTAAAGGTTTGCCTTAACTGATAGGAAGTGGAGAAAATATTAGATTACAATACAAAATTTTAAGAAAATCTACCATCAAAATCCATCATGATAAACCAGGGACATACACATAGATCCAGGCACCGGGACTGTGGTATCTTCTTATATTTGTTATCCATGGCCTCCTTCCTTCTAAAATCAACTTTTGAAATTATGCAAATAAGCCTGAGGGTCTCTGGGGGATGCTACCAGAGCCCCTCCATGCTATAGATGCACAGGTTGTCAGGAGTGTTGTGCAGGAGCACTTCCCTCTTCAACTGTGTGAGATTACATCAGGCAGATGGAGGGGGAAGTGCTGAGGGAGCAGGAGGGGAGGGTGAGGTGAGGGCTGTAAATCTAAAGAACTCGGCCAAACTCAAATTGTTATAAGTCCACTCAAAACTACCTGTGAAACTGCAGCAGAGAGGGGCTCTCGTGAAACACCCAGGAGCCCTTTTAGCTTATTAGAATAATTTTAAAAGTTGCTTTTAGAAGGAAGGAAGCTATGAATAACAAATATAAGAAGTGTTCCTGGTTTATCATGATGGTTTTTTTATGGTAGATTTCCTTTAAGGGGTTTCCCCACCAATAACTTGTACCCCTTACCTATAAGACCCCCTTCATTCCCTGTGGGAATGGAGCTATAGTTTGCAGGTATGACCGTCACATGTCTATGTGAGCCCCCATTTCTCTGTTACAGTTGGGGATATTTCCACCAATCCGAGAAATAAGTGGGATAATAGTCTTCCAGTCTCCCAACAGTCCAGTCTTGTTTAGTGTGTATACAGAGATTTCATGATTATTATACATAATAATCCCCCCTTCAGATAAATTTGGCATAAACGTCAGCAACCGGACCCAAACATTGGGTTCGCTCATCTCTAATTGTCTTATATTATGAACAGTCTGTCAGCATCCACTGCATCATTTATAACATTTGCAGTTCGGGAGAATACTTGCCATTCATCTATCACACAGAATGCGAATCCCCTTATCCACAGTCCGACCACAAGGGCGTGTGACACGCTGGTGGCAGGGGAGGGCGACCTAGTCATCAGCAGCTGCTACATATGTCCTGATTCATCACCCAGCAGTCATTGTGGGATTGTATAATACCTGTAATACACGGTGCAGCCCCTAACACAGAACAGGGATATTACACACAGTGATGTCACAGTACAGGGATAATACACACAGTGATGTCACAGTACAGAGATAATACACACAGTGATGTCACAGTACAGGGATAATACACACAGTGATGTCACAGTACAGGGATAATACACACAGTGATGTCACAGTACGGGAGATTCGCATCATGGATGTGCAGCCGACAAATCTGCAACAACTATGTGATGCCATCATGTAAATATGGACCAAAATATCTGAGGAATGCTTCCAGCACCTTGTTGAATCTATGCCACGAAGAATTGAGGCAGTTCTGAAGGCAAAAGGGGGTCCAACCCGTTACTAGCATGGTGTACCTAATAAAGTGGCCGGTGAGTGTATGTCAGTATAAGTGGTTAAAACTTCGGAACGCTTTAACATATCCAAGTGATTTTGAAATTGTTTTCTAGTGACACTTTGTATTCATGTTAGTTGAAAAATTTTAGTGGTATGTTTTGCGTTTTTTAATTAAAAAAACGGATATTTGGGAAAAATTTGGAAAAAGTCTTGATTTTCGAAATTCAACGTCTTCTACTTTTTCCATACATAGTCATAACCGCAAATAAAAACTTAATAACTAGCATTCACCGAATGTCTACTTTATGTGGACATGGGTTTTTAAGCAACCTCTCATTTTTGTAAGATCTTATAGGGCTTTGAACGTCAGGTGCAATTAACCCCTTCCCGACATTTGACGTACTATTACTGCATGGCGGGAGGTGGGTGGGGGGGTGGTCCGCTGCTCCGATCGCAGCCCCGCCGGTGCCCGTGCCCGGGGCTGCGCGATCCTCTTCTGTGAGCCGGGTCCGTGCCTTCTGGCAGGACCCGGCTGTAACACACTGAGCATGCGCAGCACTGTATTACACTGTGTAATGTGAAGAAGAGCTTGAACAAGTGATCAGTGGATCACTTGTTCAAGCTAACCTGTAAAAGTTAATAAAAAATGTTACAAACACTACATAAAATCATTTTTTAATAAAAAGAATTAATTAAATAAAGTTAAAGTCCCCCAAACACAAATATTCCCTATATACATGCAATAAAGTGAAAAAAACACAAAATCGCCAAACCCCCCCCACATATTTGGTATAGCCGCGTCCGTAACAATCCGTACAATAACTCAGAAACATTATTGGACCCGCTTGGTGAACGCCGTAAAAACAAAACCCGTAAAACACGCCAAAAATGTACATTTTTCATAAAATCTCTACACAAAAATGTTCTAAAAAGTGATCAAAAAAAGTTATGTGCGCCAAAATGTTACCACTGAAAAGAACAACTCAACTCGTAAAAAATAAGCCCAAAACTAGCTGTGTCAACCAAAAAATATTAAAGTTACGTCTCCGAAAAGATGGCGATGCAAAAACAAATGAGATTTCCTCTATATTAGTATTTATCCAAAAAAATTGTAAAAATAAATGAAAAACTGTATAAATGAGGTATCACCGTAATCGTAATCACCTATAGAATAAGATCATATAGTATGTTATGTGAACCGTGTACGCACCCCCAAACACACCAAAAAAAAGTAAACCAACAATTGACAAGTTTCTTTCACGACCCTACATTCAAGAGTAAATAAATCTCATACAATAAGTCTAAACCACGCAGATGAATTATTTGTAAGGTGCAATCCATGTCCAAAAATAAGCTCTATATGTCAAATTGCCAAAAAAAATAACAAATTGTATTATAGCACACTAAACAGTGGACTATGCCATAATTGAATGATCTGAATGCGCAGCTCCTCGTTCCCATCTCCCTGGCGTGTGCCCATACGGCGGAGTTACCACCACATATGGGTTTGTTATACGCGTAGGGATTGGACTAATCAAATTTGTGGACGTTTTTGGTATTTTTAATCCAATTTGTACATTTATAAAACCATTCATTTAGCCAAAAAAGTTTACTTCAAAATTGTAATTCCGATTTTGGTTTTAACCCCTGTAAAACATTAAGGGTTAACAAAACTTCATAAAAGTTGTTTTACTACGTTGAGGGGTTGTGTTTCTAAGTGTGGTAATTTATGGGCTTTTACTTTTATTTAGTCTCTCAAAGTGATTTGAAACCTTGAGCAGGTCCCTCACAAGCAGGATTTTGGTGTTTTTAATGAAAATGTGAAAATCGAACCTGACCTCAAAGGCCCCTACTCCTACAAATAGGAGTTCGCTAAGAAACCCTGTCCACAAAGTTAGAATTAGTGAATGTTGTTATTAAGTTTTTTGCGGTTAGAGAGCATGCGAAAAAGTAGAACATTTTTGAAGTTCGAAATCAGAATTTTTCCAATTTCACCCAATATACTGATTTGCTCATAAATAAAATGCAAACATACCACCAAAGTTTTCAACACTATCGAAGTACAAGTGTCACAGAAAACAATTTTTAAAATCACTTGGATATGTTAAGCGTTTCAA
Source organism: Engystomops pustulosus (assembly GCA_019512145.1). Classification (NCBI taxonomy): domain Eukaryota; kingdom Metazoa; phylum Chordata; class Amphibia; order Anura; family Leptodactylidae; genus Engystomops; species Engystomops pustulosus. Next base: position 182,072,796 of record CM033642.1, on the reverse strand, counting down.
AGTTATAACCATTTATAGTGACATAGGGCAGATTTGAAAAAATGGGCCGTGTCAGGAAGGTGAAAAGTGGCTTCAGAGTTAAGGGGTTAAAAAACTCTAAATCCTGCTATTGTGGGACCTGCTATGGTTTCAAGTCACTTGAAGCGGCCTAAATAAAAGTAAAACCCCATAAATTACCCCATTATAGAAACTACCGTATATACTTGAGTAAAAGCCGAGTTTTTTTTAGCACAACTTTTGTGCTAAACAAGTCAACACTTGGCTTATACTCGGGTATACAAAATATAATAACTTACTACTCCCCATTCCGATGGCCCCGACAGCTCCTCTTCATCTTCATGCCGCAGTTCCACGGGAGCTCCGTGGCCTCGCCTCTTCTGTCTTCATGCCGGCTCAGGGCCCGGCACTCTGTGGGTGACATCAGAGCTGAGTCCCGGGCGGGCCGTGCGCACGGAGCTGTCGCGGCCCCGAGCCAGCCATGAAGAACATAAGAGGCGCGGCCACGGACTACGCGACGGGACCCTGCATGAAGATGAAGAGAGCTGTCCGGGCTCGTCCGAAATGGTGAGTAGTAGTTTATTATTTTTTTTTACCGGCAAACAGGGGGGGTGCAGGCTATTCAGAAAGGGATTGCAGCAAATACCAGAAGGGCTGCATCTAATACAGAAAGGGGTGGCGCATTATATACTAAAGGGGCTTGCAGTCTAACTGAAAGGGCTGGCAGTCTAATACTACAAAAGGGCTGTCAGCCTATATACAGAAAGGGGCTGGCGTCTATATACATAAAGGGGCTGGCAGGCTTATACGACGAGATTTTCCAGTTTTTGGTGGTAAAACTAGTTGCCCGGCTTATACTCGTATATAACGGTACACCCCACACGTACATAAAACACTTTATAGAGTTTGTTAACCCTTTAATTGTTTTACAGGGGTTAAAACAAAATCGGATGCATTTTTGAAATTACATTTTTGGCTAAATTAATGTGTTTTTCATAAAATGTACAAATTCTCAGTTGATAAAATACCAAAACGGTCCACAATTGATGGACCCAATCTCTCCCCAGTATAACAATACCCCATATGTGGTGGTAAACTGCTGTATAGGCACACATAGTCAGCCAGCTCCCAGTAGCATACAGCCAGCCAGCCCCTAGTAGTATACAGCCAGCCTGCCCCCGTAGTAAACAGCCAGCCTGCCCCATGTAGTATGCAGCCAGACTGCCCCCATGTAGTTAACATCCTGACCGCCATCCCCCAGTAGTATAACAGCCCTGCCCCCAGTTGCTATACACCAGAACTGCTCCCAGGTAGTATACAGCCAGACCTGCTCCCATGTAGTATACAGCCAGCCTGCCCCCATTAGTATACAGCCTCCAGCCCCCCCAGCAGTATCATCAGCTCCCCGATAGTATATAGCCAGCCCCGCCTGCCCCTGTAAATACGCCAGCCAGCCTGCCCCCTGTAGTATACAGCCCAGCATCCCCCATGTAGTATACAGCCAGACGCCCCCGTAGTATACAGCCAGCCTGTCCCCAGTAGTATACCCCCCCCAGTAGTATACAGCCAGCATGCCCCCATGTATATACAGCCATGACTGGCCCCCAGTGTATACGCCAGCCTGTCCCCAGTATATACCGCCACCCCCAGTAGTATACGCCAGCTAGCCCCCATGTAGTTACAGCCCACCTGCCCCTAGTATATATACGCCAGCCTGCCCCCAGTAGTATACAGCCGTGCCTGCCCCCATTATATCAGCCTGCCAGCCCCCAGTATATACAGCCTCCATGCCCACCCAGCGTATCACGCCAGCCTGCCTCCATGTAGTATACAGCCAGACTGCCCCCAGTAGTATAGCCAGCCTGCCCCCAGTAGTATAACCGCCACCAGCCCCCATGTAGTATACAGCCAGCCCCCATGTAGTATACAGCCACCTGCCCCAGTAGTATACAGCCAGCCTGCCCCATGTAGTATAGCACCCAGCCCTGCCCCCAGTGGATATCAGCCTGCCAGCCCCCCAGCAGTATACATCCAGCCTGCCCCCAGCAGTATACAGCCAGCCTGCCCCCAGTAGTATATAGCCAGCCCAGCCTGCCCCTGTAGTATACAGCCAGCCCAGCCTGCCCCCTGTAGTATACAGCCAGCATGCCCCCATGTAGTATACAGCCAGACTGCCCCCAGTAGTATACTCCAGCCCCATTAGTTATACAGCCCTAGCCCCTAGTAGTATACAGCCAGCCATGCCCCTAGTAGTATACAGCCAGCCGTGCCCCCAGTAGTATCGCCAAGCCACCTGCCCCCAGTAGTATACACCTGCCTAGCCCCCAAGTATCACGCCCCCCCCACTAACACAGCAGCCTGCCCAATGTAGTATACACCAAGCTGCCCCCATAGTATACAGCCAAGCCTGCCCCCATTAGTATACACCAGCCAGCCCCCATGTAATACGCCCAGCCTGCCCCTAGTAGTTATAAACAGCCCCCCCCAGTAGTTCACAGCCAGCCAGCCCCCAGTAGTATACAGCCAGCCAGCCCCCAGTAGTATACAGCCAGACCCCATATAGATTCACAAGAAATACCCCGTATTTCAAGCGCAACCGCGGCGAGTAAGGGGATGAAACTCCAATCGCCGGTGTTAGAGGCTGGTGTCAGCGATAATATGCAGTCAACTCCAGAAGCTTCTGGCCAGTAATAGTACTGCAAAATGTGGGAACACTGCTCCGGCCATGCAGTACTATTAAATGTCGGGAAGGGGTTAATTTGATAGCATAGTTTTATTAATTACATTTTTTTTTCTTTATAAAATTTGCCAATAATTGACTACAAATGTGAAAAAATAAGCTTTTTTTTGTCATTTTTCCAATTAAAGTTTTTGAAATAAGTAGTAACTTTTCCAAAGTATGTTATAAATATGTACAGATTATTCCATCGCCCTTTCCCAGGTTCAGCTACTGATGCAGAGGGTGCATGTACTTCTGCAAAGTGAAAGCCTCCAGCAGCTTCTTCTATATTCTGGCTTATATATTCTGCCTATCCATGCTGGAGGGGGATACAGTTAAAATGTCTATATCTTCTGAACCCTTGCACGTAGAAACACAATTCTAGTGTCATATTAAACAGGAGTATGGTGCACGGATGCCTAAGAGAACCAGAGATATACATTCTTAAATTTACAATTGGAAGTAGAAAGCTGAACATCAAAATCATTTTTTAGTACAACTTCTACCAAAATCTACCATTTGATTTCATGCACTGTGAACTAAACATACCTTGAGAATGCTGTAGCTACTGATGCAGAAACTTATCTTGTTTAAAGGGGTTATCCAGGTATAAAAATGTACTTAGGACGGGCTGGGGCGGGCTATTTAAAAATAATAAATGTGTACTTACCTCCACCGGCGCCGTTGATGTTTGTTTACAGGGGCACAGAATCCGCGCACAGGGAACTTCCGGTCCGCGATGTGGCCGGCTCCTCCCATCCGTCCCAATCTTTCAGCTTGGTAAGCGCTGGGAGACTGTGTCGGATGGGAGCTTCCAGCCGGCAGATTAAATACCCAGTCCCAGCTCGGCTCTAAGTAAATTTTTATACCCGGATAACCCCTTTATACCATGAGCGGAGTGGTTTTGTCTGAAAATACAAAATTATAAAATTATGATAATGAAATTCTGTTGCTTTCTATGCTGGGGCTCGGCGCTTCTCCTCTCACATTGAGTATGCACTGCTTCAGAGAAAGATGTAATCATGGTCTTGTGCCTGACAGGTAGAAGTAGTCAATTGCTGCATTATCCCCTAGCTGCTGTGTATAAGTGATCCAGTTCAGGTTGATTAGTCCTGTCTGGACAGTCCAGGAAACTCTGTGTAATGTGGGAGGTTGAATGTTATAATTGTTTTTTCAGCAAAACCACTCAGCTTAGGAATTAAACAAGATATGCTTCTGCATCAGTATAGCTGCAGCATTCTCAAGGTATGTTTTGTTCATATTTAAGGGTGGAATCTCCAGTTCTGTTAAGCATACATACACAATCCATACATATTAAAGGGGTTTGGCAGGCTATATGCTAGAGGGGGCTGGCAGGCTATATACTACTGAAGGCTGGCAGGCTATACACTACAGGGGGTTGGCAGGCTATATACTACTGAAGGCTGGCAGGCTATATACTACAGGGGGTTGGCAGGCTATATACTAGAAGGGCTGGCAGGCTACATACTAGAGGGGCTGGCAGGCTATATACTAAAGGGGGCTAGCAAGCTATATACTACATGGCCCTGGCAGGCTATATACTACTGGGGCCGGCTGTATACTACAGGGGGCTGGCAGGCTATATACTGGGGAGGCTGTGAACAATGAATTTCCCACCCTCGGCTTATACTCGAGTCAATAGGTTTTTCCAGTTTTTTTGTGTTAAAATTATGGGTCAGGTCGGCTTATACTCCAGATATATATATATATATATATATATATATATATATATATATATATATAGTAACTGTAGTAGTGCAGTATATTGTAGATATACTGCTTCTTTACTACAGTCTGTAGGTAGTAAGTCTATAGGTCCCGGCAGGGTAAATGCAGTTATAAGTTTATTAGGACCTGTGCACCTGTAGTTTGGTTAAAAATAAACTTTAATCTTCATTTAAATCAAGTGCTCTGGAGGGGGCATCATAGAGCCCAGGTCTCCATGACTCTTTTTACCTCTTTACCTCAGCTATTTCTTTGTATTTTCCCTCCATGGATGTTCTTAATTCTCGACTCTGCTTTAAACTGTGTGGGGTACCAGAGAAAGATTTGGCTGACTGAAGTAGGTGAATTGGAGACCCACGAAATTCTGAAAGAGAAGAGTAAAAAATTGTAATAATGAATTTATTTGTTTCAAATCAGATAAACAGTGTAAATAAATTAATATGACTTAAAAGATGAGGTTTTAGAGTAAAATCTCTGGGATTCAGATAATGTGGTTATTTATAGAAGAAAAAAAAAGATACTCCTCCTCCTCTGGCTTCAGACAACCTCTGATTGTGGCTGATCAACAGTACAGGTATTGATTGGCTGCATCGGTGATATGTTTATTCGTCAGAATGGCATCGCTGGACCAGGAAGTGTAAACTGTTATGGGACTAGGCAGTGGCAGCAACTTTGTAATAGGTACACAGCTGGATGGGCCATTTAACCTACATTTTAATAGCTAAACCTCCTTCACATTCATAGGCAATAATCCACAAATTGTCCCTAACTACTGACCAAGTCCTCACATCAAAGCTGATTCTTTCCAACATTTTCTGAAGTTTGTAAGATAACAAAGTGCTGTCAGACAGCTCTGCAGGAGGCTTACACCCCAAAAGGTGAAATTCAGCATGGTATTAGACATTGAGCTATTGAAGTATTTTAAATGGCAGCTCAGCACAGTCTCAGCTACAAACTGCATTTAGTGGGACCTGGGTTGCCACTGGACATTTCCTAGGTTGCCACTGCAATGTCATTAAAAATAGGGGACAAAAACCGCATCCTCTGTGGAGGTGAAGCTTTGCAATATGTAACTATGTCTTGTTACATCAATGCTACCAATGTGGTTGTATTTTTCATTCATTGGCCACCATTTATTAAAAACAGGGCAAACTGCACTGTGTTTTTATTTGCTAAAGTAGTAAAATTTAAGAAAACCTGTACATTGGTATCTCCTTAACCATACTAACCTTTAGAATAATTCTATCATGTTTATTATACTGTGCGGTGAACTGAGTAAATGTTTAAATTAAAACAAGCAGCAAAAAAGCTATTTTAGGCTACATGCACACTGCCGTTGCCCGGCGTATCGTAGCACGGCAGAGACAGACAACAGCGCGGGGAGAGGGGGAGGAGGTTAGCGCTGACATGTTCTATCTTTTCCCGGGCTACGGAGCAATATGGTGCCGCACGTGCGCTGCAACGTACTGCTCCCGTACGGTGCCTTGAGCCCATAGAAGTGTATGGGGGACGTATATCAGCCATATGTACGTCCCCCATACATGTGTGTGAATGTAGCCTTATTCTGTATGGTATCAGGAAAGAATTAATAAATTTGAATCCTCGTGCTATTTTTACCATAAATATAAACCCATTGGGAAATACAAATCTCCCAGCAAAGAACAAGCCCTTATAAACCCAAGTCAGATAAAAAATAAAAAAGTTACGGTATATCTTTTGGAATCTCAACAGCAGGAAAAAACTTTAAAAGTTCTGTGTCCTGAAGGCCATTTTAGGCCATGTCCTTAAGGTGTTAATGTAACTATACCACATACATTCAAGTTGTGCTGTTGTGGTGAAAAGTCGTAATTCACAGCCGGGAATAATCTTTTTTATATTTTAATAGAACAGGAATTTTAGGATGTGGTGATACCGAGCATGTTTTTTGATTTTGACTGTTTCTTTATTTTTATGCGTTTTAGGGAAAGGGAGGTGATTGGCACCGATTGAGCATCCAAGGTGCCATGGTCAGATGCCATGGCTCAGTCGTGAGCTCTCTCCATAGAAACCCTGCACCACCACAACGTTATAGAACGTTGTGGTGTGTGAAGGGGTAAAAGGAAATCAACCATCAAAACCAGGCATGATAAACCAAGGACACTTACTCATAGATCTAGACACTGTGACTGTGGTAATCTTCATCCACTCCACCAAGCACACACAGCTTGGCTACATCACTTATCATAGAAACCTTTCCTCCTTCCTAACCGGCAGCATGAAGAGATTGAAGAGGCTGAAGCATGTGATCAGTTACATGATTTTGACATCACTAAGGTCCTTGTCCTCTTCATGCTGTCAGCGAGGTCTGGAGAGGCTAGGAGCAGGCTCCTAGCCTAGTGGCATATGCGGCCCTGCTCTTCGTCTGAAGTGCGGTACATGATCTCTATATAGTGTGAGTGACCTGCGTTTCCTGATCTGTGCACTGTGTGCATGCTGAGCTACGTTACCTCTCTACGTCCCAGCGCTGAAGATGCCTCTGGCCGTCAGTTTCCTGGTGATATCCTGCCGCTCACCACTAATGACATGGGCCCTGTATCCCCGCAGTGGCATAATTCCGTTACCTGCGTTACTCTAGCTCCAATACAAGCAGCTGCGTATTAGTTCTGCACCCCCAACCTTACTACATAAGCGTCCCTGTTCAGTCTAGACACTTTTTACCCACATCATTTATAGCTCTACCCCCTGCCTCTCCCATGTTCTTGCAGTACAGGACATCCCCCTAAACCCCGTCTTCCCCCGTGCTTAGAACTAACCGTACAGCTGTTCCAGAACTGCTGCCTAGAGCCGGCAGACTCCCCCTTTGCTCTGTAAGTCTGTGGAACTGTCCAAACCGCAGTCCCAAATAAGCAAGAGAAATAAGCAGTTACGACCATACCAATTGGTGAGTCATAGGGGGAGTACCTACATACCCGCAGATCAGCTGCCGTGCTGCTGTGTGAGGGAGAAAGGGGGAGCTGTCTCAGATAAAGCCACAAAAACAAGTTCGTGACTGACTGAGCTTGGTATGGGCATCTGAGCAGTGCAAAACACGACAGGGAAGTGGAAGGAAAGCTTACCGGGGAGGAGACGTGGCAGTCAGGGGGTTAGTGAGAGGATGACAAGCGGCTACTGTCTGTGCATACAGGGTGACTAGGCTGTAATGAAGACTGGTGTGTGGAAGAACAACCCCTGAGCTGGTCAGGGAGGGGGGGGGGGGGGGGTGTAGGATGGTTAGATAAGACAGGATGAAAGGTAAGCTGAGAGGACCCAATGGAGCCGGGAGGATGGGATATGGCAACCATCGGGTAAGGAGGGCAGCTGGCACTTTTATCTAAGGATTAGGTATCCTCCTGGACCGCTGCATTGCTCCTACCAGCTCGTAAAGTGATAAAAGCACAAGGCACAGTACACATAAAGCTTTGTTCACTGTATTCACTATACATTTACAAAGTTTTTCCCTGAACTCCTGATATGCACTGCACAGCTGGGGTTCTTTATCCGGCTGGTAGGAATGTGGGCAGTGTTGGACGGGTTGTGCCCAGGACCCACCAGGATGATGGGGGGATTTATCAGATGTGTGCAAACCCAATTCTAGTCGCTCAGTTTATATTTTCCCACAGCAACTGAATTATACCATCATACTAAATACACTTCTCACATCTTAACATACTGGGACCTCTCTAATTACCTATATACAGCACTTTCCTAATAAATATAGTGCCCACTATTTTATAGGCCTCAAATACATCCTCCCCATACAGTACCTCCTGTGTTGTGGTCTCCTGTACAATTATGTTTCTACCCAGGATTGAGCAGTAACATAATTGTGCCACCTCTGCTATTAAAAGAGCACACATGGAGCTGCATCACTGTCAGAATCCATGGTATATGCATCCTAAAGACAAAGATATATCATGGGTGTTTTATGGCAATAGCTTTTGGCAGGTCCATAATTTTGAAGGCCCACTGTACCAATTTATGATTCGTGGTTGGTAATTTGTTAACACAAACTTCACATCTTGCACCATTCACTTTCATACAAGTAAACGTATCCTAAAAAGTATCAGGCTACTCACTGTTTCCTGGACAAGTTGAGGTGCAGCTGCCTCAGAGAGGCTCTTTTTCTCATGGGGAAAGGGATGCAGAGAGTATTATTCATTTAGGGAGATTGCCTGTTCCACAGAATCCTGTCACAGTACCCAACAGGGCTGTGACTGGCAAATTTTGGGTCCCCGCTCACATTAGTTACCCATCTTATGTTTGTTTTCAAACAGTTTTTATTGGATACAATATGATTAACCCCTACACACACCAGAGCGTAATAGTACGTCCTTGCGGGAAGATACAGCTTTTGGCACTTTCTCACAAACGGAGGTGGCACCAGAAGCAGCGGCTGTCAGCTGTATATTACAGCTGACACCGTGCTCTGACACTCGCGATTGGCGCCAATTCCGATCGCAAATGTTAACCCCTTACACGCATGACTGGGGAGTGTAAGGGTCTTCCGCTAAGGATCGGACCCCCCCATGCTGCTTACCAGGGGATCCTATTCTCTTCTGGGCGTCCCGAGGTCTGGCGAGTGCCCCTAGGCCAGATGTGCCAGAGGTGGCCCTCCAAGCTCTTTCTGTTGGCACTCGAGCCATCGCCCCAGCACACCAGACAGGACTCAAAGAATTTTCCTGCAATCCCAAACAACTTAAAAGATGCTGCTTTCATTGATATTTTAAAGTGATACTTATAGGCTACATGGGACTGTAGGAAGAGGGAGAATAAGTAGAAAGGGCCGGATTATCTTTGGAGGACCTCCTGCTGGCCCTATGATTCTCTGTGTACAGAGGGACACTGGAAAGAAGCTAAATTGATGCAAATTTTCCATCTTTTTTCTACTATGTTGGTGTCTGCAGGAGGCCAATATGATTGAACGTTGTTGAAGAACAGGGAACAATAAGTTAGTGCTTTATTTTTGGATGGCACCTCACGATAAATGAGGGGGCTTTGGGGTTGCAGTTTGGGCACTCGGTCCCGAAAAGGTTCGCCATCACTGCCCTAGGCTGCCCCAGCAGTCCTACAGCCAAATCCCTTCCGGCTCTGACTTTAAACTGTCTGAGCTTACACTGCTCTACAATGCTTTAGTATTGTAGAGCAGTGTATTGTACTTGAATCAGAGCATTGCTGGTTCAAGTTTGTATAAAATTAAAAAAAAAAGTTTAAAAGTTTAAATAAAAAATAAATAAAATATAGGCCCCTTAAAATGTCACTTTCCGACACAAACACTTAAAGGGGTTGTCCCACGAACCAAGGTAGGACAGGGCCTAACTTGCTGATCGTGGGGTCTCAGTGATGAGACCCCCACAGATCACAAGGGGTCCCAGGTATCTCAGTCGGACCCGTCGTCGCTCCCTGAGAATAATGGAGCTGAAGGCTGCGAATTACCATTCTGCTCCATACATCTCAATGGAGCTGAAGGAAATTTGCTGAACACAATTCACTCAGGAGGAATTGGGTATAAAATTTTGTGGAGCCTTTATTCATTTAATTGCAAATGTTTAATTTTTCACACAAAATAAATGTATTGTCCAAAAATATTACTATTTGTAGACCGCAACTCCATTTTGTTTTAACCCCTATAAAACACCTAAAGGGTTAACACATTTTTTAAAAGTGTTATTTTATACAGTGAGGGGTGTAGTTTCCATAATGGGGTAATTTACTAATCTTGCTATTATTTAGGTCTCTCACAGTCAATTGAAAGATGAGCAGGTCCCTGTAAATATAGGCCCAAATTCTAAGCCTCATAACATTCTATTAAAATACATGGAATCTTAAAAAAACATGCCAACATAAAGCAGACATTTGGGAAATGAAGGTTATAAATCACAGTACATAAAGTAAAATAGATACAAAAATATGCTGAATATTGCAATTCGCTTACATATAAAAAGAAAGGAAGGGGGAAGGAGAGAAGGGTGGGTCTTAGGGACGAGCCACAATGAAATCATCTATTTCTGATCTATCCATGGTAATCAAATATAGATTCTTAGTGCGAGGGCCTGTTGCCCAGTGTGCCATTTCTTTGAACCTATATATTTCCTGAACTTTCTCTTTCCACTGTACTAAAGATGGTGGGGATGAGGACTGCCATTGCATAGGGATAATCAGTGTGTCTGCTGTTATCAAGAATGTGTGCAAGCTATTCTGATTTCTAGAGAAACTTGACTCTGTGATACCTAATAGTATGGCCTTAGGAGAGCTCAGGATTACCATAGAGCACATTTTCACCGTCGCTTCCAGCACTGCATCCCAGAAATCCTGAAAGACCGGCATGACCACCAAATATGGATCATGTCCCCAGTGTCTTCCCCACATCTCCAACAAGCTTTGGGAATATCCCTGTTGATCTTATTTAACAAGAAGGGGCTTTATACCATCTTGTCACTATTTTGTAGTGACTTTCTTTATCCCGGGTGCATCTCGAGAAGCCATTGCCTTTGTGTAAGAGTGCCTCTGCTTCCCCTTCGGTGAAATCAGTCTGGAGGTCCTTTTCCCATTGAGATATATAATGAGATTTTTCGGTCATAACAGGCCAACAAGAATTATTTATGTAATGGATGCCTATTCATCAATGTTAGCAACCAGTCCTTCTCCTGTGTGGCCTGCTGACGTCTAGCCCTATACACCCTGCACACTTCCTGGAGGCTTTGGATGTGTAAAAAATTCCTGCGGCTAAGCCCTTGTCTTTTCCTCTTCAAAGAAGTATGTTGATGTAAAGGTTGCCAAAAAGAATTTGTATGATCCTTTTCTGGGAACACCAACTTATTTGAACCCCTTAACGCCAAAGACACTTTTCACCTTCCTGACACGGCCCATTTTTTCAAATCTGACATATGTCACTGTAAGTGGTTATAACTTCGGAACACTTTAACATATCCAAGTGATTTTGAATTTTTTTTCTAGTACTTCATGTTAATTGAAAACTTTTGTTGGTATGTGTTGCGCTTATTTATTTATTTAAAAAAAATGATATTTGGTGAAAATTTGGAAAAAGCCTCGATTTTTGAAATCGAAAATGTTCTACTTTTTCCATACGTAGTCATAACAGCAAAAACATTAACATTAACCGAATGTCTACTTTATTTCTCCATGATTATTTTATGCATTCTCTCATTTTTGTAAGATGTTCTGGGGCTTTGAACTTTAGGTGCGATGTCTAAAATTTTCATAAAAAAACACAAAATCAGGCTTTTGCTGGACCTGCTATGGTTTCAAAGTCAATCGAGAGACTTAAATAAAAGTAAAACCCCATAAATTACCCCAATATAGAAACTACAACCCTTAATGTATGTAAAACAACTTTCATGAAGTTTGTTAACCCTTTAATTGTTTTACAGGGAATTAAATTAAATCGGATGCAATTTTGAAATTAAAAATTTTTTGGCTAAATGAATGTATTTTTCAAAAAATGTACAAATTCTCAGTGGATAAAATACCAAAACCCTCCACAAAGCTCGATACCCAATCCCTCCTGAGTATAACAATCCCCCATATGTGTTGGTAAACTGCTGTATAGGCACACGCCAGGGCACTTAACCGTTTCAGGACCTATGACGAAAATGCACGTCCAAGTCGGGTGCACGTCATCCATTTAAATCATAGACAGCCGAGTGTTACAGGCATCGGTGCAGGGACCAATCACAGCGCTCCCTGTCCGGCGATCGCTATGATTGGTCGGAGACATCACACCGACTAATCATAGCTGTATCCTGGAGAGGAGGCTGGAATACAGCTCCGATCTCGTCATTTCAGTCAGAGTTGTGGATGAGATCAGACTCTTCCAGTTACATTATCAGACTGATCCTGTCACTGACTATCATTTTGATTTCTCCTGTCAGTGATTACATTACTGTCCAGTGATACTGTGATTGCTCCTGTCAGTGACCTGCGTCCATATAGTGTCCAGTAATACTGTGATTGCTCCTGTCACTGACCAGTGTCCATATACTGTCCAGTAATACTGTGATTGCTCCTGTCACTGACCAGTGTCCATATACTGTCCAGTAATACCGTGATTGCTCCTGTCACTGAATAACATACAGTGATACCGTGATTGCTCCTGTCAGTGACCAGCGTCCATATAGTGTCCAGTGATACCGTGATTTTCCTGTCACTGACCAGCGTCCATATAGTGTCCAGTAATACCATGATTGCTCCTGTCACTGATCAGCGTCCATATAGTATCCAGTGATACCGTGATTGCTTCTGTCACTGAATAACATCCAGTAATAGTGATTGGTGTCACCAAATAACATCCTGTAATACCGTGATTGCTTTTGTCAGTGAATATTAGTTACTAGTTGTTGTTTGTTACCTAAAAGAAAAAAAAGCTACCAAAAAAAAAATTTTTACAAAAAAAAAGGATTTAGCATTAGAACTTAGGTAGTCTTAGTTGGGATTTGGGGGTTCAAAAAAATAAGAAAAAAAATCTAAAAAAAAAAAAAAGAATAAAATATAATATTTTTTTTTACAGCTATACAGTTGTAGTTCTAGGTATAGATGATACACTTTGTGAATATGTCTCAGACAATGGCTCAGCGGATGTTTACTGCAGAGGACACAGTACACAGATACCGCACAGATACCGCAAGTGAAATCGATGATGAACTTTTCGTTCCTTCATCATCATCTAGTGACAGCGATGAGCCTGTAGCATGGCGCTCCAGGCTGAGCGAAAGTCAGCCAAGTACTAGCAGTAATGACCCAGACTGGCTGTCCGCAGAATCATATGACCCACAAATTCCAGATTTTGTTTCTGTGCCCGGCGTTAAGATAGACTCCACAGGTTATTGTGAGGCAGATTTTTTTAAGTTCTTCTTTTCAGAAGATTTAATAAATCTAATACTCCAACAAACAAATGTGTACGCCGCTCAATTTTTGACAACACACCCTGAATCACTTTATGTTCGTGATAACATGTGGAAGCCAGTTGACCAGGCAGAAATACTGATATTTCTTTTGAATATGGGCCTTGTAAAAAAGCCAACAATCAGATCATACTGGTCAACCGATGTATTGTACGACACCCCTATGTATCAAGGCTATAATGCGCTTCATTCATTACAGTGACAACTCATTATGTCCCCCAGCAAGTGACCCCAGCTATGATTGGCTATTTAAAATTAGGCCTCTCGTGAAGCATTGCAATTTAAAATTTGCAAAGGTTTACATGCCTGAAAAAAATTTGCCAATTGACGAATCCCTGGTGTTGTTCAAGGGGAGATTAAAATTCAGACAATATATCCCAAGCAAGAGAGCCAAATATGGCATGAAAGTTTATAAAGTCTGCGAAAGCAACAGTGGCTTTACCCACCATTTTCGGGTATACGAGGGAAAAGTTTCAAAAATTAACCCTCCTGAATGTCCCCCCCAACCTTAATGTTAGCGGCCGAATAGTTTGGGACCTAATTCACCCACTGTTGGACATGGGGTATCACTTGTTTGTTGCTAATTTTTATAGAAGTGTGCCCCTGTTTAGAGCCCTTTTCCAAAAAAAAACCTGTGGCTTGTGGCACCATCAGAAGAACGCAATAAGGCCTTCCAAAGGCACTGGTCATTCGTCATTTACAAAAAGACCAGTCACCAGGGATCTTACCTGGACTATCAGGAAAAAGTAATAAAAAATAAAATTTTTGGAGACCAGGGTAGCGAAGCAAGGGCTACAACATCAAGTGATGCCAGCAGGATAGACAGCACTTCCCATCCCAAGTCCCACCAACTGCAAAAAAGGCCCATCCTCAAAAAAGATGCTGTGTCTGCTATAAAAATGGGATTAGGAAGGACACTGGTTATCAGTGCAGGCTATGTGTGGAGTGGGAGCTATGGCTACTCTATGGCTCTGTTCACATCACATATCTTCATGTCTTTCTTTTTTACAGAAGTGACACTGACCGATCCTATTTACTTTACAACCAGAGATAGAACAGAGTCTAAGACAAATGTTGTTCTTGATGCACACACTATTAACAGATGAAGAGTGGGTGTCCTGCTTTAATATTATCAGATGTATGATGCAAGAAGACTGGAAGAAATAAACACAGTACAAGAAGACATCTAAAGCAAAAGGAGATAATGTTCTTGATGCACACACTATTAACAGATGAAGAGTGGGTGTCCTGCTTTAATATTATCAGATGTATGATGCAAGAAGACTGGAAGAAATAAACACAGTACAAGAAGACATCTAAAGCAAAAGGAGATAAGGCAGGCAGGAAAACATTACAGCTACCTTCCCCCCTGTGATAGACAGAATATGCTCTCTTCAGGGCCTAGCACAGTGATGGGCAACCTTTTGAGCTTGGTGTGTCAAAATTCGCCAAAAAAACGAGCATAACTCGGGTGGTGTGTCACCTTGACAAAAAAAACATAATTTTGTGATATTTAAAGTTTAAATAACAAATATGTATAATTATTTAACTTCTAGGGTACTTTAATCCTAGGTTGTGTGATTGATCCTACCATGTACTACAGTATGGCAGTATATGGGGATTTTCCACATCATCTATTTATTACAATGTGCTGGACAATCTCTCAGCCTCCCGGCTACTGCACCTGGCCGTGTAGGAGCCAAAGATGAAACTCAACTCTCCGGCGGCCACGTGTCACTGAAAATGGCTATGCGTGTCAGCACTGACACAAGAAATAAACACAGTACAAGAAGACATCTAAAGCAAAAGGAGATAAACATTACAGCTACCTTCCCCCCTGTGATAGACAGAATATGCTGTCTTCAGGGCCTAGCATATAGTAAGTCGTCTTACTACTGTCAGCACAATTTTTTGACTTTTTTTTCACTTCTGCTTCTCTCACCTTCTGAAGCCTATGTGTCCTTACCAAGATGGAGAAGATGCAAATATGGGCATGAAGCGGATGTGACGGATTGATGTGGAGAAGATGCAAATATGGGCATGAAGCGGATGTGACGGATTGATGAATACCCTGTAACACTTTATGGATTTTCGAACAAAATGACAACATAAAGAATTATACTAAATCCCCTAACATTTTCTGATTGCAAACACCCTACACATTTATACACATTAAACATTTATACTTACCTGGATGTGAGTTCAGTGAGGCACATGAGACTCACATCAGCAGATCCCGCAGCACCCTGACATCACTGCGCATGCGCCGTACCTATGGCACTTGTGCAGTGAATCCGGAGTGCACTACGCTGACTTCACTAGCCACAACTCACAAGCGCCTAAGGGGTTCAGGAGGAAGGTAAGTGTAAATGTTTTTTACCCCTGACCATGTAGGGGGCGATTTGGGATACTAAACCACTGGTTCATATGGTCCAGTGGGTGGTTTAGTGTCCCAATCACGCTGACAGTTTCCCTTTAAGGGGTTAAACCACTGCATAGAAGTATTTGTTAAAAAGTCACAGCCATTTAAGTCTTTAGAGGCCTCGTCATTAAGGGGTTAATCCTGGTAATATAGCTGTATCAATTATATATCATGGTACAGAATGAGCTCAATCTGAGCAGTGCCCTGCAGCATGCCACGGCGATGGAAGATGCCCGTGTGCACAGCTATGTCATCTGCCAGTCTGTCACATCATCGCAGCCCTCATCCCAGCGCCCCACGACACGTCTTCCCTTTCTCTGTCTTCCCTTTTCTCAGGTTATGCCCTGAGGTGATAGAGGATGACACGAAGCCCCGTGTGACAGGAATTCCTCCTCACCACACGATTACTTGGCGGCTGCGCCATATTTTGCTTTCTTCTATTTTCACCTCAGACAAGTAATATGAGTGTGTGCAATGATTTCCGAGCCCCCACTCGCCCATAGTCTCTTCTCCTGTTGCGCTGAGCCCATGCCCCGACACCTCCTCACAACTCACCTGCTGCGCTGGGCGCTTGTAAGCTGCATCTCTTTTTGAAAGGTGATTTGCTTGCGGACATCGTGACAGAAAATCGGTGCTGTGTCTGCAGCAGTGAATGGACAGTTTGAGGGTCTGTGTGTGGTATGATAGTAACTATGACTGTGTGCCCATGCAGAGCATGCTGTATACAGTGATGGATGTGGATTGGGAAGTATTGCTACTGTTGGGAGTGTAGACTCCTCCCCCTCTGCAAGCAACAGTGTGAGGGGATGCAGCCAGACATGGAGTCCTGGAGCTCAGCACGTCGTGTGGAATGCTCTGAGCAGAGGGACAGGAGCCCAGCACAATGTCATAACACATTAGCACATCATGCTCCTAACACAGGCTTTACAAAATGGCTGCTTCACTGTACAAATCTTTTCCTTTAACAAACATGTTAACAAAAGTAAATGATGCCCAGTCCTACCTTCTGTAACCATGATTGCATTTTATCAGCTTTTCTAACTGAATATAACATATTCCCAAATTTGTATTACTTTAATGTATTGCTTACAGTATCAATGCAAAATGCAGTTCTCCTGCTTCCTGTCATACTCAAGTATAAGTCAACCCAAGCGTAAGCTGAAACCCCTAATTTAACTGTATATGTTGTACAAGGGTGCATTCACGGCATCACAACAGAAGAGGAGATTTGGATATTTACATTGCAACATTGCATTTACAAAACGCACATGTTAACGACATTTTAACACACATTAACATTGTGTTTACAAATGTGATGCTAACACATGCGTTTACTTTGCATTTATTTCAATGTGTTCTAACAAGCAAAACATCAGGAAACATCTGTAATATTTAATTAAGCACTGTTCTTTTACTGTTCTGTTTTAGCAAAAAAATGCTCGGGTCTCCCATTGACTTCAATGGGGCTCGTTATTCGAGACGAGCACTCGAGCATCTGGAAAAGTTAATCTCAAATAACGAGCACCCGAGCATTTTAGTGCTCGCTCATCTCTATTAACGACATTTTAACACACATTAACATTGTGTTTACAAACGTGATGCTAACACATGTGTTTACTGTGCATTAACACATGCAATGACAGGCGAATCTCTTCATCTCAGCTGTTGTGATGCGTTTGAAAACTCAAACTTGAATGCACCCTAAAGCTAGGGTAGTAGCCTTCCCTCAGTAATAAAATGTCCAGCAGCCAGGGCCGAATCTGCCATAAGGCGAGATGAGATTCTCGCCTCAGGCGGCAGATGCCAGGTCCCTTAAGGGGGCGCCACACAGGCAAATCAGCATCCTTTACTATACTTAATTCTGTGGGTCCGTGTCCCAGGCGGTGCTGCACGCCACGGCCACCCTGCAGCGCTGGCAGTTAAAATGGATGCGTCTGGAACTCCAGCTCTCCTCATCAGGGTAACATCCCCCTGCCCTCGGGCTCTGCCAATACACACTTGCTGCAGAGAAGAAAGAGGAGCAGCCTGCCCTTCTTAAGCCTAAGAGCATCACTGGTGCTCTAAGGGTTAAGCATGCATGACTGGCATGCTCTAAGACTGCATTTACATAAATGTATGGGGGGGGGGCGTACCGCTCCGTACACAGGGAAAAGATAGGACATGTCCTATGTTTCCCAGGTGCACGACTGCACCAGGTGCATTACCGATTGCATGCGTTTCAGTGGCAGGTCACACATTAATGTTTTCTATTTTTTTTCACAGGTTTCAGGACCCTCTGGATTATTTTTCAAGAAGAGGATTTTATAACATCTAATAAAATGGTCAATCAGGGGTCTGGGGGAGTTTTTATTTCAATTTTAAAAAAATTAATTTGTGTGTGAGTTTTATTTAATTTTACAACATTGAAGACTCAGTAATATTCGCTATCTTATAGACGGCGACCATTACTAAGTCCCAAACAATTACCCCGGCACCCACCAGGGGCAGGGGGAAGAGCCGGGTACCCACAGGAACAGACCATCTACTATAGTACCTATTTGTCCTCCAATACTTACAGTGCTACCTTCCTGCATGGAAAGTTATAATGGAGTCTCTGCTCTCTTGGCTGCTTTTCTATTTACATGACCTAGCGGCATTTTTACTATAAGGGACATCTACCAGATTTACTGATGGTAGGTAGACTGTCCAAACGTATATGTTCATTGTTTAGCAAAGTCACCGGTTAATTTAATTGTTAATGACAAATGAGCACTTTTTTATACCTATTATGCGGGGGTGGGCCGCATTTCAATTTTCGCCTCTGGCGGCAAAAAGGCTAGAATCGGACCTGCCAGCAGGCTCCCTTATTAATACAATATCCAGCAGAAGCCCCTCTCAAGGGTTTGACCAAGAGTTCGTAAAACTTAGGAGCCAGGCTGGGGCAGGCTTTTTAAAAAAAATAAACATGTACTCACCTGCTCCACCGTTTGATCCGTGCCCAAGTTTGTTTACAGGGGCACGGAAGTTGTGCTCAGGCCAAGGTGGCTGGCCACTCCCACCATTCCCTATCTCTCTGCACTGTATCAGGCGCCGGGATATGGTGACGGGAGGGCGGAAGCTCCACAAGCACAGCTTCTGTGCCCCTGTAAAAAACAGGGGCATGGATCACACAGACCGTGGTGCGGGACATCAAGAGTGACAGAGGAGGTGAGTACAGGTTTATTTTTTTTATAAAGCCCACCCTAGCCTGGCTCCTAATTTTTTAGAACTCTCGGACAACCCCTTTAATGATGAAATTCCCAGCAGAGCCCTCTTAAAAAAATATTAAACTCTGTTCTCACCTCTTCTTCCTGCGCCTTCCTGGCAGTGCACCTCATAGTGTATGTGCGGACAGAGCGCATAGACATTGCAGAGAGAACCACGAGAAGAAGTTGCCAGAGCAATGGGAGAAGAGAAGCTGCAGGGAGTACCCGAGAAAAGTACTAAGTTTTTTTTTACATACTCCAGTAAAAGCTGAGAAAATTCTTTTTCATTCTTTTTGCCTCCGTCTGCACAGTATACATTGCATACTGTGGAAAAATACAAGATGCAAAGACACAGCAAGTTACATTATTCCATTCTGCACCTGCGTGTTGAGCAACGTATACACTCAGCGGAAGCAATTGGAGCCTATGGAACACAGATGCAAGTATTCCCATCAGGAGGGAATGATGTGACAGTCCATGTAAGGATAGTGACATCACTGGGAGTACCCCTGAACATCCCTGTTCGCTGCTTCAGGGTGACATCTTGGTCTTCCGTTATAAGGGGATGTTGGGTCTTCCTACTTATCCATACAAGGTAAAGCCAAAAATGAATGCAGCCTTAGGCTACCAGCACATGAACATTGTTTTCGTCTGTGTATCAGGGTTTTTTTGTGGATGGTACACTGACACATTCATTTCAATAGAATCATGCAAAAAACTTTGTTTTTTACAGATCTATTTGAAGGCTGTACACTTCTCAGAGCTGATCCATATTAGTGAACATCAGGGGCATTGCAAGGTATTGTGAAAATCCTACCTGCCTGCGTTTGCTGTTGTTTTACTGGTGAACATGCTGGTGAGAGGTTCCCTTAACATGAACTTATTTGCATTACATGTGACAAAACTTTTTTTTACAGTGATGACTGTTATCTCTGAAGTGGGAATTCCCTATCAGTGAAGTCCCTTGCTCATTTTCTGGAACAAGCTTCTCCTCTGAGACTAGAGTCCTCCACTCTCTTGTGCACACTTCCAGCTCCGCTTGTTGCTGGAAACACCTGAAAAACCCGGTTTGGACCGGTGCTTGAAGTTTGGTCCGGTGCTTGATTTCAGCTTGCTGCATTACTCTGAGCAACACAAGCTGAGAGGAGTAATACCTCCATCCAGCAACAAACCCCTGACTGTGTCACATACCCCCTCCCTTTGTCAACTTGAGGGGAGATGAACACTCGCCAGACAGCACCGGGACAGGGATCTGCATTCCCTGAGCCGGCCCTGCTCTGGGTTCCACTGTGAATTTGAAGTTCTGTAGAGACAAGAACCAGTCGGTGACCCGAGATTCCTCTCCTTGGCTGGCTCATCCACTTGTGAGAGGTGAATGGTCAGTCACCAGTTCGGAACTTCCTCCCCAACAGATAATAGCGGAGAGACTCGAGTGCCCACTTGTGGCTAGGCACTCCCTCTCCACTATACTGTACCTGGTTTCGGCTGGGGTGAGCTGCGATCTCAGGAACCCACAGGATGCACTTCCCCATTAATTACCTGAGATAGTACAGCACCGAGGCCCACTTCAGAGATCGGTCTGTACTACAAACTCCCTCTTGAAGGTCGGTGTCACAGACTGCGTGACCCGCACAAGGCCGACTTCAAAGCGGAAAAAGCCTTCTCCGTTGGTCATTCCAGCGAACCATCACTGTCTCTTACGTCCCTTCAGGAGCAAGTCAATGGAGAGCGCTACAGTAGCAAAATGGGGAATAAACTCATATAATACCCCACCATCCCCAGGAATGACTTTATTTGCCTGGTGGTGACAGGCCGTGGCCAACTCCGTATTGCCTCTACTGATTCATCTGGGGTTTGATGACTCCACGCCCAATGATATAGCTAAGTACCGTGCCTCCTCTAGCCCTATGGCACATTTCTTTGGGTTAGCAGTTAGCACGGCCCTACGGAGGGAGTCTACTACAGCCTGCCACTTTTGCCAGATGACTCTCCCCAGTCAGCACTGAAATGACAATATCATCGAGGTACGCTGACGCTACGCCGAGTGTGGACGAAGCAAATGTCCATTACGCTGGAACGGGCCGGGGCGCCATGCAGGCCAAAGGGTACACATTTATACTGAAATAGTCCTCAGGTGTGATAAAGGCAGTTTTCTCTTGGCAGCCTCCGTCAAGGGCACTTGCCAGTCCCTTTGTGAGGTCCAAGGTAGAAAAATACCTGGGCCTGTCCTAGCGCTCAATTAGCTCGTCCACGGGGCATAGGGATAAGCATCAAATTTGGACACTTCGTTCAGTTTACGAAATCGTTACAGAACGTAGCGTCCATCTGGTTTGGGTATCAAACTATTGGGCTTGCCCACTCACTTCTTGACTCTTCAATTACGTCCAGCCGCAGCATCAACTGTACTTCTCGTGATGGCTTGTCGCCGAGCTCGGGCAACCGTGTCGGCTTTAGCCGGACTTTGCCTGGGCTCCGTGACAATGTCATGTGGATTACGGAAGTAAGTTCCAGGGAGGTCAAGAGAACAGCGGTGTTCCGACTAATGAACTCCTTGGCCTCTTGAGCCTGTTTAGGGGAAAGGTCAGTGCGCCGCGGAGCACATGAGGAAACGTGAGACGCTCCCCCCGGGCAAACAGTTGAGGTCGTTTACTGGTTTCCCTTCCCCTAAACATCCGGCTGCGGCGGTGTCCCCAACGCAGGTCTCCCATTCTCCAAGGCTTAGTCAAATTGACATGGTAGACCTGCTCTGGCTCCGCCCGCCCTGGCTGATGTGACCTTGTAATTTACATTGCTTACTCTTCCAGAATTTCGTAAGAGGCCCTGCCACCTGGAGGCGGAACTACTGGTCTACCGTTGGTACTAAAACCAGACTCTGTCTCCTGGGTTTTAAAGCTCCGTACCTTAGCTACTCTATTGTAGACCTGACTCTGGGCTCGCTAGCCGCCTCATATGTTCCCTGACAAGGGGCAACACTGTCTCCATCCGCTTGCATCTTAGTGACATATTTTCAATGACACTCTTATGCGGAGTGGCGTGTTGCTCCCATGCCTCTTTGGCCACGTAGCAAACCTCGGGGATGTCTGCATTAGTAATTCAAAGGGCGAGACCCAGTAGAGTCCTGGGGCAACCTCTCGCACTGCGAACATAAGATAGGGCAGAAGCAGATCCAGTCCCTTCCATCCTGGACACTGCTCTTTTCAGCATATTTTCAAAGTTTGATTAAATCTTCCACCATGGCCGTTCTGTTTGGGGGTGGTAAACTGAAAGTCCAATGTTAATCCCCAGCAACTTGCCAGATTCCTTCATGACCTTCGACATGAAGGGAGTCCCCTGGTCTGTCAGAATCTCCTTAGGTATCCAACCCTTGAAAACATCTCCATTAACTCCTTAGCTATAAGTTTGGCAGAGGTATGACGCAGTGGCACTGCTTCGGATACCGGGTTGCGTAGTCAAGGACAACTAAAATATGTTGGGGACCCCTAGCAGATTTAGGGATGGACCAAAAAGGTCACCTGGAAATTCAAAACGTACCTCGATAATTGGGAGGGGTACAGGGGGACTGCGGAAGTGCTGCTGGGGGCTAGTTATTTGACAGGTCGGACAGGACTTACAAAACTCTTTCACCTCTTGAACACACTGGGCCAGTAAAATCGCTGCAGTATACGGTCCTGGGGTTTTGCGGCCCAAGGTGTCCACCTTAAAACATGTTGGTGAGCAAGATCAGTACCATCCTACGATATGTCGAGGCACTATTAATTGTTCAACATTCTCACCCCGTAGTTGGTGACCCGATACAGTAATAATTATGGTAACCACAAAACGAGGAAAGGAAAAAACTGCCTCAGCTCCTGGTTTGTGGCTCACCATTCAAACCATTAACACATTCCCCCAGGCTCGGGCAGCAGAGTCTGGTCCGGAGTTGCGCCGTACCAAAATTGTCACCAGAGACGTTTAGTCTGAACAATCAGGGCCTGGCCGGCAAGTCCTCTACTTCCCCAACCATTACATTCATTGGTAGTGTCTCCCCATCTCCACCGAAGTGGCGGTCACCCCTACCGCTGGCCTTCCGCCTCGGGTTCCCAAGGTTCTGGTTCTAGGTCTGGAAATGACCTTCCAGCTATTGCTCTCCCTGACCCCTGGGGACTGAAATGCAGTAACGAGGCCATAGTGCAGAGAATAATGGAAAGTCTCTTCCTATAATTAGGTCATAGGGCAGATTTGATGCTACTGCCCACCTCGTGGACTTTCCTCCCACCCAGCAGGTTGTTTTATGACCACCAGTGCGGTTGGATAATCTTTTAAGTCTCCATGAATACAACAATACTCGAACCTTGCGACTAGTGAATGAGAGGGGGGTGGAGTAGCACCAGGGTATCCGCGTCACTATGGTCACAGGCTCCCGGAGTCAAAGTAATGCATTAGCCCTGCACCCATCAAAGGACACTGGGCACATGGGAGGTGCCCTATCTGGCATCCAGGACCGTCAGCGGTCGTACATACAGGCCGTGCATAGAAGGATAGTACGGCGAGCGTACCCACAGTCCATAGGTTCGGGTCAAGGGGCAATTGGAGCCAAAGTCCCAGGACATGACAGCGCCAACAGCGGAGTGTGGGGACCTCACGAATCTTTGTGGAAGTTGTTTGATCAGCTCCTCCATCTTGTCGGTGGTGATGTAGTTGAAACTTTGCAGGTTTAATCCACGACATGCAATGGTGCAGGAAAAAAAAGAACTCCGGTTTTGCACCGACCCCTCACGCGTTTTGCCCGCTCCAAGCCACCAATTGTGGGGGTATTGCTCAGTCTATAAGCTAGGTAGCGGTCGCAGACAGAGGGAAGAAGACAGTTCTCAGTTCAGTTCAGTGTTTATTCACACCACAAAACAAATGGAAACAAAAATCCAGCATTGTCTTCATGCTTGTTTAAACATAAACATACAGACCAGGCTTGGCCTCTCACCCAGTAGCAGGGTCTTCCAAATAGTCAAATTGTTGGTGTATGTTTCACACCTTGCAGAAAAGCTGCTGCATAGCACTTAGTCCATTTAAAGTCCAAAACAGACAACCTGTACTCCATAGACAGGGAACGTGTTTTGCTCTTGGAACAAGCTTATCCCTCTGAGACTAGAGCTACTCCACTCTCTTGTGCACACTTCCAGCTCAGCTTGTTAGCTGGAACACCCTGAAAACCCGGTTTGGACCGGTTGCTTGAAGTTTGGTCCGGTTGCTTGATTCAGCTGCTGCATTACTCTGGAGCACACAAGCCTGAGAGGATAATAATACCTCCCATCCAGCAACAAACCCCTGACTGTTGTCACAATATATATTATATATAACATTTGACTGATATAAGGTGAAAAAACGAGTTATTTTGTAATGGAAAACATACAATGTTATGTCTGTAGTGAGTTTCAGGTAAGAATAATCTTGTAAGAGACACCATGAAATAAGATAAGGATTTCATAGTTGTAATCAGAACATGACATGCAATGACCATGTCCACATGCCTAAATGCACTGAGTTGCTGCCATGTGATTGGCTGATTAGAAATTAAGTGTTAACGAGCAGTTGGACAGGTGTACCTAATAAAGTGGCCGGTGAGTGTATATATATATATATATATATATATATATATATATATATATTGTTGCTGCTGTTTCTTGTGGCAGTACAGTTCTCAGAAAAGAGATTAAAGAGTGAAAACCAACAGGTCACTTGGGAGCAGCCACTAAGCCAAACCGGTAAAGCGGCCCATTGGATCCACTACCCACTGCTCAATTTGTATAATTGTTGTTTCCTAATGTGAAATGGCTTTAGAGATTTTCAACCTCCAATTTTTTATGTACCTTGTGAAATGGCTTTAGAGATTTTCAACCTCCAATTTTTTATGTACCTAAGATGGTGCATCAGGTAATAGGCAACACTTTCTCCCTCTCAGGAATGGCAAGCTCTCTTATCATATGTTAGTGCCAGCCTCTGATCTATGTAGTTGTGACGGCAATTGACAGTCATGTAGTTAGTGTGGCTTTTAGCGGAAGAAACATGAACTCTGTGAATCATATAACAATATAAGCCAACAACATATTACAGCATGTGATCACTGAGCTCGTTTAATACCCCCATGATCCATCGTATATGAACAACTCCATGTAGTACAACGGTCAAATTCAGAAAGTGAACGGGGGCAATTTATCATTAGAGCGGCACCTACCGACAGTTCCGCTGCAGTCAGATTAATTAAAGTGGCTTTGGCCCTTGATAAATCTGCTGGCAGTGTTTTTTGCTGTGTGGGTTCTTTGCGAGAGTCACATGAAAAATTGCAACGTTGCAGACCAGGGTGAGGACTGGCGAAAATTTGCATCAAATTGCTAATTTTTAATTTAGTATGTATTGTGAAAACGATGCAAATAACAAATTAGGCGCAAGCAGGGTCTGTGTCAAAGAGACTTTACACTGTCCTATGTTCATTTGGTGCAATGAAAAGTCACAAAACAGCATTTGTGCCACAACTGCGCCAATTGTTTCCTTATTATAAAAAAAAATGATGGTAATAATTAATAACAGCTCGTAACCAACAAGGTAATACAGAATAATCGTCCATTACTGTCCGTTTGCACCTGTCAACAATAAATTCAGTATAATATAATGTACGAAAAAAAGTTACCTCATGCTATTCGTAACAGGGATCTATTTGGAAGTGACAGTGAAACCTTGGACACATACAGGGGTATCTATGTTAATATTATGACAAGTGTCTTACCCTTGATGACCACTAAGAGAGGAGGCACCTTGCCAGACACCCCATGCTGGACCTTATCTATCTCAGAAGTGTTACGTTTTACCACATATCAATATGCTGTTTGGAGTCCTGTGCCCAGGAGTAGATTTGGTCCATGAAGCAGGACACTCCTCTACAAAGAACACACTTTTCATGGCTCTTGAGGCTCAATGTCTTAGGTTTGCTTTAGAACTGTATAACTAGAAATATGTCCAATGGTAGTTTTAAAGGGAATCTGTCATCAGGATTTCACATTTTCACCTAATGACAGGTTTCCATAGCATTTTTAATGAAAGCATTTTTGATAAAAGTATACCTGGCTTCTTGTCAGAAAACTAGCAGTAAAAATATCTGTATTTTAAGCTTTTTTCATAAGTTGTTTATATACTAAAGCACAGAATAACAATGTAAATGAGATAATTGAAAAAGAGCGATGATCAATTTTTAGACACCTGCAAGTTATTGGTGTTAATCTGGAACCTGGTACTAAATTCATTAATTATCATACAGACCCTTTTGAACCCCTTCCTGTTCTTTTATGTCCCGCTTCTGGCATTGGCTCACGAAATGGAGCGACCACCAGAAGCAGCGTCTGTCAGCTGTATATTAAAGCTGACATTGCGCTCTGACACTCCTGATCGGAGCCGGCTTCGAGCGGGAGTGTTAACCCTTTACACGCTGTAGTCAAGCATGACTGTGGCGTGTAAGGGTCTCCCCCCTATGGATCCGATCCTCTTCTGGGCAGCCCGAGGTCTGCTGAGTGTCTGCTTACTGCGGGGTCCGATCCTTTTCTGGGCAGCCCCGAGGTCTGCTGAGTGCCTGATCTCTTCTGCAGTCTGACCCCTTTTGGGTCTGACTATAAACTGCCTGCGCATGCGTCTGTATGCCAGACTGTGAAATGGCTTTAGAGATTTTCAACCTCCAATTTTTTATGTACCTGGTGCATCAGGTAATGGGCAACACTTTCTCCCTCTCTGGAATCGCAAGCTCTCTTATCATGTGTTAGTGCCAGCCTCTGATCTATGTAGTTGTGACGGCAATTGATTGATTGTAGTTAGTGCGGCTTCACACTTGCCAAGTTCCGCCTGTGCAGTGCCCTGCTTCACGTACCAAAGACACTATGCAGTGATGGCGAACCTATGGCACTGGTGCCAGAGGTGGCACTCAGATAGGAAATAATTAACTATAAGGGGCAGCATAGGAAATAATTAATTATAAGGGGCAGCATAGGAAATAATTAAATGTACTATCCTATCTGTTATCTGGCAAACAGCTGATATATACCAAGCTCCAGGCTTCTCTGCAGTCTTTTTCACCTAGGACCCTGTAAATAAGATGGCGGCTGATGGCTGGTTCAAGCAGCAACATCGTTGTTTAGTAAATTATTTATTAAATTATTTTATATTGTTCCCTTATAAAGAATGGCTGGACCATTATACAACCTCTTGTGTCACCCCCTCATCCTCATAGTCTGTAAGCTCTTGTGAGCAGGGCCATCACTCCTATTGTTCTATATGACTGTTTGTTCTTTGTAATGTAATATAGTTGTATATGTCCCCTATGATTTGTAAAGCGCTACGTAATTTGATGGCGCTATATAAATAAAGATTATTATATTATTATTATAACCTTCTGTACAAAAAAAAATTCTTCATTTTTCCATGTTCTGGCACTAATAACTTTTTCATACTTCCGTGCATGGAGCTGTGGGTGGTGTCATTTTTTGTGACTTTTGATGACGTTTTTAATGCTTTCATTTTGAGGACTGTATGGGCTTTTGATCACTTTTTATCGAATTTTTTATATTTTTCAAAATGGCAAAAAAGTGGCATTTTCGCTTTGGGCGCCAATTTCCGTTACGGGGTTAAACGCTGGGAAAAATCGCTAATATATTTTGATAGATCGGACATTTTGGGACGCGATGATACCTAATGTGTTTATGATTTTTATTGTTTATTTATATTTATATCAGTTCTAGGGAAAGGGGGGTGATTTAAACTTTTACTTTTTTTTACTATTTTTTCATTTTTTTTAATTTTTTTTTTAATTTTTACCATTATTTTAGATCCTCCAGGGTAATTTAAGCCTGCAGGGTCCGATTGCTATTACTATATACTGCAATACTACTGTATTGCAGTATATACCTATTTTAGGCTACATTCACACTGCCGTTGCCTGCCCGTACCGTACCGTAGCGGGCAACGGCAGTGCACGGGGAGAGGAGGAGGAGGTGAGCGACGTATATCGGCCGTATATACGTCGCCGTATATACATCCTCCATACATTTGTGTGAATGTAGCCTTACTATGATTTTTAATAGCCTGTCCTCTGCTGGCCATTGGAAATCATTGCACCTGGCAAGCCTACGAGTCTCAATGAGGCTGCCATAGCAACCGATCGTCGCCCACCGATGACGTTCCAGGGGGCGGTGATCGGCCATCCAAGATGGCGGCCGGCGTTTAACAGTAAGTTAGGTGCCGCGGCAGTGACAGGCGGGTGTTGGCTGTTTTTTTATACAGCCATTACCCGGTGTGCTCTTTCTATACACCCCTTGCGGTCGGCAAGGTGTTAATACCCCCATTGTATATAAACAACTCCATGTATACAATAGCCAAATTCAGAAAGTCAATGGGGGTAATTTATTATTAGAGCGGCACCTACCGACAGTTCCGCTGCAGTCAGATTAATTAAAGTGGCTTTGGCCCTTGATAAATCTGCTGGCAGTGTTTTTTGCTGTGTGGGTTCTTTGCGAGAGTCACATGAAAAATTGCAACGTTGCAGACCACAGTGAGGACTGGGGAAAATTTGCATCAAATTGCAAATTTTGAATTTAGTATGTATTTGCACTATGTTCATTTGGTGCAATAAAAAGTCACAATTACAGCTGACATTGCGCTCCAACACCGGAGCCGGCTTTTAGCGGGAGTGTTAACACTTTACACGCCGCAGTCAAGCATGGCTGTGGCATGTGAGGGTCTTTCCCCTATGGATCCGATCCTCTTCTGGGCAGCCCAAGGTCTTCTGAGTGTTTGCTTACTGGGGGATTCGATCCTCTTCTGGCAGCCCCGAGGTCTGCTGAGTGCCAGATCTCTTCTGCATAAATAAATTACACAAAACCCCCCACATATCTGCATCACTGCATCAGTGACAATCTACATAATAAAACAGAATCGTTACTGGACCCGTAAACTGAACCCTTTAAAAAACGCTCAGAAAAAACATTTCTCGCAAAAAATAAGCCCTTATTTAATCAGATTGATCAGCCGAAAAATAAAAAAGTTATGCATATGAAAAGACAGTGATGCTGCTTAAATGAATGAACAACATTTTTAAAAATCCAATTGTCACAAAGACAAAAAAATTTTAGTTTGGGGTTACAATTATAAAATATACAGTTCTGACTTACATCCAAATTCCTTAAATTCAACTTAAGGAAGAAGGTTTGTTCTTAAGTTGAATTTGGAATTTCGTAACTGTATACTTTATAATTGTAAACCCAGACAAAATTTTTTGGGTCTCTGTCACAATTGTATTTTAAAAATGTTTGGTTGTCATAAGAACCAATAATAACAATAAAGCTTAATTACAGACACCTTAGATAACTGTTATAGCTGATTATTGTAGCCTAAGGCTAAAGTACAGTAAATTACCACCATCCAGAGGTCCGTTTGTAACTAGGGGTCGTCTGTAAGTCAGGTGTAGGGGACCACTTGTATATACAATTTATGAATTACCGTATATACTCGAGTATAAGCCGACCCGAGTATAAGCCGAGACCCCTAATTTTACCAGCAAAAACTGGGAAAAACTACTGACTCGAGTATAAGCCGAGGGTGGGAATACAGCAAGCCCCTAGTAGTATACAGCAAGCCCCTAGTAGTATACAGCAAGCACCTAGTAGTATACAGCAGCCCCTAGTAGTATACAGAAGCCTGCCCCCACAGCCCTTAAAAAAATAAACTTAAATACTCCCTGACCTCCGAATTTTCAGCGCTGCTCCCCGATGTCAATCGCGTGTTTACCGTGTCCCCAGGGTCATCGTGTTCCGTCTTCTTTCTTCTCTTTCTTTTCTTCTTCTCTATCTTCTTCTACCCTATTTCTGCAATCTCTATTTCTTTCTTCTCCTCTTTCTTCTCGCTCGGCTCCTCCTTCTCTCATCTTCTTATTACTCATTACTGGCATTGCTCGGTGCCATTGTTTTCTTCTAGCATGCGCATACTATGACGCGGGCCAGCTGCTGACCGTCATAGTATACCGCGGCCACGATAGAAAATGGCCGCGTCCATCGGAAGAAAGAAGAAGAGCCGGGAGAGAACGAAGTATGGAACACCGCCGAATCAGGGACGTCGTAAGCCCGCGTGACATCGAGGGTGACGTATTTAAGTTAATTTTTTTTAAGTGGGTTATTTTTTCTGTAATAGACTGTGTATAAGCCGAAGGCACTTTTTTCAGTCACATTTGGGTGCTGAAAAACTGGCTTATACACGTAATATACGGTAAAGCTGAAAATACTCGTACTTGCTCTGTTTATCCTCTGATAGCCCCTCTGATGATATGATACATTTATTAGATTTAGGTTAGTTATGGAATGAACAGTACTGCATTGGTGATGCCTGTGGACAACAAAGACACTTTTGAACATTTGAACTCTCCTCGGGATTAGGAGAAGAATTGGACTGATCATATTACCCCCTTGGCTCTGCACCTGTTTTCCACATCAATGCCAGAGCTATTTTTCATTCCGTCCGTCATTTTTTTTAAAAAACCACTTTTACTTCCCCACAAGGTGGACACTCATAGTAGATCTCTTTATTATACACTGCACTAACACAAAATCTGCATTATATTGTGAGTTTTAGGCGTCAGGCAGGCGTAACAGAAAACTACTACAGCAGCCAGGGGTCCTCAGAAACTCTGGGTTGTCTGTGTATGTCATTGGCACCCCCGACCCTTGTGTGCCAATAATCCATTTTTTACCACAAATTCTAAGGGTGGTTATTAAAACCATAAACGGGCGGTACAGAACACCCAATACTTTTAACTGTTGGTCATGTGTATTTAAAATCATCAAACATATTTTTTAATGTATGCCAGTTTGCATTATGAAACATACATTGCACTTATATACCACACTGCATGATACCATCTGTCAGTATTTTATAATAAACGCAAAAATAAACGAATACATCCGAAAGTTAATATATCATTATGCTATAAATACTATGGTGTCTCTAGAGAGCACAGTGCGCTAGAATCGTCTTAAAATAGAAGACTATCTGGGGCATATTCTGCAGCGTAGGAGTTGTATGAAGTTCTCTGCTATGGAGAAGAATCATCACAAACACTCAAGAGATACCAAATACTACGGGGACACTATACACTACATTATTGTGTGGGCCAAATTAAAAATACGTAATAGTAAATCATCACATATAATTTAACAGTTATCCTTTGTATGGTCTGCATGATGGAGTCCAGAATTATCTTTAAAAATTTGTAAGATTTTTTTTTTAAATTTCAATATTATTAGGGGTATATGCTATGTGTCAGAGGGTGGTGTATTTATTTTCATACTCGTGTAGAGGGTATGTGGTATTGTTTATGATTGGTTGGAATTATTCATCTATCACTATGTGAGTGTAATGGTAAGGGTCATTGTGGTAGAATTGTTCAGTCCTATGTTTGGTAATATGATGGTTTTGTGTGTAGTGGTAATAATACTAGTAGTAATAGTAACAGTGGGGCATTAATATAACTCACTGTAAGCGCTAATATGGGTCCTGTGATATTATTGGTATGGTCTTAATATGGTCGTAATAAGTTTGTAAATATATCTGATAGTGATACTGTATGTGCTAGAATTAAGACTGAGGGTCGTTCACCCGTGCATAATGCATTGTTTTCAAACGCATCACAGCCAGAGAGAAAAGGAGTATTTGGCATAGTTACATTGCCGTCAACATTGCATTTACAAAACACATGACTGTTAATGCAATGTTAACACACCATTCTGTTAACATGTGTGTTTTCAGCGTTATGTTAACATATGCGTTAACATCGCGTTAATGCATGTGTTTTGTAAATGCATGTTCTTCTCAGGTATTGTGTTGCTTTTGAAAACACATGCGTCAACGCCACGTGTGAATACATCCTGACATAGAGACATTACCTTGCATACCAAAAAATGCATCCATCTTACAAAGAAGAGTGTCAAAATATGAGTGGAAGGGGGCGCACAATTATTCTCTGTAACACCCTCTGGTGTGATGAGCTGTAATGATGAAGCATCTGCATAATAGAAACACTCAGAAAATAGCAAATGTGACCGTCTTTTATTAAGCATAGTTGTCGGAGTGAAAATTGTAGAATATATTACTTAAAAAAAAAAAATAGATGGTGACATGGAAAAAAAACCCATAAATATCTCTTACAAGTATGTTTGACATAAAAAAAAACTGGTTAAAATAGGTTATTTTCTGGTTACACCTTTGCCTTAAAGGGGTTTTCCCTCCAACTAAGTTAGGCTCTTAGCACTGAGACCCCCCTGAACGCGCAAAGTTTTTAGGCCATCATCCCGTGGTTGGTCCTAACTTTAGTCTATCAGTGGAAACACCCTTCAAGTAATAATTTATACATATGTCCTACCACTAACTCTCTGTCCGTAACAGAGAATCCATACTTCTTAAAAAGGATTACTCTCAGAAACAGAATTCTTTAAACAGATTGTGTGTATCCCCTGTCTATGTAGTAGTGTACACATAAAGCCTTTGTTCCTATATGATTAAGCGAGCAGTAGCGGCACACCTGGCCACAAGAGCAAAATGGAGGTCTGTTAATCATCTTCCCAATAGTGTTCCAAGGACAAGTACGAAGCAATAAGATCCGCCCACATACCTGTATCATACGTTCATTATAGTTGCAGTCATGATGCGAAGTATGTCATATCAGTGATACAAAAAAGCAATTATTGTCTGAGACTTTAAAACATTATTTGATTGGCCGGGAGGGGGCTGCATAAAAAAATAAACATTTACTTACCTTTGCAGTCCCTTCCCTGCATCCCGTGCTGCTGTCTCTCCATCCGTGCCCTGTAAACAAACTACTGCTGAGTTGTGACTTCTGACTGGCAGAGGTGGCCCCTATTTCCCGCGCTGTATCAGGCTCTGGATATATAGGAGGGTGGCGGGGAAGGGAGGATTTCATCATCACAACCTTGAATCTGACCTATTGCATTTCAGAAGCTTTTGGCTGATTGATTGGATAAATGGCAGTTGGGAAGATTGCTGGCTAAATTGGCCAAGGACGATACCAACCCTCACCACATGGTAATTCCGAACTCCATAGGTGAGGTCGTCACCTCATGATGGCTGGGGGAGGATCCTTATTTTCTGAGAGGCCTTACCTTGCCCATTGCATATATATTGGCAATTCAGTGGATCTCTGGTCTCCTGCAGAGTCTATTATGTATCCTATTATGACAGCCATGGTAGTTTCAGTAAGGCTCTTGGTTGTCATAGCAACAAATTACAGTCTTAGCCTATTTCCAGAGGACTAGTTTGATGCGTACAACTTGCATTAAACTAGCATTGAGTTCTTGCTGGAATGTCCAGCCCGAACGCTCAGTAACTGCAATTGAACTGACATGCGGTGTATGCTGTTCCATGTATATACAGCAGACATACACCACATATGGGGAGGGCTCAGCCCATGCGCCTTCTCCAAATAACCTTAACAACACTGTGATCTACTATTCCATTAAATGTTGTTAAGGGGTTAAAGGATGTTCAGGGTTGTTGAAAGGTCATATAAACTATCTTGCCTATTTTATTGAACTATCTACCGCATGTGGTGACAAAAATGGTACCCTTTTTGAGAACAATATTTTTGTTGTGTTTCTCTCAATCTATTAAAGGCTTTCTGCTTTCTCTTAGCATTTGCAATACAATATGATTGTGTGTTTTTACTTAATTGCACCCTGACAGAATCCTCTGTTTAGTCCGGGGTAGGCTCTGGTTTGGATGCATTTAAAAAAACAACACATTATTTGTATGTGCTGCTCACTCCTCAGCTCTCAACCCCCACCTTTTGTGCTCCTGTACAGCTCCTGTAGGAGCTCAGAGGTGTGGGGTTAATAGCTAAGGGAGGAGCACAAAGGTGGGCGCTAAGAGTTCAGGAGTTTGCAGCACACACAAGTAACAGTAGTAACACAAGTAACAGTAGTAATATCAAAATGCAAACCAAACCTAAGTCATCCCCTGGGACTTAGCAGATGATACTGTCAGGGTGAAATATAAGTTATAACTAGAGATGAGCGAGCACTAAAATGCTCGGGTACTCGTTATTCGAGACAAACTTTTCCCGATGCTCGAGTGCTCGTCTCGAATAACGAGCCCCATTGAAGTCAATGGGAGACTCGAGCATTTTTCAAGGGGACCAAGGCTCTGCACAGGGAAGCTTGGCCAAACACCTGGAAACCTCAGAAAAGGATGGAAACACCACGGAAATGGACAGGAAACAGCAGGGGCAGCATGCATGGATGCCTCTGAGGCTGCTTAATCGCACCATTATGCCAAAATTATGGGCAACAGCATGGCCATGACAGAGTGACAGAATGAAGCTAGATAGCATCTAAAACATCCAATAATTGACCCTGACACTATAGGGGACGGCATGCAGAGGCAGCGGCAGCAGCGGCAGGCTAGAGAGTGGCATGGCGACATACCCTAAATGGACTCAGGCTTCAAACCAATGGGTGGCAGAGAGGAACCAAAGGAGGTGAGCAAGAAGCGCTCAAATAATATCGGTACATGATAAAAGTTTGCCAGTATTCATTATTTGGTTAACACAGCAGGGTGCGACAAAGTTAATAAGTTTGATGTGGAAAGCCTGAAAAAAACACCAAAATTCTGCCTGACCAACAAAGCATCGTTTGATAAGGGACCATGTAATGAGAGGCTTGAACATAGATATTAGATTAAAGGTGCTAGCAGTTAAAACTGATGTTAGTTGGATTCTGATGGAGCTGAGCGCCATGCTGCACGCGAGCTTTATCAGCAATACCAAGTCCCCTGTCTCTAGGCTACTCCCAAACAGCACTTCTAAGAACCATTTGTATAAGCATCAGTAGTAGTAGGTCTCTTATAATAGTTAGGATATTGGGGTGACGGGCTGTACAGATGCGCAAGAAGCGCTGAAATTAATATCGGTAAATGAATAAAAGTTTGTCAGTATATTTTGTGGATTAACAACAGCAGGTTGGCTACAAATTAACAAGTTTGATGTGAATGCACTGTAATAGCTTCTTGGCGGTGTGCCTTTTATCGCCTAGCTCAGCAGTTGGAGCACCGCACTGCTGTCGCTTTGCGACGCACTAAAGACTGCTTCTGTGGCTAAGCTACCATACTGTATGCCATGCGTATTCCACTGGATTCTCTAGTGTAAGTTCGATTGGGGAGGAGAGGAGGGTATGAGTAGGCCTATTATGAGAACCTGGACCGAGGTAGGCCCCGCAATCCCGGCATCGGGCAGTATATGACCAGCCCCAGTTTCAGCTTCGTCCCAGCCTCCACCAAGTTAAGTGTAGTAGCGTTCTTATAAGTTTGGGATATGGCGTGAGGGGAATGTAAACAGATGCGCAAGAAGCGCTGAAATAATATCCGTAAATGGTAAAAGTTTGCCAGTATATTTTTGTGAGATAACACAGCAGGGTGGCGACAAAGTTAACAACTTTGATGTGGAATCCATGAAACAACCCAAATTTCTGCCTGACCACACCTCGTTTGAATAAGGGACGATGTATGGGAGGCAGCTATATGGACACTTTTGGAGGTAGCAATGGAGACAACGTGTGGAGGCTGCTATGGAGACAATTTATTTTGGATAGTGCTGTATGTGGCATCCAAAAAGTTTTCAACCAAGGAGCAGGTAGGTGCCCTCCAAAAAATGAAATAGATTGAGTGCCTGTATGTGGCAGTCCAAAAAGTTTTCAAACCAGAGGAGCAGGTAGGTGGCCCTCCAGAAAATTGAATAATGGAGTGCCTGTATGTGGCACTCCCCAAAATTGTTTAAAACAGAGACCCGGTGTGGGTGGCCCTCCAGAAAAATTAAATGCATAAAGTACTATAGTTAGAGCCAGTGGGCCCTGTCAAAAAATAGCCAGTTTCCTCTGCTTTAGTGTACAAAGAGGAGGAAAGGAGGAAATGAGGAGGAGGAGTGCATAAGTTATTCAGGTTGAGCTTCCTTCACCTGGTGGAGATTGGAAATTAAGAAATCCAGGCTTTATTCATCTTAAATAGCGTCAGCCTGTCGCGCTGTCAGTCGACAGGCGTGTACGCTTATCGGTGATGATGCCACCAGCTGCACTGAAAACCCGCTCTGCGACAACACGCTAGCGGCAGGGCAGCAAGAACCTCAAAGGGCGTACAGCGCCAGTTCGTGCCACATGTCCAGCTTTGAAACCCAGTAGTTGTAGGGACTGTGTGATCATTTAGGACGATGGTATGGTCAGCTACTGTACTCCCTCACCATCTTTCTGTAAAGATGAGCCCTACTCTGCCCGTGCGGAACTGGGACAGGTGACAGTGTCTTCTTGCTGGGTACATAAAGCTGGCAAAGCCTTGTAAAGCGTACCCTTGCCAGTGCTGGACAACTGCCTGCTCGCCTACTCTCCCTCGCTACTTGTCCCGCAGAACTACGCACTCTGCCGCTAGGCATGTCAGAAGGGAAATACTGTTTTCAGCTTGTGCACCAGGGCCTGCTGGTATTCTATGCTTCTCACACTCCTTTCCTCTCCTCTCAGGGATGAGAGTGGAAAGATTTTGCTTGTACCGTGGTCCAGGAGAGTGAATACCCAGTAATCGTGCATAAATAATTCTTTGAACGCGAGGGTCACGGATAGGCAGCCTAGCATGAAATCTGCCATATGCGCCAGAGTCCCAACGCGCAAGAATTCACTCCCCTCACTCGGCCTCATTCCTCTTCCTCCTCCTCACTCCTCTCATCTCCTTCTCTTGCCCATACACACGCTGAAAGTGAAGGACTGAACAAGGTCCCCCTCTTGTGTCTCGCCAACATTCTCCTCCTCTTCCTCCTCCTCCTCACGTATCGCTGGAAACAGACCTGAGGGTGCTTTGGCTATCAACAAGGGAATCTTCTTTCCCCGTCTCTTGTGACGAGCGCAAAGCTTCCGACCTTCATGCTGATCAAGAGTTTTCAACAGGCCAAGCAGCGGGATGGTGAGGCTGATGATGGCAGCATCGCCACTGACCATCTGTGTTGACTCCTCGAAGTTACTCAGCACCTGACAGATATCAGACATCCACGTCCACTCCTCTTGTAGACTTGAGGAAGCTGACTGACCTGACTACCAGTTCTGGTGGAAGTTGACATCTGGCAGTCTACAATCGCCTGCGCGCTGCGGTAACTCTGGATAACATGGTTAATGTTGATTCCACCTCGTGGGCACGTCGCAACACAGTCGGTGAGCGGGCAGTTGGAGGCGCGCTGCGCTGCCCTGAGAGTGGCAGCAATCTGTGCTGGACTTCCTGAAATGCGCACAGATGCGGCGCACCTTCGTGAGCAAATCAGACATTTGGGGTATGTCTTGAGGAAACGCTGAACTATCAGATTTACACCATGGGCCAGGCATGCTCATGTGTCAGTCTGCCGAGTTGCAGAGCCGCCACCAGTTACGGCCGTTGTCACACACAACCATGCCTGGCTTCAGGTTCAGCGGTGCCAGCCACAGATCAGTCTGCGCCGTGATGCCCTGTAATAGTTCTTGGGGGTGTGCCTTTTATCGCCTGAGCTCAGCAGTTTGAGCACCGCCTGCTTCGCTTAACGACGGCACTGCTGCTGTGCCTAGCTAGCGACTGATGGCCATGCCCACGTGTATTCGGGAGGAGGTGGAGGAGGGGTGGGGAGGAGGAGGAGCAATGTAGGCCTGAAAGACCTGGACCAGTAGGCCCCGCAATCCTCGGCGTCGGCAGTATAT
Organism: Engystomops pustulosus; assembly: GCA_019512145.1. Lineage (NCBI taxonomy): Eukaryota > Metazoa > Chordata > Amphibia > Anura > Leptodactylidae > Engystomops > Engystomops pustulosus. The sequence continues at coordinate 182,034,985 of CM033642.1, read as the reverse complement.
GACCAGCCCAGGGTAGACTCGGTCCCAGCCTCCAACCAAGTTAACCCAATGTGCCGTCAGCGATATATGTGGCCCTGCCGGCAGCACTCGTCACAGTGTCCGTGCCAGGTGGACCTTGTCAGAAACGGCGTTGGTCAGGGCACGGATTATGTTGTCGACACGTGCTGGTGCAGCTGGGACCAATCACGGGAAAATTAGTTGCACTTACCGAATACCACCGCCGCCACCATGAGGTTGCGAAAGGCCTCGGGTGGGTTGCACTATATTTCCAGCAGCTGTCTCAGCTGACACAGGGGAAGGAGCAGTGGTGTGCACGGCCGGAGGTGAACGGGCTTGGTGCCACTGAGTGGGGTGTTTAGCATTCATATGCCTGCGCATCTGGTGGTATTAAGCTAGTAGTGGAACCCCTGCTGACCTGGTTTGGCAAAGTTGCACACCACAGTCCGTCGGTCATCCGGTTTTCCTTAAAGAACCTCCAGACTTCAGAATCTAGCCCTCGACGCGGGAGCCCTCGCCAGGGGAGCTTCACTACGTGACAAATTTGGCGCTGATGCACCTGCTCTGGCCCTGCCTCTCCGTCTGGCCCCACCACTCCTCTTCCAACCTGTTCTTTCGAACTCTCCTCCATCAGAAGCACTGTGTTTCACCCGGTCTCAACCCTCACCAGCTTGGGTCTGTCACCTCATCATCCTCCGATCCCTCACTCTGCTCCCCCCTCGGACTTCTCTGCCTGCTACAACAACTTCACCACTGTCTGACACCTGTGCTCCTCATCGTCCGACACACTCTTTCACACTTCTTCCACTACGTCAAGAGTCATATCACCACCAGACTGGACTGTGGAACCTGGGCATCGGAAAATTGCTCAGCAGCAACCGACAGTGGTTTGTGACTGTGGGAAGGGTCCGAAAACGTTCCACAGTCATAGTTCCGGTTAAATGCCAAATTTTCCTGGGAGGGGGCAACTGGGGGGAGGCTGGGGCAGGACTGGAGTAGTGCCGATTTCGGTGACATGGGTGGACTGCGGTGAAGATTGACTGTGGACAAATGCTCGAAGCATTGTCGGCAATCCACGACATCACCTGTTCGCACTGTTCTGGCCTCAACAGTGCTCGTCACAGAGTCCCAGTAACTTCAGACATGAACCTAGGGAGTGTAGCTCTGCGGCATTCCCCTGCTCCCTCATCATTGCATGTGCTTTTCTTCCCCCTCGTACTCACCCCAGGCCCCTCCCCTTCCCGCCTTCCCTTCTCCCTTCCTTCTTTTTCTCTCCCACCCCTCCCCAATTCTCCCCAGCCTCCTCACCACATCTTCCTCCTCCCCCCCCTCTCGCCTTCCTGCTTTCCTTTTGCCCCTCGCCAGCTTCCTCCTCTCCTCTTTTTTTCCCTTTTTTGTGTGTTTTTTTTCTTTGTGTGCTTTTTAGTTTTTAAAACCAAACGATGCTATCCTATTGCTATGGCTATTTTCTAGCCAAGTATGAAAGCACACTGCTATGCCAGATGAGATGACGCTGAGTTATGAAAAAATAAACGTAAAATAAAAAGTAAATGGCAGACTGTGCCTAATTGAAATCAAACCCCTAATAAATTTTCCCACTTCGGTCTTTGCGATGGATATGTGCGTCACTAAGCGCTAAACACAACGGTCGCAAGTCTCACTACAAATTCCTCACAATATGGTAGTAGATGCACTACAGCAAGGACAGCCACCAGCAGATCAACCAGAAATAAAATATATAACGCTATTGTAGGCCTAAGTAAGCCGTTTGGATTCTCCTATGGCTATTTTCTAGCCAAGTATGAAAGCACACTGCTATGCCAGATGAGATGACGCTGAGTTATGAAAAAATAAACGTAAAATAAAAAGTAAATGGCAGACTGTGCCTAATTGAAATCAAACCCCTAATAAATTTTCCCACTTTGGTGTTTGAGGTGGATATGTGTGTCACTAAGAGCTAAACACAACGGTAGCAAGTCCCCCTGCAAATTCCTCACAATATGGTACTAGCTGCAAATAAAAAAAAAAAAATGTATAACGTTATTGTAGCCCTAAGAAGGGCTGTTGGGTTCTTGTAGAATCACTCCTGCCTAACACTATTCTAATAGAACAGCCTAACGCTTTCCCTGACCAGCAGCAGCTCTCTCCCTAGCGGCATCCAGACACAGAATGATCCGAGCAGCGCGGGCAGGGGCTAGTCTATTCCAGGGTCACCTGATCTGGCCAGCCAACCACTGCTATCGACGTGTAAGGTACCACGTCATGCTGGGTGGAGTGCAGAGTCTCCTGGCTTGTGATTGGCTCTGTTTCTGGCCGCCAAAAAGCAAAACGGCGGGAGATGCCATTTTCTCGAGCGGGCGAGTATTCGTCCGAGCAAGTTTCGAGTACGCTAATGCTCGAACGAGCATCAAGCTCGGACGAGTATGTTCGCTCATCTCTAGTTATAACACACAATTATATTGTAATGAAAATGCTTAGAGAAAGCTGAATATTTGCAATGCAATGCCTGCCTGTCTTTAGTAAAAATTAAGTCCCTGGTGACAGGTTTCCTTTAATAAATTACATTTTCTTATCATTAACCCTTTGTTAGACTACTTTATTTCATGTATACATTTATTTCAAGTATAAGCTTTATACTCAACGGTATTCTGTTTTACAAAATTCCTTTTATTCAAGTCTTTAGATGGAGAGGAAAGCAGATTAAATTTCCGGGTGTCTATTTTCCCTAAAACGTAATCTTTTAATTAAAAAAAGATGATAAATTTCTAGATGTCCAGCCATATATCATATTGTTATATCATATTGTTAAATGATACTTTGCAAAATTTTGGCAAGGCACAGATCTGGCAAATGTTGCAAAAAGAATTTCTGCAACACTTAACCTCTTCCTGCCGAGGCCCTTTTTTGCTTTTAACTTTTCACTCCCCACCTTCAAAAATCTGTAACTTTTTTATTTTTCCATGAATTAAGAATTAAAGCCTCCTGTACAAATTTTTTTTTTATTTTTCCATCTTCTGTACATGTTGATGGAAGCCTGTCATTAGTGCAAGACATATGAAAGCCTGCTAACAGTTTGCAAAAAAAAACACATGAAGGACTCCCAGACTATGAGAAATAAGATTCTCTGGTTTGATGAGACTTTTCGGTGTTAATTCTAAGCAGTATATGTGGACAAAACTAGGCACTGCTCAGCACCTGCCAAATACAATCCCAACAGTGAAACAGTGGTGGTGGCAGCATCATGCTAAGGGGGTGTTTTTCAGCTGTAGGGACAGGACGACTAGTTGCAATTAAAAGAAAGATTAATGCAGCCAAGTACAGAGAAATCCTGGATGAAAACCTCTTCCACAATGCTCTGGACCTCAGCCTAGGCCAAAGGTCAACCTGTGACCCTAAGCTCACAGCTAAAATAACTAAGCAGTGGCTTCAGAGCAACTCTGTGACCGTTCTTGACTGGCACAGTCAGAGCCCTGACCTAAACCCAATTGAGCATCTCTGGAGAGACTTGAAAATGTGTGTTGTCATATGTGCGTGTGAGCAAACCGACTAGAGCCTATGTGAGACCCCCCTTGTCTCGGTCTGTCATATATACTAAAACCAGAGGTGCGTCTTGTAGTGTTGGATATCTAACCCTACAGTATCCCAACCTTTTGTACCAATATAGATTATGTATGTCAGCAGTGATATGACTCTTTATGGTTTAATACAAATTAATATTGTAGATCACAATATTTAACATAACCCCAATTAAAAATAAAGATTAGAAAAATACCAGGAAAGATGTATATTATGTTTCACAGAAAAACTGAAGCAAAGATTTTTTTGGAAGCTCAATTAACCATCTTCATGAAAAATACTAAATAGTGTTTGTTCATTAAGGCATTGTCAGGCCTGGTCATAAAACTGTTAAATTGAGAATTGGGTTTATGACTTTAATAGCAGTAGCTTAAGGGTACACAGGAGACACAACACTTTGTGCAACCATTTTAATTTGGCTGACAAGGAGAGCCACAGCCGAAGTTTCTCCTTTACCAATCATGAATACACCCATGATTATTACAGTATGCATGTAACTGATAAACTGTAAGTTGAGGGCAGCTACAATACATTTAGACACAGAAGTGCAGCTAGGTGCAGCCTCCTGTACCCTAGCAAACATTTGGTTTGGCTTTTCCAATTGCTGCACCTTTCTCTACACACACCTTTCCCGTCTGGGTTTGAAAACAGTGTGGTGGCAATTTGAATCCCAAGAATCAGAGTGGCTTGCTGTATTTGCAGCCTAGTGCCAGAATATTTCTTGGTGGCTTGGTCCACAGGAACAGTCCTTGTCTATGCCTGTCAGGGTCAGCAGAGAGATGTAAGAAGAGGGGGAGGCTGCAATGTAGATAAGGGATCCCCAGGCAGATAGAGAATGAGAGGCCTGTGGTGTTAGTGAGACAGCCCTTTTTTTGTTTTTGCGTTTTCATTTTTCACTCCCCACTCTCAAAATTCCAGAACTTGTTAATCTTTCTGTGCACAGAGCTGTATAAAGGTCTGTTTTCTGCACAGCAAATGTACTTCCTAGTGATGGTATTTACTATTCCATACTGGGGATCTGGAAAAAAATTACAAATGCGATGATGTTGACCAAAAAAAAAACACATTTGAGCCGTTTTCTATTGGGGTTTTGGGCGCTGCAAATGACACCTCTAATTTATTCTTTGGGTCAGTAGGTCAGTAGGTTACAAGAAATGTAAATCTTTTGTACAAAAAAATGTTATCTTCATTTTGCCATATTCTAAATCCAATACATTTTTCATATCTTTGTATACAGAGCGGTGTACAATGCCATTTTTTGTGGGACTAGATGACATTTTCATTGCTACCATTTTGGAGACTGTACGACCTTTTGATCACTTTTTATTAAAAGTTTTATGTGTTAGAAAATGTCAAAAAAGAGGCGATTTGGTTATGGGGTTCACCGCTGACAATAACCATTTTTATATTTTGATAGATTGGGTAGTTTGGGATGCAATGATACCTGACATGTTTATGATTTTATTTGTTTATATGTATATCAGTACTAAGAAAAGGGGGTGATTTGAGCGTTTTTTTTTTTATTAATTAAAAAAATTTCCTTTAAAAAATGTTTTTCACTGTAATTTTAGACCCCCTAGGTTATTTGAACCTTAGGAGGACTGTTGGATTCTGCCATATATTAAAATAATGTATTATGTATTAATGGGGATTTTCCCGATGGTCTCTAACCGAGTACCGGAGATCTCTGTTTGTGAAGGGTGACAACCGACAGGGTATACTCAACACCTTTAGGACTAGTCCAAAGCACACAAACCACCCTGTGATGTCCTGACAACAACAATGTGCCTGTTACAGCACTAGTTTTAGTCTGTAGCAGTCGTGCAGCAGTGGTCAAGGTGGCACTGTTGGCCTCTGTAAATAGAGGTGTGGTAATGATGTACAGGAGCGCCAGAGGAGGTAAGTAAAATATGTTGTTTTAATAGACCTCCATCAAGCCATATATAGCTTTTTATTTTTAAATCCAGGACAACCCCTTTAATGTCAGCAATCAGCTATTTATTTCCAGAGGAAGCCATACTTGGTCAGAAAGAAATACTTACATGTGAGTCAGGGGATCTCCACTCCACTCTTGTGCTTGCATTTGCGGTTTGAAACATAGTTTTAGCACAGGTAGAGAGAGCCTTTGAACTCCAATAATACCTATATCATGCTGATGGCTTCTTCCTAGCCTCCTGGCATATCTATCAGTCCTTCTTATAAAATCATCCTTAGCTCTCTTCCAGGCACTTCCTCCTTGTGACATCAGCTAAGGCCAGAGCAGCTTCGTCACCTCCCATAAGGCTGAGCTCTTCACTATAGCACTCACATTTCTAGCACACACATAATTACATATACACTTGTACACTGTTACACGGATAGAACTATAACCTAATACAGCCTTACGACTAATATAAACACTACCTGCTGTGTGTCAGTCAGACTGTTCAGCAGATGCTATCACTCTCCTCTTTTCCCAGGACAGTGGGGAATTGGGTGTACAGAGAATGGAAGAGACATAGCACACACACAATTAAATAGCCTACATCCTATGTATCAGATTCCTGTGCTGATTCTACCCCCTGTCTATTTGCTGCCTAAGTATAGGCTTGTCAAAGCCTAGAGGGAATCTGGAGGTATGCAGGGAAGGCTTATGGGTGATTTCTTATTAAACTAAGCAGCAGCAATGGGAGGAGGTGGACTGTGTGTGGGAATATAACAGCAGAATGTACACAGAGCAGACATGACAAAGCTGCCACAGCTTCCTGGACTTGCCAAGAATAAATCACCCTTCTGCAAACTCTCCGTCCATAGACTTAATCTCCTGTTTCCTCCTCTTTCACTCTATAGATTCTTCTTAGCAACCAGAATGGCAGGCTGAGGGGAGAGGCCTAAGACATGATAATAGCAGAGAATTAGCATAGAAACGACTGCAACAAGGAAATAAATGTATACAGGAAAATGTTGGTTTGCATCTTTTGCATCTGTACAAAAAAACATTATAAACTTTACAGTTGCACTTTAATATACGAAAAATGTCTTGTGGATCCTACACTGGGGGTTCATACGTAAGTCCTGCTTTCTGGCTGGTGCAGGCTTTTTCTTTGTGACCAAAAAGGACGGGTCACTCCGATCATGCATTGACTACCGCGGTCTAAACAGTTAAGAACCGCTATCAGTTGCCGTTGATCACGGAGCTGTTTGACAGTCTTTGTGGAGCAAAGATCTTCTCCAAACTGGATCTTCGAGGGGCCTACAACCTCATTTGTATCCGTGAGGGAGATGAATGGAAGACCGCTTTTAATGCTCATGATGGACACTTCGAGTACCTGGTGATGCCGTTTGGACTCTGTAACGCACCAGCTGTCTTCCAGGAATTCGTTAATGACATCTTTAGAGACTTGCTTTATGCCTGTGTCATGGTCTATCTAGACAACATTCTGGTATTCTCTCCAGACCTTGAGTTCCACCAGTTCCATGTACTGCAAATCCTCAGTTGTTTAAGGGCTAATCGCCTTTAAGGCAAACTTGAGAAGTGCCAATTTCATAAGCAGAGTTTTCCATTTCTCAGCAATATCATCTCGGCTTTGCAAACTATTACTATATTACTATATTTTTATTTCTCCTCTGTATCTCCCACTGTGGCGCCAACCGCCGACTCTGGCTGCAAGCTGCTGAAGAGGGCTTCTCTAAATTAAGGACTGCCTTTGGCTTGGCGCCAGCACTTACTCGGCCAGATACAGGAAGCACTTCCATCTAGAGGTTGATGCCTCCTCAGTAGGAGCAAGAGTGGTGCTTACCCAGAAAGGTCCTAAAGGCTGCACTCTCATGTGTGGTTTCTTTCCTAAGACCTTCTACTTAGGAATTTCTCCATAAGAGATCAAGAACTATTGGTGATAAAACTTGCCTCAGAAGAGTGTCGTTACCTTCTGGAGTGAGCTCATTTTTCGGTCTGCATCTTCAAAGATCCTCCTCTATCTCCAGACTGCACAGCGACTCAATCCATGTCAGGCCCGTTGGTCACTTTTCTTTTCCCGTTTTAATTTCCTTATGCATTTCCATCCGGCTGAGAAGAACATCAAGGCTGATGCCCTCTCTCGTACCTCGGATGTCATTGGGGAAGAAGCGTTTTCCTCAGCATGTCGTCCATCTTGAGCGACTAGTACTGGCCGTGCCTGTGAATCTTCGACAACTACCTCTTGGCAAGACCTATGTACGACCTGCTTTCCGGAGGAAAATTCTGAATTGGGGACATTGCTCACGTATGGCTGGGCACCCTGGGGTGCAAGCGCTCTGTCGTCCTCATTTCCTGATTCTATTGGTGGCCAGATCTGGCCAAGGATGTTTGGGACTTTGTGGGTTCCTGTGCTTCCTGTGCCCAGAATAAGCCATCACGTCTCAAACCAACTTCAAGTGAAATTGGACTTTTCTTCCACCTATCATCCCCAGTCTAATGGGCAGGTGGAAAGAGTTAATCAGACCATGGGCTGCTATCTACGCCATTTTGTTTCTGCCCGTCAGGACAATTGGTCCACTCTGTTGCCATGGGCGGAGCTTTCTTACAAACTGCTTTGACTCTGCATCCACAGGCTGCGCTGAATTTTTATCAATTATGGACTGCATCCACGCCCTCCTCTTCCTCTGTCTGTGCAATTGGATGTTCCTGCTGTTGAGGAATTGGTACAGAACCATCTGGGAGCAGACTCGCCTTTCCTTGTTACAGGCTTCTGCCTGAACCAAGCTCCAGGCTGATAAAAAAAAAAACACAGGCCTCTTCCTGTCTTCGCTCCAGGTGACAAAGTCTGGTTGTCCTCCAGGTATGTCCGGCTAAAGATCTCCCCACACACCCTGTCGGATCTTTGTGCCTCATAGCTTAGAGAAACTTGTTCCTGATGCCCCGTGCGATTATTCAGATTTCCCGCTGTGACCTCCATTCCGTTCCTGACCTTGCTCCTGTGCTACCTGCCCTGACCTTCCGTTACGTCCTTGACTCTGATCATGTGCTGCCTGTCTCAACCTCCTGCCTGTCCCCGCTTGTGCCTCACGATTCTGTACTCTGTCTTGGCCACCAATGCGGACAAAGTCGCACATGTGAAACGACCTGGTAGGTACCACGCCGCAGCAAGTCCAAACCGCTTTGCGTCAGGCTCTGGTGAAAACCGGGTGCCACTTAGACTCTGGTCCCAAGTGTCAGCTTACATCATCATCCGTGGTGGTCCATAGGATTTACATTACAAAAATAAAACATGTAGTGCGTAAATCTCATGGATATAGAAACTGCAGTGGGTAGCATGTTATCCACATTGTTGCATCATCTAGCAGTAATTCACAATTCGTGACATTAGCATATATCATGGCAAATTGTTTTGAAGCAAGAAAAACCTCTTGTAAGTAATCAAGACTTTTAGTCACATATACTGATGGATATCAAGGTAGAAAAGTAGGATAGTATAACAATTCTGATCTGTAGCAATATGTGCAAATAAAGATATGATATTGAACATGTACATAACGGATTGCTGGGGGGAATAGAATAGGCAAGAGAGTGGCCAGCCCTTGGCCGCAGTTTGTTACAATGTGCTGGGGACGATCGACTTCTCAGCACTAATAGAAAGATACTATGGTTGCTGTGGGGCATGGACCACAAATAGAGGAGAAGAGGTGACGTCGCCATATGGTGGAGCCTGGCACAGAGTATGTGTGATTGCCAATCACTCCTCTGAAGTGATGTTGCGCCAACCCCGCGTCCCAGCTAAGAGGTGGGGAAACAATGCAGGAGCCGAAAGGTAAGTATAGGAGTAGAGAGAGGAACTAGGAATTTGAAAAAGGAAAGAAAGGAGGAAATGGGAGAAGATATATCCGGTCAGTTTCAGTATGTGAACGTATCTGGAATAGAGAGAAAATAATTAGTATACAGTATACCATTATGGATAATATAAAAAAGGACACTGATATTTAACACAAGAAGCATAGTGTCTCATATTCTCTATTGAGACCCTTTGGTGATATGTATGCAATTGCTGGATGCAGTACATCTCTCTTCTGAGAAGAGCTCAGGTCCGATACCCTCCTCTTCTATTCTGGGGTACTTGTTCCAAAACTTAGAATTTTAACTGTGATAATGTGTGTCTGGCTTCTGCAAAATGTTGTGGTAGGGGTAATAACAGTCTATTGCATCTTATATCGGAATTGTGTTTGGATATTCTATCCATAACCACAACAAAAGACAAAGGTGGATGCGTATACAGGATATAACAATAACAAAGTTTATTAATTCATAAAGTAACTATACATACAGGACAATCAAAAGATTAAAAACACTTAAAAAATACATCCAACGGATGTATACAGCTACCAAGGGCAAGTGGTGCCCAAATACTCCCTATCCCAAGTTGGGATATCCCAATGGGTCTGTCTTACTCCCTCCTCCCCCTTTTGGCTGCCCCTGCAACCGGTTCGCATTAACCTGTCACTCTCCTACTCTGGGACCACCTTTGGTATTGTATGACCAGGTTCAGGGACAACCTCATTCATGCACATTATCTGCACAGGCCACTTTATGTACCTTGTTGACTGATTGTTATTGAGTATTGTACCTGTGTGCGGATATTAGATTGACCAACTTGGGATAGGGAGTATTTGGGCATCACTTGCCCTTGGTAGCTGTATACATTCGTTGGATGTATTTTTTAAGTGTTTTTAATCTTTTGATTGTACTGTATGTATAGTTACTTTATGAATTAATAAACTTTGTTATTGTTATATCCTGTATACGCATCCACCTTTGTCGTTTGTTGTGGTTACATATTGCCGATTGGGATATTATTATGCATAATATTATCCACTCACCTGCCACTTTATTAGGTACACCTGTCCAACTGCTCGTTAACACTTAATTTCTAATCAGCCAATCACATGGCGGCAACTCAGTGCATTTAGGCATGTAGACATGGTCAAGACAATCTCCTGCAGTTCAAACCGAGCATCAGTATGGGGAAGAAAGGTGATTTGAGTGCCTTGGAACGTGGCATGGTTGTTGGTGCCAGAAGGGCTGGTCTGAGTATTTCAGAAACTGCTGATCTACTGGGATTTTCACACACAACCATCTCTAGGGTTTACAGAGAATGGAAAAAACATCCAGTGAGCGGCAGTTCTGTGGGCGGAAATGCCTCGTTGATGCCAGAGGTCAGAGGAGAATGAGCAGACTGGTTCGAGCTGATAGAAAGGCAACAGTGACTCAAATCGCCACCCGTTACAACCAAGGTAGGCAGAAGAGCATCTCTGAACGCACAGTACGTCGAACTTTGAGGCTGATGGGCTACAGCAGCAGAAGACCACACCGGGTGCCACTCCTTTCAGCTAAGAACAGGAAACTGAGGCTACAATTTGCACAAGCTCATCGAAATTGGACAGTACAAGATTGGAAAAATGTTGCCTGGTCTGATGAGTCTCGATTTCTGCTGCGACATTCGGATGGTAGGGTTTGGCGTCAACAACATGAAAGCATGCATCCATCCTGCCTTGCCTTCAGGCTGGTAGTGGTGGTGTCATGGTGTGGGAAATATTTTCTTGCCACTCTTTGTGCCCCTTGGTACCAATTGAGCATCGTTGCAACGCCACAGCCTACCTGAGTATTGTTGCTGACCATGTCCATCCCATTATGACCACAATGTACCCAACATCTGATGGCTACTTTCAGCAGGATAATGCGCCATGTCATAAAGCTGGCATCTTTTGTCTAGGAGTCGTACCGCACACCGGGCTGTATTCGTTTCAGGTGCTCTGGATAGGGACCCAATCCCGTATATACATAAAATAGTGGAATCCAGTCACACTGTTGTGCTTTAGTAGTTTTATTTAGAAGTGCAAAATATATAACGTTTCGGTCAAACCTTGACCTTCGTCAGATACTGCAAAATATAGTGGTACATTGGTAAGTAAGTGTCAACAAGAAGTGCAATTGAACATCAAAAATAGAGGTGTCATATCAGTAGATACATATATATATAATATATACATTGTATACAGAAATTACAAACATGGGTACATGTTTGATGCAAATATAGGGTATAACATGGATATTAGGGATGAATATACAATGGCTGGGTCAATCAACATCCATGTTGATATAATCTGGTCTAGTATCCCCTTCGTATGTGGAGATTCCCGGGGAGAGAAGGAAAGTAATTTTTGAAACAAGGTAAAGTTGGTTGGTAACCAGTAGTACCAAACAATGCTCCTGTAAAAAAATAAGCGAAAATAGTCTTACCACTTCAGTGGTGTGAAGAATGTGCAGTGCTGCTGTGCAGGCGAGTAGCGCTAAGGGAACTGGGGAGTCCGCTCTGTGAGGAAGGAGCGCTAAAGGTAGCAGCCACGAGTGAAGTTTAATGCTATGGATGAAACCGCGTCCTAGCGCGGGCACTTCCGGTTTAGACCGGAAGTGCGTCATCGTGTGCGTTCCACCGCGGGATCGCGGTGGAACGCATACCACGATTGGGCAGCGCCTTAGTGAGTAGTAAAGGAATATTTCTTGATCAGGTGCTGGAGAGGCGTAGGTTAAATCGCTCATAGGAAATAGCATAGGGGGTTAGTAAATTGAAGATGGGCATGTAAAGAGAGAGAAAGGAAGAGAGTATATATGGGAAATGACTTATCAAATATGTCATAGGGAGAGAGGGAGAACAGGAGTTTGGAAAAGATTATAGTGCAGAGGTGAATACATAGAATTTTGCACATTCCAACATATAGTACATATATTGTAGTTTATACGATACCATGTCGTTGGTACAAGAGTGGTATGTTTTTTTCAACGTCTCTGTAAGGGAATAAAAATGAACATATTAATAAAGCTTTAACAGAAACTTTGTATATTATAGTCCCTGTTGAGTCCTTTGGGTGATAATGTCTCTAACGTATGAATCCAGTAGGATTCACGTTTTTTGAGAATTGTAACTCGGTCCCCGTGTGTCTCGGGGTCCCTACTCGTTCGATTATTTGAAATTAAGTTGTTGATGAATGTTGGCTCAAAAAATGGGCGGTACTGGTAGTAGAGTGTTCTTGAGTCTGATTGTGGATTTATGTTTAGAGATTCTTTCCTCACAGGTAAAGTTGTCTCTCCCACATATGCAATGCCACATGGGCATTTATCAATAAATTACAAAATCGGAATTGCATGTAAAAAAATCGTGTATCGGGTATCGTTACCGTTTTGAGGGTGCGTGAATGTTTCACCTTCTGCACATTATTACATTGTGCGCATCTAAGGCACGGGAAAATGCCCTTTTTCTGAGTCCTCAAAAAAAGTTGTTTTGGCATTCTGACTCCTGAGCCTTGTTCTGCTTTGACTAACTGTCTCGCAAGTTATCAGGGCGTTTAAAGCATGGCAGGAACGGTTCTTTGAATTCTTGGACATTGGGATGTCCTTTTTGTAGGATTGGCCAGTGTTTACGTATGATTTTATGGATTTTAAATGAGAATGGGTGATATATAGTACAAATGGTATCCGTTTTATGGAAGTTTTTTCAGGTCTGGGAGGTTTTCTTTTGTATTTTGTCAGCGATCGAGTGGGTATCCTCTTTGGGAGAATTTGTTGCATTTTCTTCTAATCTGATGTCAAGAATTTCGGGTTTGCTGACTATTCTCTCTAGTCTTTTATATTGAGAAATGGGGAGTGAGTTTTTATAGTCTTTGGGATGGCAACTAGTGAAATGGAGGAGATTGTTACGGTCCGTGGGTTTGGTATATAGGTCTGACCATAGTGACCCATCTGGTTCTTTGATGATCAATGTGTCGAGAAAATTAATTTGATGTTCGTCACTGTGTAGGGTGAATTGTAACTCTGGCCATACTGAGTTGAGATCGAGTAAAAATTCTTGTAGGGAGTCCAATGTGCCCCCCCATATGCAGAACACGTCGTCGATATAGCGTTTCCAAACTTGGCAGTGGGTTGAAAAGAGATGGTTGGGATATATATAAGTCTCTTCAAAGAAAGCCATGTATGTGTTCGCATATGGGGGTGCTACATTGGACCCCATAGCTGTGCCCTGACGTTGAATGTAAAAGGAGTCCTTTTCGGTCAATACTATTTCCAATAGTTCAAGACATAGGTTAATTACATTGGTGGGGTACGTGGTTCGTTTGAGTAACTCATCGACAGCTCTAATGCCTTTGTCATGGGCTATAGAGGTATAGAGGCTGTTCACATCTAGGGTGACCAAGAGATCTGTGGGATTGATCTTATTGATGTCTTTGATAAGATCGAGGAAATTATTTGTGTCTAGAAGAAAAGATTTCGTCGAATGTACTAGCGGGGTGAGGATCTTTTCGAGAAAAATAGATAGTGGTGACAGTATGGATTCGGTGGAAGCGACTATAGGTCTACCTGGAGGTTTATTGAGATTTTTGTGGATTTTAGGGAGGGTATAAATTACCGGAATGATGGGTGTTTTTTTAGTTAGAAAGGTTTGGGTTTGGAGGTCAATGGTGCCTAACGAGAGGTGTTTAGTTAGAGTATCTTTTATTCTTTGACTGATCCTGGTTGTGGGGTTCTTAGTTAATTTCTCATAAACATTGGTGTTATTGAGCTGTGAATGAATTTCTTGGATGTAATCTGTTTTATTCTGGATTACTATTGCTCCGCCTTTGTCGGCTGGTTTTATGACAATGTCTTTTGATGCAAGGAGATTTGATAGAGCCAGTTTGTCTGTGCTGGTCATGTTGTTGGGTGCGTGTAGTAGGCCTGATTGGATGTCTTGTCTGAGTTGTATGACCTCTCTGTCGACTATGTTGATAAAGGCTTCTACGCTATGTGACCCTTTGGGTGGCATGTATTGACTTTTGTTTTTAAGTCCTAATGGTGATAGGCTTATTAGAGAATTGGATTCCCTATTCTGTGGAATTGAATTTTCAAAGTGTGTTTTAAGGCGTATGTTCCTGTAACACATACATGGCTTTCTTTGAAGAGACTTATATATATCCCAACCATCTCTTTTCAACCCACTGCCAAGTTTGGAAACGCTATATCGACGACGTGTTCTGCATATGGGGGGGCACATTGGACTCCCTACAAGAATTTTTACTCGATCTCAACTCAGTATGGCCAGAGTTACAATTCACCCTACACAGTGACGAACATCAAATTAATTTTCTCGACACATTGATCATCAAAGAACCAGATGGGTCACTATGGTCAGACCTATATACCAAACCCACGGACCGTAACAATCTCCTCCATTTCACTAGTTGCCATCCCAAAGCTACTAAAAACTCACTCCCCATTTCTCAATATAAAAGACTAGAGAGAATAGTCAGCAAACCCGAAATTCTTGACATCAGATTAGAAGAAATGCAACAAAAATTCTCCCAAAGAGGATACCCACTCGATACGCTGACAAAATACAAAAGAAAACCTCCCAGACCTGACAAAACTTCCATAAAACGGATACCATTTGTACATATATATCACCCATTCTCATTTAAAATCCATAAAATCATACGTAAACACTGGCCAATCCTACAAAAAGGACATCCCAATGTCCAAGAATTCAAAGAACCGTTCCTGCCATGCTTTAAACGCCCTGATAACTTGCGAGACAAGTTAGTCAAAGCAGACATAGGCTCAGGAGTCAGAATGCCAAAACAACTTTTTTTGAGGACTCAGAAAAAGGGCACTTTCCCGTGCCTTAGATGCGCACAATGTAATAATGTGCAGAAGGGTGAAACATTCACGCACCCTCAAACCGGTAAACGATACCCGATACACGATTTTTTTACATGCAATTCCGATTTTGTAATTTATTTGATTAAATGCCCATGTGGCATTGCATATGTGGGAGAGACAACTTTACCTGTGAGAGAAAGAATCTCTAAACATAAATCCACAATCAGACTCAAGAACACTCTACTACCAGTACCTGCCCATTTTCTTGAGGCCAAACATTCAATCAACCAACTTAAATTTCAAATAATCGAACGAGTAGGGACCCCGAGACGCAACGGGGACCGAGTTACAATTCTCAAAAAACGTGAATCCTACTGGATTCATACGTTAGAGACATTATCACCCAAAGGACTCAACAGGGACTATAATATACAAAGTTTCTGTTAAAGCTTTATTAATATGTCATCATTTTAATTCCCTTACAGAGACGTTGAAAAAAACATACCACTCTTGTACCAACGACATGGTATCGTATAACTACAATATATGTACTATATGTTGGAATGTGACAAAATTCTATGTATTCACCTCTGCACTATAATCTTTTCCATACTCCTGTTCTCCCTCTCTCCCTATGACATATTTGATATAAGTCATTTCCCATATATACTCTCTTCCTTTCTCTCTCTTTACATGCCCATCTTCAATTTACTAACCCTCCTATGCTATTCTCCTATGAGCGATTTAACCTACGCCTCTCCAGCACATGATCAAGAAATATTCCTTTACTACTCACTAAGGCGCATGCTCCAATCGTGGTATGCGTTCCACCGCGATCCCGCGGTGGAACGCACACGATGACGCACTTCCGGTCTAAACCGGAAGTGCCCGCGCTAGGACGCGGTTTCATCCATAGCATTTAAACTTCACTCGTGGCTGCTACCTTTAGCGCTCCTTCCTCACAGAGCGGACTCCCCGCCAGTTCCCTTAGCGCTACTCGCCTGCACAGCAGCACTGCACATTCTTCACACCACTGAAGTGGTAAGACTTATTTTCGCTTATTTTTTTACAGGAGCATTGTTGGTACTACTGGTTACCAACCAACTTATACCTTGTTTCAAAAATTACTTTCCTTCTCTCCCCTGGGAATCTCCACATACGAAGGGGATACTAGACCAGATATATTCAACATGGATGTTGATTGACCCCAGCCATTGTATATTCATCCCTAATATCCATGTTATACCCTATATTTGCATCAAACATGTACCCATGTTTTGTAATTTCTGTATACAATGTATATATATATATATATATATGTATCTACTGATATGACACCTCTATTTTTGATGTTCAATTGCACTTCTTGTTGACACTTACTTACCAATGTACCACTATATTTTGCAGTATCTGACGAAGGTCAAGGTTTGACCGAAACGTTATATATTTTGCACTTCTAAATAAAACTACTAAAGCACAACAGTGTGACTGGATTCCACAATTTATAAAGCTGGCATCATCTGAGACTGGTTTCTTGAACATGACAATAAGTTCACTGTACTCAAATGGCCTCCACAGTCACCAGATCTCCATCCAATAGAGCATCTTTGGGATGTGGTGGAACAGGAGATTCGCATCATGGATGTGCAGCCGACAAATCTGCGGCAACTGTGTGATGCCATCATGTCAATATGGACCAAAATCTCTGAGGAATGCTTCCAGCACCTTGTTGAATCTATGCCACGAAGAATTGAGGCAGTTCTGAAGGCAAAAGGGGGTCCAACCCGTTACTAGCATGGTGTACCTAATAAAGTGGCCGGTGAGTGTATAGGTAGTGCCCGCTCATCTTTTTTATTTCATGGATATTCTATCCATGATGTGTTGGATTGTTTCCTCTACACACAGTAGCCCACATGGGCATTTGATGACATAATTCACTTATGTGGATTCACATGTGAAAAAGCCTTTTATTTTATATCCTTGGCAAGTGCACGGTCAGTAAATAGTATCTCCTTTAAGGAAATTATTCCATTGCATACACGACTGGCATGGAAATGTCCCATGGTTGGGTCTACCCAGAAAGTTTGTCGGTGTAAGGGATCAGTCCCATCAAATGGGATGCAGTTCTGAGATGTGATGTGGATTGTGTGGCTTTTTTTTGGAGAGATAATCCCTAGAGGTGAATTTATCGTACATCTCTTGTTTCCTCAATTTTAATCTGCTGGTGTCGGATCGTATCCTTTTAACCCTTTCTAGATGTGACTTGGGGAGAGCCAGTTTACAGGTAGTGGGATGAGAGCTGGTATAGTGTAGGAGGCTATCCTATCAGTTGGTTTTGTGAATAAATCGGTTCTGAGGATGCCTTCAGGTGATTTGATTAGAGTGGTGTCCAAAAATAAAAAAATAAATGCTGTTAGAGTCAATATGCATTGTGAATGTTAATTCAGGCCATATCTGGTTGATGATGGTATTAAACTCAAGTAGTGTTGTTTGTGGACCATGTCAAATGCATACAATTTCATCAATATATCTGTGTCATATAAAGGCATGGATTTGAATGGTGTCTGGGTATAGACAAAATGTTCCTCAAAAAAGGCCATGTATGCATTGGCAAAAGGTGGAGCAACGTTAGACCCATAGCTGTTTATCCATTCTTATATGCATCTTAGGCATGTGTAGAATACTGGGATTACAGGGTTTGAATTGTACAGAAAGTTTTAGGTTTTCTTTCTATGTCTATTGCCTTATTAATAAGGTAGAGCTCTACTATCTGTTGTATTTCATTAGATAGATTGGAAGTTGGATATATACCTGTGTTTCTGACAACTGGAAGTTTGCAATATACCTGTGTTTCTGACAACTGATTCATGATCTCCTCCACATAATCACATTTATCCATTACAACAAGATCACCACCTTTATCAGCTGATTTACTAAAAAATCCTTCTGTCATTAATGAGCGAGTCCAAGGCCTGTTTGTCCAGGCCTGTGATATTACAGGTATATAGTAATAATCCGTAATCCAGGAGTTAAAGTCCCTGGAGACCAGATCGATAATACTTTCCACCACTGGATCCCTCTTGGGAGGCATAAAATTGCTCTATGATTTTAGGCCAAAGTCACTGGCTCTAATCGAAACTTCTGTGGATTAAGGTGGGGATCAGCTGTCCGCCTTCTCTGGACTTCAAGTCTTAGGGATCGAAAGAATCTCTGCAAGTCCATTTCCAGTTCAAAAGTATATTTATGGCCAGAAGGGCAGAAGGACAGGCCGTTCTGTAAGAGGTTCATTTGTGCAGGACTAAAAGGGGTATTCTGGGAATATGAACGTCTGACACAAAAACCCATGATGATATAAATAAATAAATACAACAATACTCAATGTCATTAGTCATAAAACAGAGCTTAAATAAATTGATTTTATGATTTACAAAATTTATGGCCTCTCTAAAGTAGGTGGAGTTATCACTAAGATGGCCGCCACTTGAAACTACAAGTTTCATGATCCTTTAGTTCTCAGTAACTCCTCCTCCCTCTTATGCTCTGCTCCCAGTGATGATCTAACATGTTTTCTTGCTCTGTTACCATAGTAATGATGTGTAACTGCCATCACCACAACACTGACCATACTGGATGCACTGCAACCAACCGACTACAGCCAAACTTAGTGGTGATCACATGACCTGCCCCGGCAGGTGCAGGACATGTGATGTGGACATGTGACCAGCAGCCCTCTTCTGTCCTGCAACGGACCGCGCGGAGGAAATTAACGGACTGATTAAAGGGCCAGTAGCATTTTAATTCTTCATTACAGTGTATGCCATCAGCATTTTCTGCTAAGGGGAGCAAAATTAGCTTAAACACATTAGCTTATATTTTGAGTGCCCACTTGTATATGAATTATGCTGATTCCTGGAATACCCCTTTAAAGAAATGCCTGTCGTGTGTGCAATACTATAATGTATTGAGATCATTTACCACCCGCACACTGGTCAAGGATATAAAATAAAAGGCTTTTTAACATGTGAATCCACATATGTGGAGTCATCAAATGGCCATGTGGGCTACTTTATGTAGTGTCTCCTTGGTGACTAGCTGGACCGGAAGTATGTCGCGGTTGGCAACCACATGTACTCTGGGCCAGACTGCCGATACTAAGACACACCTTCACCATACCGTGACGTCACCTCCTCTCCTCCATTTCCGGTCCAGTCCCCACAGCAACCATAGTATCTTTCTGTTAGCGGTGAGAAGCCGCTGGTCTCCAGCACGCTGTAACAAACTGCGACCAAGAGCTGGCCACTCTCTTGCCTACTCTATGCCCCCCAGCAATCCGGTATGTACAAGCTCAATACCATATCTTTGTTTGTACATGTGGTACAATTGAGAATTGTTATACTATCATACTTTTCTACCTGGGTATCCATCAGCATAGTGACTAAAAGTTTTGATTACTTGCAACTGTTTATTCTTGCTTCATAACAATTTACCATGATAAATGTCACGAATTACTGCTAGATGATGCAACTATGCGGATAACATGCTACTCACTGTAGTTTCTTTACCCATGAGATGTATGCAGTAGATATTTTGTTTTTGTAGTGTAAATACCTGATTTTGTTCCTTTTCTGTATATACCTTTAGTTTCTGATGAAGGTCGGATAGAGAATTTTGGATTGCTATAAATTTATCAATAAATTAGAAGATTATCTTTCATCACATATTTGGAGTTCCGGGTTATTGTTATTCTAAGCCTCTTGATGTATCTGACGTGAGGTGCGGCTGCTGAGCAAAACCATGCCATGTCCAACCTGGTCTAGTTTTGGGTAAAAACCAGGGAATGAAAGTTCGCTGTTTTTTCAAAAGAACGTAGAAGTGAGCAGGGAACGCCCTTTGCCCACCCCATCCACCAGGCCTCCACGCCCCTCTAAACCCCCTCCATCCCACATGGCATGGAGGTGGGGTATTCACTATTTTAGAAAACTGGCATAGAAGCAGTGCTAAATCTCCGCCAATGAATTTAAGAGCGTCTCACACAGGTAATCAAAATATACACAGTATATTATCAAGAAATAAATTATTCTTTAAATTGTAAAATAATCCAACAATTATTTTTATATCAGACACAGTTCATGACAAGGGAGGTGTCTTTAAAAATGAAAAAAAAAAAAAATTCTTATCTCAGACAATCCCTCAGACCAAATGTTATAATTGGTGGCCTTCATATATGTACATATAAGACACTACATCTTGCCTCCAGAATATAGGCAGAACACAATACAATATGTAACACGTGAGTTAGTGTATTTTTTTAATATAAGCTCTAACCTTTAAGAATATTTTGAAGGATTCAGCTTAACATCACATTTTCTGAATCAGAATCACACAGTTATGTTTTAGAGTTCTTTAAAAACTTTTGTTGAAGTCAACTGTAAGGTAGTTATTTCCTTGTTACGCAGTTGTTCACAGCATATTCATTTCTCATTTAATGGACGCTCAACTATGGAAAATAAAGAAGGGCACCTGCTATGCAATCCCACATTACTAAGCTGTGTACACATATTTAGGGAATTGCTGCGTGGTGAAACAATAATATAAAAATATTTGCCAAAAATATTTGCGAATTCAATAGTAAACTGAAAGGCCAGTAAAATCCTGTGTGCAAAAACTGGGCACTCCAGTCATCTCCTTGTTCATCGTCGTGCAGAAGTCAGAGTGAGAGAAGGACAGAGCAATTCAGGATTAACTGTAAAATCCTTAATGCGGATGTCTGATTCCAGTGTCAGGAGATCCTGGCAGCAAAGCTGCAGGATTAGGAGCAGTTGGTACCTGTCACATTGAATCAGTATGTTGTTGGGGATGGTACAACAACTGTCATAGGGCCAGAAGTGTTATTTTAGCCTAGGTAACCTGAAAACCTATCCTTAAATAATGGTGATCAAAGAATACACAATTGATTAGGTAGCTCTAGATTCAAACATGGACTAATTTTTTGTTAGCACATGCATCTTCAAACAGCATATGGCGCTGCACTCCACCTCTTGCTAATAACTACAGGATTGTCTATAAATAGCAGGTGCTGATGTAATGGTCTTAATCAGTGACTTTCTAATCGTGACCCTACTATGGTTACGCTGATTTTTTAAATAATCAAGTAATAGCTATGTCTAAAATGTAACACTTGTATTGACTCTTCATAGAGTTTGTTCATAATTATATTGGGACAATGTAAAAGATATTTATAATACCAAATAGTATTTTGCTCTATCTTCAAGCCCCAAAGCTTCAACATACCCTCCTCTTATCCTTAAGCTCAGAGACCCTAATGGGATTTCTTATGTCAGGTTGATGACTTGAGATGTTCATTTCAAGTAGCTCCTCTGAAAGGAATCACAGAAAGAGAAAGGAAGTAGGAGGAAGACATTCAGTAGGAGAGACATGTTAAAAGATCAAGAAGAAACTACTCTTGTGTAACCCATGCAAAGAAACAGCTAAAAAGAATGGAAAGGGATAGGTGAAGTATCTTCTATATAGACAACTAGGTAAGAGAAGAACAACAACTGTGGAAAGCTGGAATTTAGGAAACGCTCATCTTCTCTGTAAGAAGCAATAAGTAACAAGTCATCGAACACAGTATAAAAGTTTTCAGGGCATCGTGGAGGGCAAAGAGACTCAAGAGGCAACATTCGTAACACCTACAGAGGCACTGGAGAATAACGAGACAGAGAGTGAAAACAAAGAAATGGGAAGTGGAGCTAGTGCAGAAGACAAAGAGCTGGCAAAGAGATCTAAGGAGCTAGAGAAAAAGCTACAAGAAGATGCAGCAATGGATGCCAAGACTGTAAAACTACTCCTGCTTGGTAAGATATCAGTGGATAACAGTGAAGCTTATAATGAAATTGTTACAGATGGTGCTGGTAGGTTTATGTAAGTTGTAGTTTTTGTAGCAATAGATATGGGCTGGAATGATATATAGCAGTGGTGGCGAACCTATGGCACGGGTGCCAGAGGCGGCACTCAGAGCCCTTTCTGTGGGCACCAGGGCCATCGCCCCAGCACACCAGACAGAACTCAAAGAATCTTCCAGCAGTTGTAAGCCACTTAAAAGATGCTGCTTTAAGACATATTTTGATACTGACCTCTCTACTTCGAACTGTAGGAATAGGGAGAGTGAGTAGACAGGGCTGAATTATCTTTGGAGGATTCTCTGTGTACAGAGGGACACTGGAAAGAAGCTTAAGTGATGCAAATTTTCCATCTTTCTACTGTGTTGCTGTCCTCAGGAGGCCAATCTGATTGAAAGCTGTTGAAGAACAGGGAGGAATAACTTTCTGCTTTAATTTTTGGTTGGCACCTCGTGATAAATAAGGGGGGTATAGGTTGCAGTTTGGGCACTCGGTTGCTAAAAGGTTCGCCATCACTGATATATAGCCTTAAACCCATTGCATGCTCCTTTTTCTAATGTTGTAAGTGAAACATCTTACAGTTTCTAATGCAATGCCAGAAAAAATTGCACTGTTTGCAACCAATAATTTTCTCTTCGTTTAATATGTATTATCTCAGTTCTCACTCTACAACCATTTACTCTTCTTCTTCATGTCTTCACTGATTTCCATGAACAGGCAAAGCTAAATTACTTTTTTTTTACAGAGGGACACAATGTAACTATTGTAGACCAAAGCTCTCAGTGAATAAAAATAAAGCAGTTGTGATCAACTTACTGTAACTCTAATACTGACATGATTACCCAACTACAGGCCTAGAGAAGACTGTACCAACGATCATATTATGAAACTGGAACAAGAGCAGCATCTGACAATTAGTCAGTCATTAGATTGAGGACTTTGTAATGTGATTACATAAAGATTAATTCAAGTAATTTGTCAAAGGTACTGCCAAGCACTATTCCTCATGCCATTAGACCCACTGAACTTTAACCAATTATTCTCTTATGAGGACTGGAGACGATCTGAGAGTACATGTTAAATCTCATGTAAACACAGATCATCTAGAATTAAGTAGAAACAAAGGCTCATGGTAGAAAATGTTAAGAAAATAAAAGGAATACTATAATAAAGTACAAGCTATTCCCCATTCTAAAAAGACTATATACACCTTCGAAGACATGTATTTGAATGATTGTTTTGCATCCGTTATGGTCTAAACATACAGCAGAAGCCATCAGGCAGAATTTAGAAGAGAGATTATATTAGCCAGTACTGGCTATAAGAGACAAATGAAATATGATTTGCTACATTATAGCCTTTAATAATTATTGTCTTCTGAGTTCCAGGGAAATTCCTCTTCTGTGTATTTTATTGAACAAGTATAATTAAGTGGGGAGCAAAAATGCTTAGTTTTAGGTAGTGAATGCAATGTAGCCGTTAACAATTTTTGTTGTGTGAATCTACTGAGAATGGGCACAGTTGAGGATCTACCGTTTTAATCTTCTTTTGCTTACATTTAGTAAGCAAAATCCCATAGAATTAAATGGAGGATTATCCTGCCACTCCAGCCATTCTCAGAAAAGCTGGGGGTCTCGTCTTGTGATCGGTGAAGGTGCCAGCAATGGGACCCTCACCAATCAGCTAGTTATCCCCTATACAGTGGATATTGAATACCTTCTGCTGTTTTACACTTAATGGGTGGTAGTAATAGTAGTGTCAGCCTTTTGCATCTCTGCCATTGCGCAAAATTAGGCAGTCATGTGTGCTCTTAGCCTATTTGGTTCCAAGAAAGAGGAGAGAACCATGGCCTTCACAATTTAACAAAAAAGAGGCAGAATCTATTTTACTGACATTCTAAAGAAATTGGTTGATATAGAATGTGGCTTTCAAAAAACAAAACCACTGTTACAAGTACAGTTGCATTGAGTATAGATGTTCTCTTAATGTATGTGTGGGTTTTGTATTTTTAAGCCACAGACAAACTGATTGGTAAAACTGATCATTTTGTGTTTTTTTGAAATAGGGAGCTTAGAGTGTAAGCCCCACTGGAAACAGATACTGATGTGTGCGCTGTATATGCAACAGGAAATAAATATATGAAGTGACTATAAATAGCTATATACTAGCAGCCCTACAGGAACAGAGTTAAATTGGTGATTTAATTTACCGTACTCTGCAAAATAATCAGCATCATTTTGGCCCTTTTATTCCAAGTAGGTTTTTCCAAACGTAATAATTCTGTTGTAAAATGTATTTTGATTAAAATGTTGGTCTGAGAGAGAAACAAAAAAGCCCTGAGAAATCGAGAATGAAGCAGGAAACTACAGTTGTAGAATAGCCACAAGCTGAAAAAGGCTAAGACTCCAGAAAGATCAAATGAGATTTGAAGTAACCATTGAGTACTTCTATAATCATATGTATAAGTAAAGCCAAGTTACCAGCAAACTTGAAGTCCCATTGTTAAAATAAAATGTCATGGATATGGTAAAATTTGCCACGCAAACCAACGGCTGGCACAAAAAGAAACGGCACAACATTTTGTAGAATGAAGAGAGCAAAAACGTCTGGCAATGCCGCAGGCATATCGGACAACCACCAGCAATTAATTTAAGCTACATGTGAAAATAGTAAATCAAGATGGAGCAAAAATCATGATATAGGAATGTTTCTCATACCATGAAGTCAGGCCTATTTATCACATTTCAGAGATCGTGGATCAGTTACAATAAAACAAAATATATCAAATACTTTATGATTATCTTGCACCATGCCAAAGAAGAAATGCAAACAAACAATGACCTAAAGCAAACATAATAAGCAAACAATCTTTTAGTTAAAGATAAAAAGGATTGAAATAATAAATTGGCCAGCCCAGTTTCCTGACCTCAATTCCATAGAGAATAAGCCGGGTGATATAAAAAATGTGGTTTATAAGATAAACCAAAAAATAGCAGAGAACTATAAAATGTAGTTTAATCTTCCTGGACTGAAATAACTGTTCAGAGGTGCCAGAAGTTGGTCAACTTCATGCAACAAAGACATCAAGCAGTTTTCAGAGACCTTTTTTTGGCACTTTTACGACTTGTCCGATTAAGGGGCGTGGTCTTTGGGAAAATTGGTTAGCTTGCAGGAAATCGTCCGTTTGCCCAAACTTCTGGTGCACAGTTGAGACCAACTAAAAGTAGGTCTAAAATAGGAACCGACAGTCTTATACTGCACCAGAATTCATCATCACAGTAATAAATCTGGCACAGCAAAAGACTAGTGTTTTCCAGCTAGTAAAGGGCGGAACCTGAGACACATTGTTACATTCCCCCCAATCAGTCATGGGTGCTCCCGCAACCGCTCACCCGTGCCTCTCAGTGTGCCCCCGCGCCTCGCTACAGTTGCTCAGCTGTCCTCGCTCCTGCTTCGGGGTCCTAGGCCGTGCATCTCCGTCTCCTAGGGCGCACGCGCCGGCTTCAGAAGGTTTAAAGGGCCAGTGTGTCGTTAATTGTCACTGGCCTTACCTAGAATCCTATTTAACCCAGCCTCTCATTGCACCCCCTGCCATATCTTCGTGTCTAGTGCGGTTGAAAAAGCTTGTTCCCTGATGCCCTGCGTTCTTTCTGTGATTTTCTGTTGTGACCCCAGTTCTGTATTTGACTCTGATCCTGCTCCGCCTGCCATGATCTGTTGCTCCGTTCTTGACTCTGATTCCAAGCTGCCCGTCCTGACCTCCTGCCTGTACCTGACTACGACCCTGCCTAACGTATGTGTACCTCGCCTTGGTTGCCACCGCGGACAAAGTTGCACCTGTGGAACGACCTGGTGATACCTCGCCACAGCAAGTCTGACCCGCTTTGCGGCGGGCTCTGGTGAAAACCGGTTACCACTTAGATTCCGGTCCCAGGTGTCATCTTACGTCATCGTCTGCGGTGGTCCAGTGGATTCACTACACCTGGAGCCTGACAGTAAGATCCAGCCATGGATAACGCGCTGCCCGTCCTGACCTCCTGCCTGTCCCCGATTACGATCCTGCCTAACGCCTGTGTACCTTGCCTTGGCTGCCACCGTGGACACAGTCGCACCTGTGGAACGACCTGGTGGTACCTCACCGCAGCAAGTCCAACCCGCTTTATGGTGGGCCCTGGTGAATACCGGGTGCCACTTAGATTCTGGTCCCAGGCGGCAGCTTACGTCATAGTCCGTGGTGGTCCAGTGGGTCCACTACACCTGGAGCCTGACACAATGGTTGTGCCACAAAATAATATAATAATCACTTTTTATCTAATATGGGGTTTTCTTAAACAATAGTTTATTTTCCGATGTACTGATTTATATGTTGAAACTGTATTTCACATGAAGACCTGTAAAGTAACTTATGTTTAGTGAACCCCACCCCATTCTGAACTCTTGCGATGCAGTCCAGTCAATAAAGGAATGTACTTTCCTTACAAACGACTCCTTTCACCACCTCACACACACTTTCAATTCTGCAGCTTCTTAGTCCCTTATAGCTGGCATCTATCTCCTCCTCTCCTTCAGCATGTAGTCCTATCAGTGTTCTGTGTGCCACGTAAAACTGACCAGCGTGATCACTAGATGAGTATGGTGACATCACACTGTGAATATTCACAGAAGCTTCTCTGTGACACTGTCAGTTGTTAAATGGACAATGTGAGAGAAGGTTATCATAACACACACCTCCTCTCCAAGACCTCCTCTGACAGAGATGATTACAATGGTCAGATACTGATATCTGGGGCTTAAAATAAAATGCTACAAATTGTGAGATCGTGAAAGTTACTATTTAACTGCTTTTCAGGACAGTGTACTTCTGTGCAGGTCAAACACACTCTTCCCCTGCGTGCCAAGTGCATGTCAACTGCTTTTTCAACCCTTTTTGCTCATTGATGACAGACAGCCTGTAAAGATAAATTCAGATCTTTTCTCCATAACCTGTAGAATAGTTTGGAGTAAATCTACCACATGGATGCAGTATTGTACACCAAGCACATTTACACTATCACCTGAAACAGGATCTACTCTTCTTTTATCTTCTATTGGCCCAGTTTTGGTAAAAAATATTGTCTTTTAAAGTTATGCAAATGAGCCTCAGGGGCTCCTGTCTACAACACAGAAGCTCCCTCTGGTCCGTTGTCTCATAATTGTGACTCACCTGTCAGATTTCCTCCAAAAGTAGGCAGAGGATAAAGGAAAAACGGATCATGTTTTGGGGACACACACCAGTGTGTAAGTGTGCTTGGTGTATAAAACTGCATCCATGTGGTAGATTACCTTTAATTCATCATGTGAGCAGGGACTAGGCAGGTCTGACATGTCTCTTCCACCTAGCCTGGGATGTCTACAGTAAATTGAGTGTGAAGAGTCTTTACACTGGTGCACCTTGCCTAGTTCTCTACCTCACAGCGGATGTACATATTCATTCAGATCCAGTACATTAGAAATGTATGGGAGATTACAGGAAGTGGCAAAATCACATGGCCAGCCAGAAAAGCAGGAATCTTAACAGATATTTGGCTATAAAAATTTTTTTGTGTGGGAAAGACATGGCACCTGAAGACAAATTAAACTCTGTGACGCATGTGGTGATGTCTGATTGTATGTTGAGGTGAGAGTAATCTCCAGGGCACAAAATTGTATGATGATGAAAAGAATGTCCTATAGTAGTGTAAACCATTCTGTATGAATAATAATAGTTTGAAAATACATTCATGGTACTTATTTTTCATGATAAAGGAATGCACATCAAAGCACATTAAAAAGAAAACATCAGAAAGTGAAAATAATATAATATGTGACCAATAAGCTAGACATGAGATTGAACATGATGAATGAATGAATAGGACCAGAGGTTACAAGTTGAGAAGTGGCTGTTTTAAAATAGATTTAGAGAAGCAGTACCCAACTGAGCTTTCATAACATTTTTTTTCTCTATTAAGTTCTGCAACATTTTCTATTATCTGCTGTAAGTAGTGTATCATGTAAGTTGCAAGATAAGGAAGGAAGGCAGTATTCAATTATACAGAGCCAACTTCAAAGCAAGAAATGAATTAATTTGTTTTGAGTCCTGAGTTATAGAGAGCTTTATCTCCCCAGATATAATGCTGGTTTCCTTTTGCAGGTGCTGGCGAGTCTGGAAAAAGCACTATTGTAAAGCAAATGAAGTAAGTAGAGATACATGTAAGATTTAATTCTTTATATGGATTTTTAAATGTATATACAAGCGGTCCCTGACTTAAAGGGGCATTCCCACAAAGATAAGATACTTAAATATACTCAGAATAAAAAAAGAACACATTCTGTAATTCACTGTTATTAACAAAAACACAGTATTTCACAGATATAATTCCAACCTGTCTCTATCAGTCCTGGTGTTTACAATTTTGTTGACTATGGTTGGCAGAATCCTTTAGACTCTTTTGTATTGCAGGAGGAGAGATAGGAGGCTGAGTGCACACTAGAGACACAGCCACTTCCTGTGCTTCTACACTGTTCTCAGCAGTGTGGACAGGATATCAGAAGCTCTACAAACAAGATAAGCTCTGTATCCGAGGGGAGGGGGGCATAGCAGTGCCGATTCTGTTCGTATTGATTAAGTGAGGCTACAGACCTGAGTGTCTCATTGTGTCTTACATCCATCTCATGACTCTGATCTGTCTCATCTATCTTTTTCTATGTGTCAGACAATGGCGGATCATTATATAGGCATACTCAGGCCCTATATGAAGATCCACCATCAGTCTTAAAAATAAAAATCTCTATGACGCTACGGTGTCGCGGCCAAGTGACGTCATAGTGTATGCCCAACGCAGGCCCTTAGGGGAAGGGGCCGGAAGGGGAAGACAGAGCCGCAGGGCCAAGGAGAATAGCCGAAAGGAGAGTATGGATTTTTTTTTTTTCTTTCAAGAGGGTTCTGCTGTGGACTTTACATTAAAAGGGGGCATCTGGGGTAGACTTTACATTAAAAGGGGGCATCTGGAGGGGACATTTCATTGAAAGGGGGCATCTGGGGAGGACATTTAATTATGAGGGGGCATCTGCGGTAGACATTTCATTAAAGGGGGTCATCTGTGCTGGACATTTCAGTAAAGGGGGCCATCTGTGGTGGACATTTCATTAAATGGGGCCATTTGTGGTGGACATTTCAGTAAAGGGGGCATCTGGGGTGGACATTTCTTTAAAATGGGGAATCTGGGGTGGGCATTTCACTAAAGGGTGCTTCTGCTGTGGACATTACATTAAAGGGGGTCTCTGCAGTAAACATTTCTGTAAAGGGGGCTCTGCTGTTGACTTAGTTAATTAGGTGCAGCTGCATTTTATTACAGTAGCAGCTGCATTTCCTACCCTAGGGTTTATACTCCAGTCAACCAGTTTTTTTGTGGTTAAATTAAGAGCCTTGGCTTATACGTGAGTATTTAGAGAATGAGGGGGAGTTCAGCTGCAGAGCACACAGAGGCTGGGCCAGTTAGGGGTAGTATCCACATCTCCTACACTGTCTGGGAGATTTGGTCTGGACGGTAGTCAGGGTGGAGGTGTTCATGCAGTTAGGGAATGTGATTTGTTTCCTAAATAGTTAAGTTATAAGAGCACGATTGAAGTTCATCATTCATCATTTTATGAACAGTAAAAGATTAAGGATATAGAGGATACAGAGTAGTACTTAAGGCCTAACATCCGGGGACATGTTGGTTTGGATGCTGGGGGAGCCAAAGTCGTGTGAACAGCCTGGAGCCCATGGGGCACTTAATCTGCCACTAGTGTCAGATACTGGTGAAATGTTGAGAAGCTAAATGAAAAGTATAGATCTCATGGATCTGCTCAGCTAGTGCCCTCCCACACTGCTGAATCTTACACTGACCATCACTAAGTGATAGGACCAAAAACAGCAATAAAACTGACTAAAATTAGGAGTAAGGAGTTAAAATGATCTTTATGGTGACTAGGGGATTAAAATTTGAGAACTTTTTTTCATGGACAAATCCCTTTAAGGACACCCGACTTACAGACAACCGCCAGTTACAGTTGCTTTACGTTAGTTCTAGGCTGCAATGATCAGCTGTAAGGTGTCTGTAATGAAGCTTTTTTGATAATCCTTGTTTCCATCACAGCACAAAATTTTAAAAGTCCAATTGTCACTAGGTAAAAAAAAATACATTTGTCTGGAGTTACAATTATAAAACATACCTGTTCCGACTTGCATACAAATTAAGTACAAACCTTAAGCAAACCTTTCCTGTCTTGTAACCGGGGGACTGCCTGTATAACAATTTACCAATGGATTTTCTAATTCATTTTATAGAATTATACATCAAGATGGATATTCAGAGCAAGAATGCATGGAGTTCAAAGCGATTATCTATGGCAATGTTCTACAATCAATCCTTGCTATAATCCGTGCTATGTCTACCCTTGGCATTGATTATGCTGATGCCAGCAAAGCAGTAAGTTATAGATAAGTAATTCAATGCTAACATTCATTGTGCAGGAATATGGTACACACTATCCCCGATTTAACAACACCCCTAGTTACAGACAGACCTCTCTGCCCAATATGACCTCTGGTAAAGCTCTCTGAATGCTTTCCTTAGTCCCAGGCTGCAATGATCAGCCGTAAAGTGTCTGTCATTAAGTTTTATTGATAATTCTTGTTCTCATGACAGCACAATTACAGGCGGTCCCTGCGTTAAGAACACCCGATTTACAGACGACCCCTAGTTACAAACGGACTTACAGTTTGTAATCTACTGTACTTTAATCCCAGGCTACAATGATCAGCTGTAAGAGTTATCAAAGGTGTCTGCAATGAAGATTTATTGTTGATCCTGGTTCTTATGACAACCCAAAAGTTTTAAAAACCAATTGTCACAGAAACCAAAAAAAAAATTGGCTGGGGTTACAATTATAAAATATACAGTTCCAACTTACATAAAAATTCAACTTCAGAACAAACCTAAAGAACCTTGTATGTAACCTGGGGTCTGCCTGCTCGAAGGGTTGAAAAAACTTGTGAACTTTATTGTTTTAAAACCAGTTGCAGTTAGTGATTTACTTGCTCAGAAGTGCTACTTGTATACTGGTTTAAAGAAGTAATGACATTTATTTTTGTCCATCACTTTCTAGGAAGTGCTGCTGAGGCATTTAGGTGTCAATTTTAATTTTTATATATTCTTACAGGATGATGGTCGTCTCCTTTGTCACCTTGCAGATTCCATCGAAGAGGGCACAATGCCTCCAGAGCTTGTGGATGTGATCAAAAAGCTCTGGAAAGATGATGGGGTGCAAGCCTGTTTTGAAAGGGCAGCAGAATATCAGCTTAATGACTCTGCACCATAGTGAGTGTAACATTTAAATTTAAACACATAGATACAGCCCCCATAAACATGATCCCCCGTATATAATGTTCTCTAAAGTTACCAGTTAAATCTTAAAGGAAACCTACCATGATGAATCTACTATCAGAAGTAGAGCTGATTGTAGATTTCTTGTGCCTGCCTCTGCCCTAATCTGAAATTTAATAATCCTTGAACCAAACCTAAATTGGTAAAAGTTTATTTTAGTAATATGTAAATTAACTGCAAAGGTTACTGGGGCGTGTACTAACCCGGCCAGGCACTGGGAACGAAGGCTAGTACACACTTATGTAGCCTCTGCATGTTAATTTAAACATTTCTAAAAAAAAAAGTTTTTTCAAAGTTTGGTTCCAGGATTATTTAATTACAGATTGGGGCATAGGCAGGCAGGAGGAATCTACCATCAAATCTATTTTAGCAGATTCCTCATGGTGGGTTTCCTTTTAAAAAAACACCCAAAGACCCCCAAATCAACAAATGACAATCATTTTTAACACCCCCCCCTTCCCCCAACACTGCGCTGCCCACACACATTCAGAAGGCATACTTGGTTCTGTGACACTACACATGCCGAAGGTCTCACACACTAGAACATTAGTTATTGACTACAGTACTAATTAGACACAGGTAGTGGCATCTAACAACATACAGGTACCATTTTTGTTCCATATGGCTAAGCCTTATTGTTGCAGAACGCATCTCCACACTATGTCCTAAAAGTACCGGCCACTTACAGCATGGTTTCACCTGAATAAAACCGTGCTTCAATATTATTTAGGAAAATAAAAAATCTACACTCTACATAGAGTATTATTATATATCATATAGTACTAGTACAAAATTGAGCGTTACATAAAGGACCCACCTCATTAATATTCAGCACCCCATAATAAATTAATTTCTATAAATTAATTTATACACTGCTCAAAAAATAAAGGTTTTAATGCTGCGAGTATGATGCACTTAGACCCCACACATTCATTAGTGTGTAAGGGGCCAATGAAACCTGAAGTCCATAACACTTCTGTGAAATCAACCTCTCCGATTTCTCCTGCTGTTGTGCAAATAGAACACAAAACAGGTAGAAATTGCAATTTAACAAGCAATTTAAGAAATGTTTCTATAGGTGGCGACCACAGACCATTACTCTGTTCTTATGATTTAGGCAATAGAAGTAGCATGAGGTGTATCTACAACCTACAGAAGTAGCTTTGGTAGCGTAGCTCATCCAGGAGGGCACATCAGTGTGAGCTGTGGAAAGAAAATTAGCTGTGTCGGTGAGCACAATACCTAAATGCATGGAGACAGGCCAATACACTAGGAGACAAGGAGGGGGATGTAGGAGGGCACCAACCCAGCAGCAGGACCGCTACCTCCTCCTTTGTGGAAGGTGAAACCGCAGTCCTGAAGCCCTGCAAAATGACCTCCAGCAGGCCCCTAATATCCATGTGTCTGCTTAAACTGTAAGAACCAGACTCCATGAGTGTGTGTAGGGCGATTAGCATTTTCACATTGGTATCCTGTGCTATTCACTGAAGAGACTAGGTTCACACTGAGCACGTGACAGTGGCTAGAGATGCTGTGGAGAATGTTCTGCAGCCTGCAACATACCCCTGCATGACTGGTTTGACAGTGGGTCAGTAATGGTGTACACAGGAGGCAACTCTTTGGAGGGTTATACAGGCCTTGGTGTGCTTACCAGGGGACAAGGTCCTCAGACTTATTGTGAGAATATAGGCAGGTGCAGTGGGCCCTGGGTTCCTTCCGATGTATGGCAATGCTAGGCCTCATGTGTCTGCAGTGTGCCAACCAATCCTACATGCAAAGGCATTGATGCTATGGATATGCTAGACATGAATTCAGTCAAACACAACTGGGACATTATATCAACTGGTAAATTCACCAATGCCCCTTGCACCACAGACTTTCCAGTTGCTTTTAACACCAAAAGATTGATTGATGGAAGATTAGCCCTACTTGCATGCTCCTTAGGATTTCTTCTGCAAGAACTAATTTTATTCTAATCCAGAACAGTGCGAATTCGCCAAAAAAAGTTTCTCAAAATTATGTAAATTAGTCTGAGGAGAGCTTCTGAGCACCTTGGTTAATAATTCATTCACTCCCCCTGACTCATCTAGTTCCACCTGGTCCCTAATGTCACCAGCTCTCTGCAATCTCAACGGGCAGGACCACGAGGGACTGGAGGAGGCTCTCTGCTAATGTGAGCCTGACTGCCTCAGACTCATTTGCATAATGTGTAAAACTTTTGACAAAACTTATGACAAAATCATGCCATACTGGATTATGATAAAATAAGTTTCTTGCAGAAGAAATCCTAAGGAGCATGCCAGTAGGCATGATTGTAGATGTCCTTTAATCCAGGAGAACATTGGACACCTTATCGGGAGCATGTCCAGGCATTGAAGAGCAGTCGCACACGTACACTTGTGTTTAGACATTTCCACAGAAGTTGGATCATCCTGAAATTTGATGTCGAGCATCATTCCAAATCGAGACCTTTTAGGATTTTAATTTTATTGATCATTTTTACGTCTGATTATTCATTTCATAGTGGAATGCGTTGAAAACAAAGAATTGCAATGGGAATATTTCATTCATTGAGATGGTTTTATTTTAGGGTTTCCTCTATTTTTTTTTTTTTGAGAAGTGCAGATATATTATATTTTGCCGACTAATAATTTTTATACCCCCCCCCCCTAATTTAATTATATACAACCCACTTTTACATATATAACATTATCCCCTTTTTATACACAGGCCATTATATATATTCCCATTCCAATTTATTTTCCAGCTTCAAAAATAAAGCCCCCGTTTATGCAGGCTCAGGCCCCACCCACCTCATCAAAATCCGCTATAACGTCCCACAAACGTTTTTTAATGGCAGCAGCCTAAGTGAATGTATAGAATGGAATGTAGACAATACTATGCAATTTCTTCCAACAGGGTAGGGATAGAACATGCAGTCAAAAAGAAAGTATACCCTCTTTGAATACTATGGTTTTACATATCAAAATATATTAACCCCTTAGTGACGCAGCCTGAAAAGGCTCTAGCGACTGGGTGTTTTTAGTGAATTTTCGTAGGCGCTGGTTTAAGGGCCATAACATTTTTTGTTGCATGCTACCTTAACATTTTTTGTGGTATTTTCTTTTTCGGGACACATAGAGCTAATTAAAAAGATATATATAAAAATGGCACTCCAGAATAAAGTTAAAAAAAAATCAATTTTTTTTTCATTTGAAACTTAGAGTGCTGCCATTGTTTTCTATAGTTTGATGAACTTTGTTAGTAAAGTTCTGGGTCACTGCACCGGAGTAACATATTTTATACGAGTGCTACTTCCTTTACAATTTTTTAGTTTTATTTTGGTAGAGCAGAAATTTTAGCAGACCATGGTATTTGGTCTGGTTTGGTATTTGTTGGCATATTGCTATGGAGGAGAAAAGCAATGACACATCACAAACACATAAATCCACTTCAAATAAAATAAAAAAAAAAACATCCATAGAAATAGTTTAATATGATTGTTGTGCATGTCTTGTCATTTGCTTTAATCTATACTAAATCGTGTACTGTATTGTGTGCATTGACACAATACTTTACTTGTTATATAGTTCAGCTTTTTGTTTATTGGCTACAGGACCTTATTTTTAGCTGCACAGATCCCTATTTGATTGTTGTGAAAAATTTTAAGTTCTGAATTCTCCATTTAGAAAGTGTTCACAAACAGAAAACATACAATAGATCTTCACAAGAGGTGATGTCCCAGCAAATTTACCCAAAGGCAATATTGCGCAATGTTCAGAAAATCTAAATAAATACTATATCCTGGTATATAAAACCCCAATATTCGTGGAGTTTTAATTTTCCATTACTGTACATCAGTTTGAACAACATTCCCTTTTTACTTTTAGAAAGTACTGTAATATAAGGGCCATCAGAGCAGAATGATCTTTATTATTCTTGCATACAATCCAACTTTCCTGATTTTACTTACATGCATTCCAAGAGCAGCACAAATGTTTGCAGTCACATGCAGGGGTTGTAGTTCTCTTTTTATGCTTCTTGCTCCTACAACCTAATGGATTTTCTTTATCGTATAGTTACCTTAACCAACTGGACAGGATCACAGCACCTGACTACCTCCCAAATGAGCAAGATGTACTCCGTTCCCGTGTTAAAACCACAGGAATCATAGAGTCACAGTTTTCATTTAAAGATCTGCATTTCAGGTTTGTGCATTTTGGATTCTAAATTTAAAAACATGTACTTTGATTACAATCAATAAGCATATTTGTTTCTAGAACTATTGTATATTTTAACTAATTACATTAGTGACCCAACCAAATAAATCATCCCCATTTCCTCTACTGATCTCATAATTTAATTTTGGGCTTCCTGTACCTAGATAGTAAATGAGCTATGATAGCCATTATAATTTAGTTTTCATAAACGTGTCTCATAATACTTTTGTACTTTGTACATATTCCCTGGAAATAATTTTTTTGCATGCTACCTTAAAAATTTTTGCACTGTTGAAGTAACAGCATAGTTGTAGTTAAAAATAAATTACAAAGGATTTTTCTCTTTTTTGGGTGGGTTAAGACTGAAAAAATTGGAAAAAGGCTGTTTTTGTAATGTATAGTACATTTTTTCAAATTCATAAATGAATTCAAAATGACTATTCAAATCAATTCCCTGGTGTGAGCACTATTAATGTGAGTATATATTAGTATTGTGTGCACTTTTTTAAATTTATATGTTCCCCATGAGATCATTTTTCTTTAGCGTATTCCACGGTAACTGGGGCATCTATAAAGAGCCACAGTTACAGGGGGTAAAACCTTCGTTGGGGGGTGGGGTGGGGGTGGGGGTGTTTGATCAGAGCTGTACTGATTAACACTTTTAGACCTGGCAATCACATGACCACCAACTACTTCAGCGCTATGCAGTGAGGATAGGAGAAGGCAGAAGCAGTAAACTGCTTCTATCTTCTCCCTAGGGGCTCTGATCAGCAGAGGACAACACCAAAACATTTCACTCTGAAGTCAGTGGGCGGTTAAGAGGATTAAACACTCAAATATTTGAGCTGCACAATAGTAAAATATGGATATTTTTTTTACACATAAAAAAAGGATTGCCAAAGCGTTATCTCATCATAGAGCTTTGTAGCATTTCATAAGGAGTTGTCACAGCTCGACTTTTTGAGCAGCCACCATGCTAGTGATGTGCTACCAATAGCTTTAATGAAACAACCCAATGAGAAAACGTCAAGCCTTTTATCTTAACACTGATACTGTTGACTTTTCTAGAATGTTTGATGTGGGTGGACAGAGGTCAGAACGCAAGAAGTGGATACACTGTTTTGAAGGTGTCACTTGCATTATATTCTGTGGAGCATTAAGTGCATATGACATGGTTCTGGTGGAAGATGAGGAAGTGGTATGTGAAGCTACGATTGTAACAATAGTCTTTTGTATTTCTAACCATTTTAGTAGACACTTTTTGTGGGATGCACTAATTAATTTGAAATCTTATTAGCCATTTAAAGGGAACATGTCATCAGTATTTCACATATCATATTAATGGCATGCAGCAGCAGGTCTACTGGTTTGTTTTTGAAAAATCACATTTAGAAAAGGTACCTATCTCTGTTCGACTTCTGGGGCCGAGTCATGTGGGTGTCTGAAGCAGTAGCTTGAGTCATGGAGTAACAGTTGAAAACAAGCCCACATGACTTCTGTTTTAGAAGTGATTTCTCAAACTATCAGATATCTTTGACCAATACATGTTTGTGTTGTGTATCCAATCTATTAATCATTATCTAATCTATTACTCAAACTAGTAATTTTATCTATATCCATCTTTGGCGGCATTTTATAAATTTTATTTATTGCATATTATGAGTATAATCGCATGTACACATTATATGAAATATGTACATCCCTTTACACTAGAGGACTAGTAAAGTTGCATATCATGTAATAAACAAACGATGCTGAACTCATTTTCCCTGCAGACCGGATACTGTGCTGCATCCAATACATTTCTAAGGTACAGATCCTGTTCAGAGCAGTGATTAGATAACCACCGGGTCGGCAGCTTTGAGATCTGATCTTCGAGGTAGTTACAGGTCATGCAACCATCCTAGTATCAGAGATAGGTGTAGAGGCAGCATTTTCACACTGCAGTCATCTTCTGGCTTATTAAAGGACTTTTAGTTTTTTGTTTTAAAATGGTGATTGCATTTGTCAGAAGCAATTTTCTATTTAATGGGAACCTCATTTTCACTAAAGCCAAGTTACAGAAGCAGTGCAAATATGCCTATCTGCCTTCTCTAAGCATTTGCATTACAATATAATTGTGTGTTTTAACTTACCTTGCACCCTGACAGAATCCTCTGTGTAGTGGAAAAAACAACATGTGACTGGTCT
Source organism: Engystomops pustulosus (assembly GCA_019512145.1). Taxonomy (NCBI): domain Eukaryota; kingdom Metazoa; phylum Chordata; class Amphibia; order Anura; family Leptodactylidae; genus Engystomops; species Engystomops pustulosus. The sequence goes on along the minus strand of CM033642.1, from coordinate 181,997,016 downwards.
GTGCTGCAGACTGCTCAGCTCTTAGCCCCCTCCTTTGTGCTCCTGTACAGCTCCTCCCTCCTGTTCCTTCACAGAGCTCACAGCCTGGTGAGCTGACATCAGTGGGAGAGGGAGGAGCTGTACAGGAGCACAAAGGCGGGGGCTGAGAGCTGAGCAGTCTGCAGCACAGACAAGTCACGTTTTTTTTAAATGCATCCAAACCAAAACCCAACCCCTGGGACTAAACAGAGGATTCTGTCAGGGTGAAAAGTAAGTTATAAACACAATTATATTGTAATGTAAATGCTTAGAGAAGGCAGAAAAGAATATTTGCAATGCAGCTGTAATGGGCTCCTGCAACCTGTCTTTAGTGAAAAACAGGTCCCTGGTGACAGGTTCCCATTAAGCAAACAGAATTCAAAATTACAATTAATTACATAATTCCTTAAATTCAAATGGCATATTTAAATAGCCATTATTCTGATTCCTGGGATACTCCTTCAGATTTCTTCTATGAATTGGTAAGGAGTGCATGTGCAAAGCTGCAAAACACTAAAGTGTTTTTAACTTTTATTTTTTTGTTTTATATCAATTGTTATTCTTCACAGAATCGGATGCATGAATCCCTTCATCTGTTCAACAGCATTTGTAACCATAAGTTCTTTGCGGCCACATCCATTGTCCTTTTCCTGAACAAGAAGGATCTTTTTGAACAGAAAATTAAGAAAGTTCATCTGAGCATCTGTTTCCCAGACTACGATGGTAGGTGTCCAGAACACAAAACATTCATATACAGGCGGTCCCCTACTTAAGGACAACCGACTTACAGACAACCCTTAGTTACAGCTGATTATTGCAATCTGGGACTATAGTAAAGCATTCAGAAAGTCTCACCAGAGGTCAGAGGGGGTCTGTCTGTAAGGTGTCTGTAATGAAGCATTATTGATAATCCTTGGTCCCATTACAGCAAAAAATGTTTAAACTCCAATTGTCACTGGGGCCAAAATTTTTTTTGTCTGGATCTACAATTATAAAATATACAGTTTCGACTTGCATACAAATTCAACTTAAGAACAAACCTCCGGACCCCATCTTGTACGTAACCCGGGGACGGCCTGTAATGTACTTGGCTGAGGGCTAGATACATTTCTGTGTTACAATTTCCCCTTTGGTCTTTAAAAACTCTTATATGTTTATTATAATAGGTCCAAACACATATGAAGATGCAGGGAACTACATCAAGAACCAGTTTCTGGATTTAAACATGCGGAAAGATGCCAAGGAGATCTACGGTCACATGACCTGTGCCACTGACACGCAAAATGTTAAGTTTGTGTTTGATGCGGTGACTGATATTATCATCAAGGAGACACTGAAGGACTGTGGACTGTTTTAAACTTCACAAAAGTTTTTGTGGAAAAACTATCTTTGTATCCGGTTTGAGACAGAATTGTGGCCGTTTAAGAAAAATGTTACATTTTGTGTAAATAATAATGTCTATTCAATACCGATTAACACTATAGTACAGAAAAAGTATTTAAGGGATGTCTCAACCTCAACCAATCTCAACCAGCTGTTAAAAAGCAGAAACGGCCAGAAGACTTTACCTTATGTTTTTTGTAATGTGTATAAATGTGGGGAGCAGGATATTAGGTAGTTTTCCAATATAGTATTGGTAAATTACCCAATATGCTATTCCCCACACTTACATACACATTACAAAAAACAAGGAAAAAGTCGCCAACCCCTTTAACTGGCATTGGCAGACCTAGGCAGCTATAAGGACACTGCAAAACAAAAAGGACACTGCCCACAAAACATACCCAACACGTAATAGCAATAAGAGTTGTTTTTCTTAGAAGACTCTGTACCTATTCTAGCTGGCATGAGAAAAATCTAGTACCAAAAGAAAGTGAATTCATTGGTTCTAATAGTCCCCCCTTGCTACAGTCCAACATGCATCTTATGTGTAACTTATACAGGAAGTCCAGTCCCTGACACCCGACTTACAGATGAGCTAACACCTAACGAACCTCTCTGCCCACTGATCTCTGGTGAAGCTCTCTGCAATCATCAGCTGTAAGGTGTCTGTGTCCTGTACCTAACCCAGGGACTGCCTGTACGCAACTTTGTATGGAGTACTTGAGTACTTTTAGTTCTTGCAATATCATCTCAGCTTGAATTATAAAATTCCCTGCCCCTGAACACAGAGACCTAAAAGTTCTCTAGCATAGAAAATAATTAGGTGAATTTACATTCCTGCACAGGTACAATATGAAGACATAGATTTAACAAGAAATACCATGGGCTCAACACGTTTCATGGGGAACACATCAATAAAAACAAAAACACAATCGGCATGTCTCACCATTTTAATACTGTATACAAATAAAAAGAGGTGGTGTCGAGAGTGCAGAGAAAAAAATGTCTGTGTGAAATGCAAAGTAAAAAACTTCTGTAAAATGGCGACAGCTTGATGTGGTTATAAGACGGTAAAGAAATGTTAGCGCCAACATAACTGTAAATATATACCCATGGTGTTTGGCACCAGACAAACACATGCATCTGAGCAAGTGGAATCTATAGACGATGAGGAGCAGGCAGGTAGTTGGCTGTGACAGCAAAGGCACCTGATACATAAGAAGGAAAAAGAGATAAGCCAGGAAAAGGACACTTGAGAGAAAGTTCTCAGTGGCTAATGGAGAAGTTCAAATAATGGAAAGAAGTAAACTGCGTCACATATAGTAAATGCCAAGCAAAAGACACTACTCGGTGTTGGGAATGGTTTAAGTATAAAATTCATTATGCATAATGGTGTACCCAATCATGGTGAGAGCAAAAAAAAGTATTGTTGTCCAAAACAATGGTATAATCTCTTGCTGCAAAATCAATAAAAATTGATAAGTGACAGATCAATGCAACACTGAGATTGGCAACTATCAAAACATCAAATAATGACTGTAGTATTAAACATAGGTCCCACCTAAGAAGTGCTGAGCAAGAACACTGCAGCTTTTACAGATTCAGTAACCAGTATCCAGCCAAAGAGGAAGATTCCAAGTATGGACAGTGTGGAACAGTAACAGTCCAGTCATACAGAAGAATAGAGAGGATGAAACAATTGAGACAGTGGTAACATCATAAAAGGGGGCATCTCACAGTTCTGGCCAAAGTCAGGGGGAGGATGCATATGCAAGGTAGGAAGTAGGCCTCATCTGAGGAACATGGCTCGTGCATAGTCTGATACCCCAACCCTTATGGAACAGGGCTTCAGGATTAACCATCGGTTTTCATTGTATGTTCTGTAAAGGAAATGCAATCAGAAAAAAAGAATTAGTAAAGCTGCATCACTTAGGGTCAAAGATTATATGTATCAAAAAGGCTTAAAGATTTACAGTCTTAACAAATAATCATGTTGGCCATATGCTACCGTCTTAACTTGACAGCTCCACCACAGAGTGTTTTCAGTGGGCCACAAGTCATGAAGGATGTGGAAGGCAGTGCAGGTATTGGAATTGTGATCCTAGAGTGGATCCCACCCATTGCTAGTATTATGCCTGCAGTGAGTCTGCAAAGTGATCAAAGTGGACAATTAAATTAATTTAGATTATGTGGTTGCTATGAGACATAAAAGGCAGTTATGTATTTATGGTTTTTATATTCCCTTTTTTTAAGGAACTCTGCCAGCACTTTTGACCATAGACTAAGATGCAGAAAGTGTTATCTGATAGATGTGGTGCGCTTTGCAACCATACCATGTTTGTTTTGTTAAAGAGGACCTGTCAGAGCAATTAGGGACAATAAAGCACCCACAGGTCATTATGGACTAAATGGTTTAGTGTCCCAAATAGCCTCTCTGGGTGCTATGAAAAAAACCTTCACACTTTCTTAGAGATGGGTCTGATGGGGAACATCATACCCTCATATAATCCCAGCACCTGCACAGTAATTTAATGAAGCCGGAACAGTAGACCCTGGGTTAATTGTATAAGTGCTGCACCCAAGGCACATGCATAGTGAACCCAGAGTTAATTATGGGAGCTCCGGATCAAGTTAAGCATACAAGTTATTTTTGACAGGGCAGAGGGAAAAACTAGAGTGAAATTAAACCACCAGTCCACAAGAACCTTTCCATATAAAGAGCTCATAAAGAGCTGTGTTATGGCTTATTTTCTGCATAACAAATTGCACTTCGTAGTGACATTATTTAATATTCCATGAATATAGTTCAGCTTTTTGTGTGTTAGCTACAGGACCTTATTTGTAGCTGCACAGATCCCTATTTGATTGTTGTGAAAATTTTAAGTTCTGAATTCTACATTTAGTAAGAGTGTTCAGAAACAGAAAACATACAGTAGATGATCTTCACAAGAGGTGATGTCCCAGCACATTCACCCAAAGGCAATATTGCGCAATGTTCAGAAAATCTAATCTAAATAAATACTATATCCTGGTATATAAAACCCCAATATTCTTGGAGTTTTAATTTTCCATTACTGTACATCAGATTCAACAACATTCCCTTTTTACTTTTAGAAAGCAGTGTAAAATAAGGGCCATCAGTGCAGAATGATCTTTATTATTCCTACATACAAACCAACTTTCCTGATTTTACTTACATGCATTCCAAGAGCAGCACAAATGTTTGCAGTCACATGCAGGGGTAGAAGTTCTCTTTTTATGCTTCTTGCTCCTACAACCTAATGGATTTTCTTTATGGTATTAGTTACCTTAACCAACTGGACAGGATCACAGCACCTGACTACCTCCCAAATGAGCAAGATGTACTCCGTTCCCGTGTTAAAACCACAGGAATCATAGAGACACAGTTTTCATTTAAAGATCTGCATTTCAGGTTTGTGCATTTTGGATTCTAAATTTAAAAAAATGTATTTTGATTACAATTAATAAGCATATTTGTTTCTAGAACTATTGTGTATTTTAACTACCGTAATTACATTTGTGACCCAACCAAATAAATCATTCCCATTTCCTCTACTGATCTCATACCAAAACATTTCACTCTGAAGTCAGTGGGCGGTTAAGAGGATTAAATATGGATTTTTTTTTTTTTACACATAAAAAAAGTGTTGCCAAAGCGTTATCTCATCATAGATCTTTGTAGCATTTCATAAGGAGCTGTCACAGCTCGACTTTCTGAGGAGCCACATGAGCAGCTTGGTTATTATGATCAACAGCTGACAAATATGCATTGCAAATGCTAGTGATGTGCTACCTTTAATGAAACAACCCAATGAGAAAACGTCAAGCCTTTTATCCTAACGCTGATACTGTTGACTTTTCTAGAATGTTTGATGTGGGTGGACAGAGGTCAGAACGTAAGAAGTGGATACACTGTTTTGAAGGTGTCACTTGCATTATATTCTGTGGAGCATTAAGTGCATATGACATGGTCCTGGTGGAAGATGAGGAAGTGGTATGTGAAGCTACGATTGTAACAGAATAGTCTTTTGTATTTATAACCATTTTAGTACACAGTTTTTGTGGGATGCACTAATTAACTTGAAATCTTATTAGCCATTTAAAGGGAACATGTCAGCAGTATTTCACATATCAGGTTAATGGCATGGAGCAGCAGGTTTGTGTTTTAACTTACCTTGCACCCTGACAGAATCCTCTGTGTAGTGGAAAAAACAACATGTGACTGGTCTGTGCTGTAGACTGCTCAGCTCTTAGCCCCCTCCTTTGTGCTCCTGTATAGGAGCACAAAGGCAGGGGCTTAGAGCTGGCTTTTTTTTAATGCATCAAAACCAAAGCCCAACCCCTGGGACTAAACAAAGGATTCCGTCAGTGTGAAAAGTAAGTTTTAACACAATTATATTTTAATGTAAATGCTTAGAGAAGGCAGAAAGGAATATTTGCAATGCAGCTGTAATGGGCTCCTGCAACCTGTCTTTAGTGAAAAACAGGTCCCTGGTGACAGGTTCCCATTAAGCAAACATGTAATTGTAATTTTGAATTCTAATTCCTTAAATTCAAATGGCATATTTAAATAGCCATTATTCTGATTCCTGGGATACGCCCTCAGATATCTTCTATGAATTGGTAAGAAGTGCATGTGCAAAGCTGCAAAACACTAAAGTGTTTTTAACTTTTATTTTTTTGTTTTATATCAATTGTTATTCTTCACAGAATCGGATGCATGAATCCCTCCATCTGTTCAACAGCATTTGTAACCATAAGTTCTTTGCGGCCACATCCATTGTCCTTTTCCTGAACAAGAAGGATCTTTTTGAACAGAAAATTAAGAAAGTTCATCTGAGCATCTGTTTCCCAGACTACGATGGTGGGTGTCCAGAAAACAAAACATTCATATAATTTACTTGGCTGAGAGCTAGATACATTTCTGTGTAACAATTTCCCCTTTGGTCCTTAAAAACGCTTCTATGTTTATTATAATAGGTCCAAACACATATGAAGATGCAGGGAACTACATCAAGAACCAGTTTCTGGATTTAAACATGCGGAAAGATGCCAAGGAGATCTATGGTCACATGACTTGTGCCACTGACACGCAAAATGTTAAGTTTGTGTTTGATGCGGTGACTGATATTATCATCAAGGAGACACTGAAGGACTGTGGACTATTTTAAACTTCACAAAAGTTTTTGTGGAACAACTATCTTTGTATCCCTTTTGAGACAGAATTGTGGCCGTTTAAGAAAAATGTTACATTTTGTGTAAATAATAATGTCTATTCAATACCGATTAACACTATAGTACAGAAAAAGTATTTAAGGGATGTCTCAACCTCAACCAATCTCAACCAGCTGTTAAAAAGCAGAAACGGCCAGAAGACTTTACCTTATGTTTTTTGTAATGTGTATAAATGTGGGGAGCAGGATATTAGGTAGTTTTCCAATATAGTATTGGTAAATTACCCAATATCCTATTCCCCACACATTACAAAAAACAAGGAAAAAGTCGCCAACCCCTTTAACTGGCATTGGCAGACCTAGGCAGCTATAAGGACACTGCCCACAAAACATACCCAACACGTAATAGCAATAAGAGTTGTTTTTCTTAGAAGACTCTGCACCTATTCTAGCTGGCATGAGAAAAATCTAGTACCAAAAGAAAGTGAATTCATTTGTTCTAATAGTCCCCCCTTGCTACAGTCCAACATGCATCTTAAGTGTAACTTATACAGGCAGTCGAGTCCCTGACACCCGACTTACAGATGAGCTCTAACACCTAACGAACCTCTCTGCCCACTGATCTCTGGTGAAGCTCTCTGCAATCATCAGCTGTAAGGTGTCTCTGTCTTGTACCTAAACCAGGGACTGCCTGTACGCAACTTTGTATGGAGTACTTGAGTACTTTTAGTTCTTGCAATATCATCTCAGCTTGAATTATAAAATTCCCTGCCCCTGAACACAGAGACCTAAAAGTTGTCTAGCATAGAAAATAATTAGGTGAATTTACATTCCTGCACAGGTACAATATGAAGACATAGATTTAACAAGAAATACCATTGGCTCAACACGTTTCATGGGGAACACATCAATAAAAACAAAAACACAATCGGCATGTCTCACCATTTTAATACTGTATACAAATAAAAAGAGGTGGTGTCGAGAGTGCAGAGAAAAAAATGTCTGTGTGAAATGCAAAGTAAAAAACTTCTGTAAAATGGCGACAGCTTGATGTGGTTATAAGACGGTAAAGAAATGTTAGCGGCAACATAACTGTAAATATATACCCATGGTGTTTGGCACCAGACAAACACATGCATCTGAGCAAGTGGAATCTATAGACGATGAGGAGCAGGCAGGTAGTTGGCTGTGACAGCAAAGGCACCTGATACATAAGAAGGAAAAAGAGACAAGCCAGGAAAAGGACACTTGAGAGAAAGTTCTCAGTGGCTAATGGAGAAGTTCAAATAATGGAAAGAAGTAAACTGCGTCACATATAGTAAATGCCAAGCAAAAGACACTACTCGGTGTTGGGAATGGTTTAAGTATAAAATTCATTATGCATAATGGTGTACCCAATCATGGTGAGAGCAAAAAAAAGTATTGTTGTCCAAAACAATGGTATAATCTCTTGCTGCAAAATCAATAAAAATTGATAAGTGACAGATCAATGCAACACTGAGATTGGCAACTATCAAAACATCAAATAATGACTGTAGTATTAAACATAGGTCCCACCTAAGAAGTGCTGAGCAAGAACACTGCAGCTTTTACAGATTCAGTAACCAGTATCCAGCCAAAGAGGAAGATTCCAAGAATGGACAGTGTGGAACAGTAACAGTCCAGTCATACAGAAGAATAGAGAGGATGAAACAATTGAGACAGTGGTAACATCATAAAAGGGGGCATCTCACAGTTCTGTCCAAAGTCAGGGGTAGGATGCATATGCAAGGTAGGAAGTAGGCCTCATCTGAGGAACATGGCTCGTGCATAGTCTGATACCCCAACCCTTATGGAACAGGGCTTCAGGATTAACCATCGGTTTTCATTGTATGTTCTGTAAAGGAAATGCAATCAGAAAAAAAAGAATTAATAAAGCTGCATCACTTAGGGTCAAAGATTATATGTATCAAAAAGGCTTAAAGATTTACAGTCTTAACAAATAATCATGTTGGCCATATGCTACCGTCTTAACTTGACAGCTCCACCACAGAGTGTTTTCAGTGGGCCACAAGTCATGAAGGATGTGGAAGGCAGTGCAGGTATTGGAATTGTGATCCTAGAGTGGATCCCACCCATTGCTAGTATTATGCCTGCAGTGAGTCTGCAAAGTGATCAAAGTGGACAATTAAATTAATTTAGATTATGTGGTTGCTATGAGACATAAAAGGCAGTTATGTATTTATGGTTTTTATATTCCCTTTTTTTAAGGAACTCTGCCAGCACTTTTGACCATAGACTAAGATGCAGAAAGTGTTATCTGATAGATTGTGTGCGCTTTGCAACCATACCATGTTTGTTTTGTTAAAGAGGACCTGTCAGAGCAATTAGGGACAATAAAGCACCCACAGGTCATTATGGACTAAATGGTTTAGTGTCCCAAATAGCCTCTCTGGGTGCTATGAAAAAAACCTTCACACTTAGAGATGGGTCTGATGGGGAACATCATACCCTCATATAATCCCAGCACCTGTGCAGTAATTTAATGAAGCCGGAACAGTAGACCCTGGGTTAATTGTATAAGTGCTGCACCCAAGGCACATGCATAGTGAACCCAGAGTTAATTATGGGAGCTCCGGATCAAGTTAAGTATACAAGTTTTTTTTGACAGGGCAGAGGGAAAAACTAAAGTGAAATTAAACCACCAGTCCACAAGAACCTGTGGGTGGTTTAATCTCCCGAATCACCAACAGGTCTTAACCCCTTAACGACTTGGCCTTTTTTTTGTTTTTTCACTTCCATTTTCATCCCCACCTTCAAAAATCTATAACTTTTTTATTTTCCAAATAAAGAGCTTGTTATGGCTTGGTTCTCTGCGTAACAAATGCACGTTCGTAGTGACGGTAGTAATATTCCCATGGCGCGTATTGGGAAGCGGGAAAAAAATTCCAAATGCAGTGAAAATGCATGCCCCAAATGACAGATCTACTTTATTCTTTGGGTTGCTACGATCACAGGGATACCACATTTGTACAGGTTTTATAATGTTTTCATACATTTAAAAAAATTAAAACCTCCTGTACAAAAATTTTTTTTGTGATTTTGCCATATTCTGGCGCTAATAACTTTTTCATACTTTGGTGTACGGAGCTGTGGGTGGTGTCATTTTTTGCGACTTTTGATGGCGTTTTCATGGCTATCATTGTTAGGACTGTATGTCCTTTTGATTATTTCCGCTATTTTCCATTACGGGGTTAAACGCAGTGAAAAACCGTTATTATATTTTGATAGATCGGACATTTTCGGATGCGGCGATACCTAATGTGTTTATGATTTTTACTGTTTATTAATATTAATATCAGTTCTAGGGAAAGGGGGGTGATTTGAATTTTTAGTTTTTTTTAATATAATTTTTTTTTTACTTTTTTTTACTTTTACTTTAACTATTTTTCAGACTCCCTAGGGTACTTTAACCCTAGGTTCTCTGATCGATCCTACCATATACTGCCATACTGCAATATGGCAGTATATGGGGATTTTACTCCTCATTCATTACAATGTGCTGATAGCACATTGTAATGAATGGGTTAAAACGAGACAGCTTCGGGCCTTCGTTAGACCCGATGCTGTCATGGCAATGGATCACCGCTCCCCGTGACGTCATCGGGGAGCGAAGATCCGCGGCAAGATGGCGGCGCCATCTTCGATCGCAGTGAAAGCACACCCGCGATCGGTGTCAGCACCGATCGCGGGTGTTACCGGTAAGCCTTTGCTGCAATATGCGCAAGACTTAACGGCTATGGAGGAGGGTCGGCCCGCGAGCCCTCTCCATGCACCCGGACCTGGCGCGCGTCAGGAAGGGGTTAAACTATTGTAAAAAGTGGATTTACATTCCAGGATGGTAGCTAGAATTGAGAAACTGCAATGTGAGATCTCTTCACTGAACACAGTACAGCCCAGTGTTTCCCTTTTGCATTACTTAGATAAACCATATAATATTTAATTTTAAAATCAATCAATACAAAATAAAATTCATCCTGGTATCTAGAACATATACAGATATAGATGAATATGAAATGAAATCCACCTATAAATACACCTATATTATCAGAACACACAACTTCACAGATCTACACAAAAGCCTAACTATGCCAACACCCTACATGTTATTAGTGAATTGGGTGTAATGAAAAACACCAGGTCTCTCCTTAGCATATGTCTTTTAAGCCCGATGGCTAAAAAAAAAAAAAAAAAAAATTTGGTCCTAAAAACACGCTCAGTCCACTTTTTCTCAAGATTGACCAAACCAAACCTAGACTTGCTGACCTGAAATACTAAGCTTAGTTCAACAATTCTAAGTTTGGTCGCATAATTCTTGTAAGTACACAGACCAAGTTTGTTAAACCAAACTCACGTATGGGCAACAGGCTTTATCGAGCTCAGTTAAGAACAGTTCTAGTTGCCAATAGCAACCAGAGCACAGATTAAAATTTTATAAACAGTTGTGGTCAATGAAAGATGAGCTCTGATAGGTTGCCATGAGCAACAAGAACAGTTTCGGCTCCTTTAGACAATTCTGATAAATCTCTCCGATAAAATCTTAAAGGCTATGCATGCTCTGGTGGGGATTCTCAGTCTCTAAAGCAAATGCAGTTTTCCAGGGTTGGAAAAAGGACAACTATCCTCCAGCTCTATCTTAGACAGTTATGTAGAGGGAGCTGCTTTATTTAACTTTGAGGACATGCCTAGTGACATGACATGGGATAATCTTAAAACAGAGTTGTCTAAAGTTAGGAGTCTATTGTTTTTGGAAATTATGCAAAGGGATTTGCACATGAAAGAAAGTTCTCAAATATTAATCCTCTATGGATGTTTACACAATACTCAGTTTTATTGCGGTTTTTAGTTCGATTACTCAGTGATGGTCAGTGTTAGATTCAGCAGTCTGAGCGGGTACTAGCTGAGCAGAGACTTCATGATTCCTCTGTGCTATGTGATGCTGTGTGCTGACAATGTGGTTAGATTGTCATAGCACAGGGTTTAGCTACACTTTCATTTAGCTTCTTAAGATTCGACTAAAATCTGATGCACAAAAAGAGAGGAGACAATTCAGAGTCATGAGAGGGATAGAAGATACAATGACATACTGAGCTCTGCTACCTCTCCTAATCAATAAAACATACAGTCAGCACTTCTACCCCCCCCCCCACTCCTTGGGGGGGAGATTATCTTGTCTGTAGAGCTGCTAATGTCTCCTCTGCACGACGCTGCTGGACAGAAAGTGCCCCTGTCTGTAGTGCTCAACTTGCCTTGCTTCCTGACAGAAGTCAGGACTGTGTGGTCCTAGTGGTTGGGCTTTGGTTTGGATGCATTTCACAAAACATATGACTTGTCTGTGCTGCAGACCGCAAAACTCTTGGCCCCCTCCTTTGTGCTCCTGTACAGCTCCTCCCTCCTGCTTCTTCACAGAGCTCACAGCCTGGTGAGCTGACATCAGTGGGAGAGGGAGGAGCTGTAAAGGAGGACAATGGTGGGGGCCAAGCGCTGAGCAGTCGGCAGCTCAGACAAGTCACATGCTGTTTTTTGAAATGCATCCAAACCAAAGCTCAACCCCTAGGACTACACAGAAGATTCTGTCAGGGTGCAAGGTAAGTTATAACACACAATTATAATGTAATGCAAATACTTATTTATAATTGTTTTTAATTATTATTGGCTATTGAACTTTAGGTGTTTGATCACAATTGTATTGCAGTATTACCAATATAGAGCTTCACTATAAGAGCCTACCTGCTCTCATTGGCTACCGGGTGGCATTGCAACCTATTGGCATCCTACAATTACTACACTGGCGCAATGATCTGGAACAATGGAATGGCACCCATTGCCCACCCACTGCCAATAACGTAGCACTTAAAAGGTTAACACCCCAGAGGGGCAGGGGCTGGCTGGCTATATACACTTGGGCAGGGGCTGGCTGGCTATATACTGGGGGGGCTGTGACCAATGCATTTCCCACCCTCGGCTTATACTCGAGTCAATAGGTTTTCCCAGTATTTTGTGGTAAAATTAGGGGCCTCGGCTTATACTCGGGTCGGCTTATACTCGAGTATATACGGTACTACACTGGCGCAATGATCTGGAACAATGGAATGGCACCCATTTCCCACCCACTGCCAATAACGTAGCACTTAAAAGGTTAACACCCCAGAATGGTCCCGAATGGTCCCAGTCACCAATAAAAAACAGCAGGTCCCTCATTATGTATCCTCAAATATATATAATTCCACTGAATGTTTTTTTTTTTTCTCCAGATTTCAAGTACACTGCATAGAATATTACATGGTGCCACTGGGAAGAACAATTTGTTCAGCAGATAGAAAGCCTAATATGGCTGTGTAAACAGAAAATGTAAAAATATATGTTTTTTGGAATGCAGGCAGTCAAAACTGGAAATGTATAAACTAAGGGCCTGGTTTCGAAGTGGTTTTGGAAGACAAGTTGTATGCAAGCACATTTTGGTGTGCCTAAAATGTAATTATTAACCCAATAATGACGTGGCCCTTTTTTGTTTTGGCATTGTCAATTTTCACTCCCCACATTCACAAATACATAAACTTTTTATTTCATGTGCAGAGCTGTACAAGAGCTTGCTTTATGAGCAACAATCTGTAAATTCTGGTGTCAGTATTCACAGTGTGCTACAAATGACTCCTCCCTTTTATTCCTTGGGTCGGTACAATTAAAAAAAATTTTCACGCTTCTTTGTACAGAGCTGTGTAAGTTGTCATTAGAAGAAGGACGAGCTGATATTTTAAATGCTACGATTTTGGAGTCTGTGCAAACTTTTGATCACCTTACACTGCAATACTACTGCACTGCAGCATATGACATTTTTTCTCAAAATCTGTATCGGTCTGCCGCTCACAGACCACTCAAGATCTGTGCAAACGCATCCCAAAGTATCGGCTTCACAGACATCCTGGAGAAGGAAAAGCCTGCACAAAAACATGTGTGGACAGCACAACAAGCAGAGGACTTTTTATTTTATATTTTATGGACTGGACCTAGAGGATTGAGGGCAAAGAATACACAACAGGTAGGAAGGGCCTACAGAGGCCTAAGAAAGGTATTAACCCACATCTCAGGAGCCAGATCAGCTGACTCTTCTTCAGGTTTTCCTGAAAAGGATGTTCTGTTGAAGTCAGGGAGAAAACTGGGTAAGTAGCATAAGGAGCCCAAATACAGAGGAAAACTGATAAAAGAACCAGTGTCAGGAGGAGTCTCTAATTGCATCTGAAAGATCCCTCCCTGTCCAGCTGGTGGCCAGATATTCAGTTTTTTTTTTTTGAACAGTTTTATTGAAGTAAATGTAACATTCCTTTACATACAACTTTCGCAGATACGTTTGAAATATGTGAGAAAGTTCATCTTGTAGTTGCAACAATGACCTCAAAGAGTCCATAAATACCTATGAAAGCTCAATGGGGTAACTAATTGATCTAGTATCAATTCTGCATTAAGATAAGTCACATTAAGTATACAGCAATTTAGTTTTAACAAAATCCTATTGTTTGGAAAGAAAGAAAATGCTTTACAAATAAACAGGCAAAACATAAAACCCTTGCATGGGGAACATCAGAAATCAAGTATAAAGTACTTTAATTGAACATAATAAAAGTAAAACAGCCCTTATCAGAGAGTAATCAGAATTGTGTGATACTAACAGCTTGGGCACCTGCTTGACATCACATGACCATGGACATATTTCTATTTACTTAACCCCTTCTCGCACATGGACGTAATAGTGGTCCCTGCTTCTGGCACATGAACTGAGCTGGCAGCAGATTCAGCTTTAATATACAGCTGACAGCCGCTAACACTGCGATCTAACACTCGCGACCGGAGGCGGCTCGGAGACGCGAGTGTTGACCCTTTGACCACACATGTAAGCATGACCGTGGCGTGTAAGGGTGTTCCCCCTAAGGATCAGACCCCCTTCCATGCCTCTTACCGGGGGATCCGATTCTCTTCTGGGGAGCTCCAAGGTCTGCCGAGTGCCCCGGAGCTGGCCGATCTCTTCTACCAAGTCTACAGGACAGGATCCCTAGCCTGTTGCAAACTTCACATCAAGAGGTGCTTACCATCTATCTACTTAAAGTATCTGACCTATATGGATACAGCACTCTTCCAGTGGAGATGACAAGCCAAGTATTTTCATATAATGATGATGAACGCGACTCAATCCTATCCAATGTAACCATTTCACGTGATTTTCTGCAAACGCCAGCATCTGAATTCAAATTGAGGGATCTGGAAAAAGCTTCAAAAAAAGCTCATCAATTACAAGCTACAAAGTGCCATTCTAGAGGAATATATCACAGTCAAAAGAATTCCAAGAGGACTTTGTGTCCCCTTAAGACCCACTTTATTCGGTGAGGACCCAGAATACAGATACCAATTTGAAAAGATATTGAACAAATGTTCTCTGGATATCATGACGCTAACCATATGCTTTTTACAAAAGTCTATTTCCACCACTCAGGAACAAATTACATCCATAGAACAACAACTCCAGGCAAGTACTCCGACGAGTACCTCAAGCAGAAAGAACGGGTGACCACTACCTTACGCAAACATTGATCATTAATAGAAGCATCAAAAAGGAAGAAGTTCCGGAGAGAAACTGAGGACTACAGAACCTCAAGAACTGCCTTTTTCTGCTGCACACTACCAGCTTTAATCCTGTTTTTCAGCAATCTTCAATTTTTAAAATTGTGTTTTCTCATGTATTTTGTTTGCTCAAATAAAGAGATTGTGATATTTTTACCCTACTACTTTTGTTCTCTTATTGCCTCATTTTCCCCCACTTTCTTGTGAGGGATACAATAGGTTCACAAATTCTGCTATAGCATAACAAATGCTATATTGATGATATATTCTGCATTTGGGGGGCCTATTGGACACCTTGTTATTACCTATTACCAACATTACAATTTACATTACAGTACTGAATCAATCAGCTTTCTCGATACCACAATACACAAATCTGCAGTAGGCATACTGACTGACCATGGACCTCTACTGCAAACCTACAGACCGGAATAGTAGCCTACACTATGACAGCTGCCATCCCCCTGCCACAAAAAATTATTAGATCCCTCGATCACAACCAGAAGACTGGTGACTGATCCCGCGACCCAAACCATACGGGTACAAGAAATGACACAACGCTTCAGGGACAGAGGGTACCCAGAGAAGACCATCAACATGGCACACTCACCACCATTCACTACACCACACGGACCCCAGGACAAACGCATACCCTTTGTACATACTTTCCATCCCACAGCTAACAAAATTCTACACATTCTTAGGAGTCATTGGTCCATTTTGACCAAATTCCAGAATTCCAAAACACAATACTTCCATGCAGATGCAGGTCTAAAAACTTACACAACACACTGGTAAAGGCTGACATTGGTTCCAAACGGACTATGATGAGACAATTCCTGGCCACTCCACGTAGAGGTACTTTCCCCTGCCTACACTGCTCCCAATGTCCTACGGTGCAATCACTTTACTCATCCACATACAGGCAAGCGTTACCCCATCAAAGAGCACTTTACATGTGGCATTAGCTACGCAGTTTGATTAAATGTCCCTGCGGATTACTCTACATAGGAGAATCTACCCAAAAGTTGAAAGATCGTATAGGCCAACATAAAAACACCATTAGAACCAATAACTTACTTCTACCCCTACCAGCCCATATCCACCACATGGGACGTAGCCTAGCGCAGTTGAAATATCAAGTCATAGAACATATACCCCAACCGAGGAAGAGGTGGCAACGGGGTACAACTTCTTAAGAAGAGGGAAGCGTGTTAGATAAACACATTGCAATGTCTGGAACTGAGGGGACTGAATACAAAGTCTTCTGTGACTTTGATATACCGTACCCATGTGCCTATGGGATGTATTATGGCTGCCATATGTGAATGTGTTTTGTCACCATTTTAGTGCTGTTTTCCTACCTATTTTCTAACTTTATATATTTACCTTGCAGATCCGATAGTCATCATCCTAGTGATCCAGTTGGTAAGATTAAAACACACACATGATATAGCCTCTTTCCATTAGGCTAACATTTCATACAGCACCTTACTTATTTTCAGTCTTGCTCAATACAACCTATGTCCTCTCCTTATATCTGATTTAACCTCCCGTGCGCCACAATCCAGTGCTTACTTCCCACAGCACATGAGTGAACTGCATCACCAACCGGCAACTCCCTGATTTGTCACTCAGCCCCTCCCTGGGGTTGGTACTTACACTCTCGCCAACACACACACTCCCTATACATTCATAGCGTGCAGGAGCACCATACAGACCGCATCTTTACCTGCACCATAAGTGGAGAGTCATGTAATAGGTTCTACCCTATATGTTTTCCTATGTGCTTCTCTCCTTTACAGGCATGTTCCTTTTATCATGGATGCGTTGGTCCTTGGGTAGCACTGCACTCAGCTTGCCACTGTGTACCACCTTTGATGTACCTGTACTTCTGCCTGCATTTATGTATACATATGATGTTGGCAATGTATTTACTATATACTATTGTATACGAAAATTATGATACTTATCCTGGATACCGATCCTTCCTGTTACTTCTATTGGTGTATCCATACAATGCATCGTTACATTGTCATATGAATTGTTATATGATTTGTTACTCATCCATACGTGTCATTTCAAATGTATGCATGTATATAGTCCCCTGCATACATTTGTGTCTTGTTTTGCATATCTTTTTATAGTGTTTGACAAAGGCCCAGGGGGCCGAAACGTCAGTACACTACTGTACTAACAATAAACCCAACCCTAACTGCATTTGATATCACGTTATGCACAACCTTTATTGTCTACCAAGTCTACGGGGTAGGATCCCTAGCCTGTTGCACACTTCACATGAAGAGGTGCTTACCATCTATCTACTTAACGATCCCTTCCGGGTCTGACTCTTAATAAAGTATAGAAACACAAATAAACAAAAAAAACCCACATATGAACTCCACTAAAAATAACAACTCTACTCACAAAAAATAAGCCCTTAACCAGGTTAGTCAGACAAAATATAAGTTATACACCTGAAAAGATGGTGATGCTAAAATGAACAAGATTTTCTCCAAATTTGTTTTTATTCAGTAAAATTGAATAAAATACATAAACCACCACATATTTGGTATCGCTGCGTCTATAACACACACGCATGGTGAACACTGGAAAAAAAAAATACTTAAAAAAGATCATTTTTATTTAATACCCCTTAAAAATGCTCTAAAAAGTGATCAAAAAATGTTACGTGCTCCAAAAAAGAAAAGAACAATTCTAATCGCAAAAAATAAGCTCCAAAAATTTTTAAAAGTTATGCATTTGAAAAGACTGTGATGCCAAAATGAACAAGATTTTCTTCAAATTTCTTTTTATTGAGTAAAATCGTGGTGACTCAAGGAATAAAAATATATTATTATTGGTATGGTGAACGGCCCAAAAAAAAAAAAAAAATTGATGACATTCAATTTTTCCACCAAAGAGTTAATAAAATCTTATCAATTAGTCATAGATGCCTCAAAATTATGCACCAGAAAAGTGTATCTCATGTGACAAAAAAAACATAAGCCCCTACATTCCCACAATAATAATAATAAAAAAAAAAAAATTAAAGCCTGTACAATTTTACAAAGCAAATCTGCTCTTAGCGGCGCTCCTTCTATTCTATGCCTGGCCGTGTGCCAATGCAGCAAGTTACCACTACATATGGGGTATCGGTACACTCAGGAGAAATCGGGAATCAAACTTTGTGGAGTCTTTTAATTTACTACATTGCCCAAAATGATTGTATTGTTTAAAAATATTACAATTTCTAGAACGCACCTCCATTTTGCTTTAACCCATATAAAACACCTTATGGGTTAACAAACAACTTAAAAGTTCTTTTTCATACCTTGAGGGGTGTAGTTTCAATAATGGGGTAATTAATTAGTCTTGCTATTATTTAGGCAATTAACAGTCAATTAAAAGTAGAGCAGGTCCATCTAATACATTTGGGTGCCATTTTTCACATTTGTTGGAAAATCTCCAAATTCTGAGCCTCATAACAATCTAATAAAATACTTGGAATCTTAAAAATCCTTTTAACATAAAGCAGACATTTGGGTGCTATGACCATCTGCTTCAAAAGTAGAGAATTTAGAACTTTGAAAATAATGAATTTATCAAAATTTTTGCCAAATGTTTTATTTTCATAACTAAACACTAAAGATATCATCCAAATTATCCAAAGCTATAACCACTTATTAGTGACACAGGGCAGATTTGAAAAATGGGGCTACGTCCTTAAAGGGGTTTTCCCAGGAAAGTAAATTCTCACATTTCAATCCCCTAGTGATGTTAACACAATAAAGATAAATTGTAAAGTATGGGGTTAAAATTTAGTCATTATTATTTTCTGTTTTAGCTCCTATCGTTTCCTAGGCTGCTCAGTGCAAATCCCTGAGTGTGGGCGGGGACTCTCTAACCAGGCACATGATCCATCTACTTCTGTGGGGTGACAGATTGGTTACATTATCAGGGTACTAGTGTATATACAATTTCATTTACCTTTTGACATTGTACCAACACACTGACACATAGAAAGATAAATGAGACAGATCATCGATGAGATGCATGAGATATCTACTGAACAGTGGAATGACAGACAGACAGGCTGACAGACTTTTACACGGCCAGCCCTGCTACATCTCACAGATATGTGTCTGCCTCCCCCTGGATCACTTATCTCCTTGTAGTTCCTGCAGGAGGTGTGGCTACAGGCTTAGAGCAGAAAGACACAGAAACTCAGCAAGCATGGCTGTCCCACAGAAATTCAAGATGGTGGCCACCCGACCCCAATACCAAAATTAAAGGGTCGTGTCTAGGGGTAACTGAAATTGTGTACACCAGGACTGATAGAGACAGGTTGGAATTATATCTGTAAAATGCTGTACCTTTGTTAATAACAGTGAATTAGAGAATGTGTTATTTTGTTATACAAATAAGAAACTTGTCTTCGAGGGAATAATACCCCTTTTAGGCCCAAATAGGTCAAGTCCTGAAGGGGTTAAAAATAAACATAGAAGCTTTGTACAGTGGGCAGAGATTTAGAAAACTGTGAGGAATTGATACAGAAAGTAGAATTGTTTAACTTTTCCTTACATAAATCATATAAATAATTTTCTGAAAGTGGACAACCCCTTTAACTGTGTGGTTCTGTTATTAATTTTCAGTAAATCCTAGAGATGTGAGGATAAAAGATCCAATTCCATTTAATGCCAAATATGTTCATATTTGGATTGTAGGTTAGTAAAGCAGCTAATATACAATTGTCATACACATCCAAGAGTAACCAGATGACCGTAGCCTTCCATCTATCTACTCCTTTCAGACTCTCCAGTTGGGACAGTGCTGCATAATGCCATAGAGGCATATTGGCAATTGTACATGTTAAACGGGTGAAAGATTTGGCTGTTTGCCAACCTTGCATGGCTAATTTGTATAGGAGTAACATCGGCTTTGGAGAGAAGATGCCTCCAGTATGGACCATAAAGTTTGTAACTGCAGGTGGTAGAGCAGACAATGCTCTGAGTTGGGAAGTGGGTTGCTCACTGCTTCCTCCTACAAGACCCATTCTGTATAGGTTGTGTCTGTTAACAGGAATATCAGTAAGCACAAGTTCACACCACCATAAGTGGTGGTTACTGCAACTTTTCTATTATTTACAAGGACAAAAATAATACGGGTTGTAGAGCTATTTTGCCATTGCACACTGCTCAAAAAATAAAGGGAACACTCAATTAACACATGCTAGAGCTGAATGAATTAAATAATCTCATTAAATACTTTCACAAAAAATGTATTAACCAATGGAGGCCTGGATTTGTAGTCACCCAAAAAATTAAAGTGGAAAAACACACTACAGGCTGACCAAACTTTGAACTAACGTCCTTCAAAAAAAAAAAAAAAAAAAGTCAAAATGAGGCTCAGTATAGTGTGTGACCCCTCATGTACCTTTCTTACTACGCCTCGACATGCTCCCGATGAGTTTGCGGATGGTCTCCTGAGGGATCTCTTCCCAGATCTGGACTAAAGCAACCGCCACTCCAGCTACATGAGGTATAGCATTGTACTGCATTAGGAGTAACACAGCACCAACTGCACCAGCATATGGTCAAGATGTCAGAGGATCTCATCTCGGTACCTAATAGTTCCCAGGCTACCTGGGAAGCACATGGAAGGCTGTGCAGCCCTCCAAAATAATGCCACACCACACCATTAATGGCCCACTGCCAAAGCGGTCCTGCTGAAGGATGTTGCACACCTGTCACATGCTCAGTGTGAGCCTGCTTTAACCCCTTAAGGACGCAGGGTTTTTCGGCTCATTTCTTGCTCTCCAACTTCAAAAATCCATAATTTTCATTTTTACGTGTACAGACCTGTGTTTTCTTCAAATTAGTTTTGATTCAGTAAAATTGAATAAAATACACAAAACCCCCACATATTTGGTATCGCTATGTCCGTGGCAATCTGTATAATAAAAAAGAATCGCTATTGGACCCCAAACAACCTAAAAAAACTCTCCGAAAAAAATATGATTAACGCCGAAGCCACTTTTCACCTTCCTGACATGGCCCTTTTTTTAAAATCTGACATGTGTCACTATAAGTGGTTATAACTTCAGAACGCTTTAACATATCCAAGTGATTTTGAAACTGTTTTATCGTGACACATTGTACTTCATGTTAGTTGAAAAATTTTGGTGGTATGTTTTGCATTTATTTATGAGAAAATCAGATATTTGGTGAAAATTTGGAAAAATTCAATTTTTCGAAATGTTCTACTTTTTCCACACAGTCATAAAGAAAAAAAACATAATAACTAACATTCACCGAATGTCTTCTTTATGTGGATGTTTTTTATACATACTCTCATTTTTGTAAGATGTTATGGGGCTTAGAACGTCAGGTGCAATTTTTCACATTTTCATAAAAAACGCAAAATACTGCTATTGAGGGACCTGCTCAGGTTTGAAGTCACTTTGAGAGGCCTACATAAAAGTAAAACCCCATAAATTACCGCATTATAGAAACTACACCCCTCAAAGTACGTAAAACAACTTTTATGAAGTATGTTAACCCTTTGTTTTACAGGGGTTAAAACTAAAATCGGATGCAATTTCGAAATAACATTTTTTTTTGGCTAAATGAATGTGTTTTTCATAAAAATGTACAAATTCTCAGTGGATAAAATACCAAAACGCTCTACAAAGTTTGATATCTCTCCCGTGTATAACAATACCCCATATGTAGTGGTAATCTGCTGTATGGGCACACGCCAGGTGGTTATAACTTCAGAACGCTTTAACATATCCAAGTGATTTTGAAACGGTTTTCTCGTGACACATTGTACTTCATGTTAGTTGAAAAATTTTGGTGGTATGTTTTGCATTTATTTATGAGAAAATCAGATATTTGGTGAAAATTTGGAAAAATTCAATTTTTCGAAATGTTCTACTTTTTCCACACAGTCATAAAGAAAAAAAACATAATAACTAACATTCACCGAATGTCTTCTTTATGTGGATGTTTTTTTATACATACTCTCATTTTTGTAAGATGTTATGGGGCTTAGAACGTCAGGTGCAATTTTTCACATTTTCATAAAAAACGCAAAATACTGCTATTGAGGGACCTGCTCAGGTTTGAAGTCACTTTGAGAGGCCTAAATAAAAGTAAAACCCCATAAATTACCGCATTATAGAAACTACACCCCTCAAAGTACGTAAAACAACTTTTATGAAGTATTTTAACCCTTTGTTTTACAGGGGTTAAAACTAAAATCGGATGCAATTTCGAAATAACATTTTTTTTTGGCTAAATGAATGTGTTTTTCATAAAAATGTACAAATTCTCAGTGGATAAAATACCAAAACGCTCTACAAAGTTTGATATCTCTCCCGTGTATAACAATACCCCTTATGTTGTGGTAATCTGCTGTATGGGCACACGCCAGGGCATTGAGGGGGAGCTGCGCCATTCAGAGCAGATTATTATTCTGTTCCGCTTATTGATTTTTCCGAGTATCCAACACTATTCCCATCTTGCTCCCTTTGTGAGCATCTGGACTTGACAATACAGGACTTTTTCAGGATAAAATTTAGGTTTGGTTATCAGGGCTTTACCCTTTTATTCTTCGTGAGGTATTTGCGTCCACATATTTTGTGCTGACCTGTGGTCGTATGTGGGTCCTTGTTACCAGGCTCTGACCCACTCAGATGTATATATGTGTATTTGTACACTTTTTAAATGTATTTAAATCATGCATGCAGGATACTTTTGGTTTTTGTTTGTGAATTTTAATAAAGATTGATTTTTTAGCCTTTACACACTTGCTCTTTCCTCTTATTTGTTTAATTCAGAGCAGATTATGCATTGTCACTTTATATTGGCTATACAATCTTTATTTTTTTTGGGCAATTTGGACATATAAGGGCTTATTTTTTGCAACATGAGATGCACTTTACAAATATTTCATTTTAGTGGGTCATTAGCATTTTGATGAGATTTTCTTAACTCTTAATGTATGGAGGAATTTTGTGTTTCTTTCTTTGTATCTTTTTGGGGTCATACACAATACACTAAAAATACTATAATATCTTTATTCTATAGATCACTACGATTACGGTGATACCTCATTTATATAGTTTTTTTTAATAAAGGTTTACAATCTTACTGGAAAAAAAACTAATATGAAGAAAATCTCATTTGTTTTTGCATTGTCATCTTTTCGGAGATATAACTTTAATATTTTTTGGTTCACAGAGCTGGTTTAGGGCTTATTTTTTATGTGTTGAGTTGTCCTTTTCAGTGGTACCATTTTGGTGCACATAAAACTTTTAGATCACTTTTTGGAACATTTTTGTGAAGGGATTTTATGAAAAATTTACATTTTTGGCGAGTTTTTAGGGTTTTGTTATTACGGCGTTCACTGTACGGGTCCAATAATGTTTCTGACTTATTGTACAGATTGTTATGGACACGGCGATACCAAATATGTGGGGGGTTTTGGTGAGTTTCAGTTTTTTTTTTTAACTTTATTAGATGTTTGTAGGGAATGTTTGTGTTTAGGGGACTTTAACTTTAATTATTTTTATTAAAAAGGGTGTCTAATTAGTGTTCTTAAACTTTTTTTTTCTTTATTTTTACAGGTTGGCTTGAACAAGCGATCCTTACTTTTACAGGTTGGCTTGAACAAGGGGTTAATACCCGCGATAGGAGAAATAAAGAATTTACCAAAATTTTCACCAAACACAAAAGATATCATCCAAATTTTTAAACGTATTTGAAGTACAATGCGTCACGAGAAAACAATCTCAAAATCTCCTGGATATCTTACATTGTTCCAAAGCTATAAGCACTTATAGAGACACAGGGCAGATTTGAAAAATGGGACCGCTTCCTAAAGGCCAGAAGAGATTAAGTCCCGCAGGGGTTAAAGCGTTCAATATTGTATTTCATAAAAAAAAGAGACCGAAAGGAAATCACCATTGGTGGTGTGTACCTTGACTAACACTGCTTTACTTAGACAAACTAGGGCAGTGATGGCGAACCTTTTAGAGACTGAGTGCCCAAACTCCAAACCAAAGTCCATGTAATCATCGCAAAGTGCCAACACGTCTATTTAGCCTAAAATCACACCATACCACTCTATAAGGGACATATAATACTGCTACATGATGACCATTACCAGTACAACAAGATAAATACCACCATACTGATAATAAACAGACCACAGAAAGTCCAACATCACTAATTATATCACAAAGCAGGAGCAAATACAGCGGGGAATACTACCCCCATCCACTGAGGAGCACTACCCCCATCCAGTGAGGAACAACTACCCCCATCCAGTGAGGATCACTACCCCATCCAGTGAGGAATCACTATCCCCCCCTCCAGTGAGGTCACTACCCCCATCCCTGCGGTAATCACTACCCCCATCCCTGTAGGACTCAACTACTCCCCATCCACTGAGGATCACTCCCCCCTCCACTGAGGATCACTACCCCCATCCACTGAGGTCACTACCCCCATCCACTGAGGATCACTACCCCCATCCACGTGAGGATCACTACCCCCATCCACTGAGGATCACTACGCCCATCGCTAGGACACTACCCGTCCAGAGATCACTACCCCCATCCACTGAGGATCAACCCCATCCTGGACACTACACCCATCCGACGGATCACTACGCCCCATCCACTGAGATCACTACCCCCATACCCACTGAGGATCACACCCCCATCCATGAGGATCACTACCCACATCCACTGGGTCACTACCCCCACCCACTGAGGATCACTACCCCATCCACTGAGGATCACTACCCCCATCCACTGAGGTCAACTACCCCTCGATCCAACTGAGATCAATACCCCCATCCAGGATCATACCCCGAGGGATCACTACCCCCATCCACTGAGGATCACTGCCCCCATCGCATGGAGCCTACCCAGACTGGGATCAACTACCCCCATCCATGAGGATCAGTACCCATCCACGGTGACTCCCTCCCTGGATCACTACCCCCATCCACTGAGGATCACTACCCCAATCCCTGATGATCACTACCCCCATCCACTGAGGTACACTACCCCCCATCCACTGAGATCACTACCTCCCTCCAGTGGCATATGAAGGTTTTTTAATTCGGAGTGTGGGGTGGTAATGTGTAGTTGGTAGGGTGGGTGCACTGAGACAGCAAACACATGGCAATCAGTGCAGGAGAATTTTACCATTCAAATCACCATCATGACACATGTCGGGGCCACACACATACATATATACAATATATAGACTGCCTTGGTCTGGAGCTCTGGGCACCTGTGCCTGCTGTTAGTGAGGGCCGTAGAGCGCCCCCAGGGTCACTGGGCAGCATGGCACAGTGCAGGGAGAAACTGGACACAGGGGGCAGAATATATGGGCCAGCAGACATGTGGTCATACAGGGCACTATTGGGACACTAACACATAAGCACCTACAGTTGTTCAGTCCAAAGCTGCCTGCCTCTGCCTTTGAATGCACACAAGCAGCTCCTGCCTCGTGCTGCTGAATCTGCTGTACTCAACTTGGGACGCTGAGGCTGTAAGCTCCGGCAGTTCCCTCTCACTCTCCTCCTGTTCCCGAGCTGAAGGGGTGGGGAGGGAGTGGAGGGGGCTGCGCGTGGGGACCGCTTCTGTGTCTCTGCCGCACTACTGTCACACGAGAGCAGTCAAGACGCAGCCTAGTAAAGAGATCACTGGAGCTCTCGGCATCGGCAGCTTTTCCTGCCTGCGGAGTCTAATGAATTAATATATACAGCAGGGTAGATGTCCGCTGCCCACAGAGGGGTCTCGGCGTGCCCTCTCTGGCACGCGTGCCATAGGTTCGCCACCAAAAGGAACTAGGGAGAATTTATAATGGTGAATTTTGAGTATTTGAAAAATGAAAAAAATATACTATACATTACAAATATATACAAAATAATATATACTCCCCTCCCCCGCAGAAATGTAGATATTTTTGCTAAATTTTTTATACAAGAAAAGCTAAAATATCACATGGTCATAAGTAATCAGACACTTTGCTCAGATTCAGTAATCGCACCTTTTGAGCTAGTACACGCCAGGAGCCATTCTTGGGACTGACCTCATGCGTGTTTTTTACACCTTATCCTCTGCCATTCTTTCGTGCAGATCCTCCCCAGTTCTCTCAGGTTGGATGTTGAATGTTAGTGGATAGCCATTTTCAATGCAGTGATAGGTGACTTTGTGGAACTTTTTCCCATCTCCCTACTGCATCTGTGGAGCTCAGCCACAGTGATCTTGGGGTTCTTTATCTCTCTTGCCAAGGCTCTCCCCTCCCATGATTTCTTAGTTTGGCTGGGTGGCCAGGATGAGTAAGAGTTGCGAGTCCATCCCTAACTTTTGGTAATTGATAACGTTTGTGTAATCAAAATATATACAATTTTCCAAAATACTTTCCAATGTTTACTTCCACTGGATAGAAATCTGTCCATGGCCTTGTGATGGATATGCAGGTGCACGAGCCACGTGATAATAGCACACGACTCTGATTACTCTCTGTGATAATAACGGCTCCTGCATCGCCGCAAAAAGAACGTCTCATGACCTTAGGCTCTGCTAATATGGCCGTGCCATCCACAAAGCAAGTGAGTGGTCCGATATCCCCCTGATTAGGTATTGTATAGATTGAATGCGAGTTGCCAGAGGTGCTGAGCCCATTTGAGAAATGGAATTTTAACAGGTTATTCATAATCCCCAATAGTCTAAACACCCCATTTCACGTAGGAATGAACTAAGCATAGTAGAGGAATGGGGGAAGTATCAGATTTAAGTCTCACTTTTGGTCTATCTAGCTACGATTAAGTGGCAACGAAAAATCTCTCTAGAGTTTTGGATAAGGATGTAAATGCCTAAAATATTGTAAGATATACTTGGCGTCTGGGCACGGGCAAAGCCTAGTCCAGTTGTCAAAGAATTAACAGTTAAGCCATTTAGTCCAGTAAATAGGAGGATTCAAAATCATTTGGGGAGCATAATAAACATCAGGAATAGGATACGTTAGACTGAGTCAACAAATAATTAACAGCACTACAGGCGGTCCCCTACTTAAGAACCCTCGACTTGCATACGACCCCTAGTTACAAACGGACCACTGGATATTGGTAATTTATTGTACTTTAGTCCTAGGCTATAATAAACAGCTGTAACAGTTATCACACGTGTTTGTAATGAAGCTTTCGTGTTAATCCTGGTTCTTATGACAACCCAACATTTTTAAAATCCAATTGTCACAGAGACCAAAAAAGCTCTGGCTGGTATTACAATGATAAAATATACGGTTCCGACTTACATACAAATTAAACTTAAGAACAAACCTACAGACCCTATCTTGTATGTAACCCTGCCTGTATTGACATATTGCTGAAACCTGTTCCATGGCACTAGAAATATCAAAGTCCTGGCAGATCGGCAAGTCTGTAAGCATAGTTTTGAGGAGACCTGCGCTGTGTACACAGCCATACCCCAGCTTCTTCTGAGGAGAAAAATAGTGTTCTCTCACCGCCCACTAGACGCAAGTCATCTGCTTTTTGTTTAAGCTGTACAGAGGCAAAGGCGTGTCCTGAGTAGGTTTTTGCGGACCAGTTGTGCAGGCAGATATAAAGACTTGACAGCTATGAGCCGACAGCAGGACAATACTCGGTCTATCTGATCACAACTGTGATGTTCATGGTTGCATAACTGGAGAGAGTTGGGCCAAACAGTACCTCAATGTTATATGCAGGGGACACACCTGCGTCTCCAGGCAGCAATTTAGCTGGCTGCACTAGGCTGTTAAGTCCCCCCAGAAACTGATATTTTTCCTTCTTCAACATACTAGTTTCTTTGGGATATTAGAGTGATCTCACAGTCCAGAGTGGTGGGGTTGAAGGAGAGGCTCCGGGGGCTTTGTTTTAAGGTTTCATCTGCTTTATCTGGGGATGCTCACCATTTGTCCCAAGTTTCTCTCCCATTGCAGTGAGCAGGTGGTCTGGGGTTAAATGGGATTCAGATGGCTCAGGATTGTGCCCAGATTATGTGCGCTTGGAGCAGAGCTCCTCTAGGTGCATCAGGACATTTTGAGATGTGTGACAAATATATTATATTTGTAGACCGCTGCTGATCACCTGCTCTTATTGTTTCTAAATTTCTGTGCATAAGAACTTTGATCTAAGTTATCCCTTGGATCTAATGTTAACTCCAGAAAAAAATTTATGTTGTTCCTATAACAACTGGATTTTCAATTTTTTTGGGATGTCTTAGGAACAAGTGATAATAAAGCTTCATTGCAGATGTATTTGATAAAACTGTTACAATTGATCATTGCAGAACATGGCTAAAATAAAGTAAAAGGGCAACTATCATCAGTTTACGGATGTGTTCCTCAGGACTTCTTTTTAATGTAACTCTATAAGTCTCTGGACTTAATTAGCCTGGGGTGCTCCAGCTAAGTCACCAGAGAGCCTCAAAGCGACTCATATTTTAATTGATTCACTCCCCCCGCTATCAACGCCCCCCAGTCAGTTGCTCTATGCTCTGTGCAGGGGGAAAAGGGAATAAATGAAAATATGAGGTGCTCCGGTGATATAGCTGTAGTTACCCCAGGCTAATTAGAACAATTTATATAACTTTATATTGCAGCGCAGAGAGTTATAATAAAATAATTACTGAGGAACTTTTTAGTAGGACAGGTCCATCAGTAAGACTGATTAAGGATCAGGATGAAGAATAGTAAACCAAGTACACAGACACACTTCTTAAGCCCTTGTCTTTAACCCCACCCCTTAAAGCCGCAGCCCTTTTTCGTTTTTGCGTTTTCATTTTTCACTCCCCACCTTCCAAAATCTATAACTTTTTTATCTTTCCATGTACAGAGCTGTGTGATGGCATATTTTCTGCATAACAAATTACACTTCAAAATGGTGGTATTTAATATTCCATGCCGTGTACTGGGAAGCGGGAAAAAAAATTCCAAATGCAGTGAAATTGGTAAAAAAAAACGCATTTGTGCCGTATTCTTGTGGGCTTGGATTTTAGGGATTTCACTGTACACCCCAAATGACATGTCTACTTTATTCTTTGGGTCGGTACGATTACGGGGATACCAAATTTGTATAGGTCTTATAATGTTTTTATACATTGAAAAAAATTTAAATCTCCTGTACAAAAAATATTTGGGGGATTTTGCCATTTTCTGGCGCTAATAACTGTTTTATACTTTGGTGTACGGAGCTTTGGGAGGTGTCGTTTTTTGCAGATTTTGATGACGTTTACAATGTTATCATTTTTAGGACTATACGACCTTTTGATCACTTTTTATAGAATTTTTTTTTGCCATTTTTGACTTTAAGCACGATTTTCCATTACAAGGGAATAAACGCAGTGAAAAACCGGTATTATATTTTTATAGATCGGGCATTTTCGGACGCATCGATACCCAATGTGTTTATGATTTTTACTGTTTATTTATATTTAGATCAGTTCTAGGGAAAGTCATTAAGTTTTTTAATTAAAATTTTATTTTTTAAACTTTTTTTAAAATTTTTATTTTTACTATTTTTCAGACTCCCTAGGGTACTTTATCCCTAGGTTGTCTGTACGATCTTATCATATACTGCCATACTACAGTATGGCAGTATATGTGGATTTTACTCCTCATCTGAGGCTACCATGGCGACAGATCGCCGCACCCCAATGATGTCACAGGGAGCGACGATCCTCAAACGATGGCGGCGCCCATGCACCGCCATCTTTTTGAAGCCAGCGGCGGCGATCGCTGGCACCTTTCGCGGGTGCTACCGGAAAGCCTTTGCTGCAATATGCAGCAAAGACTTACCGGATATGGAGAGGGCTCAGCCCGTGAGCCCTCTCCATGCACCCACAGCTGGCATGTGACGTAGTATTACATCACATGTCGGTAAGGGGTTAAGAAAAAAAGGCTTTAAAAAAAAAATGCACAATTTTAAAAGTTTTTTCTTTTTAAATATTCCAGGGCATAAGAAGCTAAAAGGAGAGCAGATCCTGCCAGAGGGGCACACACCAGTGTGTCAGTGTGCTTGGTTTACAATCTTGATCCCGGTGGTAGATGTCCTTTAATCCTTTCCCTGCATAGGACGCATTTCAAAGTCCTCACAAGGTGGCATATGTAAAGCCAAGGATGTTTGCGATACGTCCTCACTTCAGAGTGCTATAACATTGGCTCTTTAGCACCTAGAAACACACTTCATTTTGAAACTCTTCTTTCAAATTAATCTAAACTTTGTGTTTCTAGGTGTCTGAGAACCAGAGATATTTATTTTTAAAGTGAGAATTTCGGGTGCGATTTTTATATATAAAAATCACTCCCGACGGCAATTTAACAGTTAAAATCTCTGCTTTCCTGAAACTTAGAAACACAGATTTAAATTCATATGAAAGAGATGCGAGAGATGCCGGCACCATACTAAGACGCACCAGTGTTGCCGCCTGCTGACGTCATAGTTTCTCTTCTGGCAGAACTCATAGACGTGCATCTGCTGGCCCGGCCAGGAACCTGAGGACCTGCTGCGGTGGAGAAGAGGACGTTGGGGGACAGCGGTAGAGGGCGAGTACCAACTATTTTTATTTTTTTTAAGGGGGAACTCTGCTGGAAGTGTTATTTATTGGAGGAGCTTCTGTGGGGATTAATAACTCCAATTATTAATACTCTGTCAGAGCAAAGCAGCCACATTTTGCACCCTAGGCTTAAACTCAAGTCAATAAGTTTTCACAGTTTTCTGGTGGTAAAATTAGGCACCTCAGCTTATACTCGAGTATAAGTCGACCCGAGTATATACAATAAGTATTCTGGATTTGCACATACTGTAGAGGATATTTTGATTTTTTATGTAATTTTTGCATTTTATTACAGTTTGCTGCAAAGTTGAATGAAGGTGATAATGTGTATGAATGTTAAAGTTATTTTTGTATACATGGTGGGCAATGGCAATGAAAAAAAAAAAAAAAAGATTGACAGAAAAAAAAGAGTTACTTACTTTAAACATATTTGTGGATTGCAACCTAATATGGCATGTTTTTTGCTTTAGCATTTTTGAGAGTCAACTTTTGTTGACGATGTGTATTGTGGTATGTATAAATCTGCTCTTTTTGTGTTATTTTTGAATGCCTATTTGTGTGTAAACCTCCGCTTTGATGTAAGTTTTATGTAAAAAAACGTATGTTTTCAATGCATTATTTGTTTAATAATTAGATTAAGTTAGATTAAGGGATGTACAGGATGTCAACTGTAAATCAAGGCAAATGCAATCGCCTAGTTAGCTGCTTTAAAAAAAAAATATAAGCTTTATTGCTTTATTTTGCAGGTTGTGACGGT
The DNA here is from genome assembly GCA_019512145.1 of Engystomops pustulosus. Classification (NCBI taxonomy): domain Eukaryota; kingdom Metazoa; phylum Chordata; class Amphibia; order Anura; family Leptodactylidae; genus Engystomops; species Engystomops pustulosus. The sequence continues at coordinate 181,965,389 of CM033642.1, read as the reverse complement.
ATTAACATTTCTATGAGGGCGGTTTAATAAGTACCCGTGTTTGAGGACAGAGGGCGTTCCTGAGTGAAGTTGGTGTTATCATCGTGTGCTGCCATCTATCAAACGACGGCAAAACAAATTGCAGACTGATTGATAGGTTAGTTTGGATTTGGCAGCCATTTAAGTAAGACGTGTTTCGTGATTTTCGCCAAGATGGAAAAAGAACAGTATCGTTCCGTAATTCGCTTTTTGTTTTTGGATGGGAAAAAATGCAAGGAGAGAAAAGCCAAGTTGGATGCTGTTTATAGGGACACTTCACCATCTATGACCACAGTTAGATATTGGTTAAACAAATTTAAACGTGTGCGAACATCCGTTTTTGAGGAGCGACCAGGACGCCCGGCAGACATGGTTACTGATGAAATCATTCATAAAGTCCATGACATGATACTTGCTGATTGACAAACGAAAGTGTGCAAAGTAGCAGAGGCTGTAGGTGTGTCAACAAGAACGGCAATTAATATTTTTCATGATAAGTTGGCGATGAAAAAATTGTCGGCCCGATGGGTGCCGCAATTGCTCACGGTGGAGAACAAGTGGATATGGCTGTTAACTTTGAAGCAGTGTTTGGAGCAATTTAAGCGAGATCCGAAGAAGTTTTTGCATCGAGTTGTCACCATTGATGAAACCTGGATTCATCATTACATACAAGAAACTATGCAACAATCAAAACAATGGGTTTCTCCCGGTGAATCTGCTCCAAAGAAGGCAAAGGAGGGTCCCATCGGCCGGAAAGGTCATGGCGATGATTTTTTGGGAAGCGAACGGCGTCATCCTCATGGATTTTTTAGAAAAAGGAAGAACGATCACTGGACAATAAAACAGTGAGATATTGGACCTCTTTGACAAAAAATTGAAAGAGACACGGCCGCATTTGGCGAAAAAGAAAGTGCTGTTTCAACACGATAGCTCACCAGCACATTCATTTGGAGTTGTCGCCGCCAAACTGCATGAATTACGTTATGAATTGCAGCTGCACCCCTCGTATTCATCCTATCTGGCTCCCTACGACATTTTCTTGTTCCCTAACATGAAGAAATGGCTCGCTGGAAAAAAATTTAGCTCAAACAAGGAAGTCTTCGCCGAGACAGAGGCGTATTTTGGAGAGTTCGTCAAATCCTAATTTTTGGAGGGGTTAAAAAAATGGCAGGAACATTGGGAGAAGTGTATCTTTCTATACACTATGTTGAAAAATAAAAAAATTTCTATCTCTAACACAGGTACTTTTTGAACAGCCTTCGTATCTGAAAAGCAGATATTTAGTTATTTCAGTTTTAGTGTTATTATGATTTTTTCGTATAAACATATGACTATGAATATCTCTGAACTCTACACATGTTAATATATCACATTTATGAGATGTAATAGACGAGCACATTGTTTGCCATCAAAGTCAAATTTTATGTATTTTTTATAAAATTTCACACTTTGAATCAAAATTGCATGAAGACGCCTCAGTCTATAAAATCTTTAATGCAATTTTAAAAATAGGACAAATGTCTGCTTTCAGAAAATATATGGTTTGATGGAGCTTAGTATAATTCTTCTTGCTATAATTTTGGTTTTATTTGTACAAGTCAAAATTTTAAAAATTGCTCTGGCCAATAACGCAACAAATTTTCCAGAAATGCCTGGCAGCGAACAGGTTAAAGGACATCTACCATCAGTCTTACTGATCGTAGACATATCCTACTAAAATGTTCCTGAGGAACTCTTATTATAACTCTATGCTATATGTGGCAATATAGATTAATAAAAATTACTCCAATTAGCCTGGGGTACAACGGCTACATCACCGGAGCTCCTTCTATTATAATTTATTCAATCTCCCTGTTGGGCTAGCAGTACCCGCCCCTCACCCCCACAGTGCATAGAGCAACTGACAGACGGGACTGCTCGCGCAACTGGTGGGAGTGAATAAATTATAATAGAAGGAGTTATATAATAGAATAAGAGTTATCAAAGGCATCTGGATCCTTGTGGTAGTTAAAGAGGACCTGTCATCCTAAAAAAAAAACCAAAAAAAAAACAAACAAAAAAACCTGCTAGTTTACCAGAACCCTCTGATAAAGCTAGCAGACACTGCAGCACCATAACCTCAGGGGTGGTGGTCCCGCAGTCAACGCTGACCTATGGCGTGGCAGGAGTGTTACGGAGAAGAAGCAGAGCCTCAGTCCGCCACCTCCTGAATACGTTGTAAGCTAATAACTTTTTTATACTTTGGTGTACGGAACTGTGGGTGGTGTCATTTTTTGCGAAATTTGATAATATTTTCAATGATATCATTTTTAGGACTGTACGACCTTTTGATCACTTTTTATAGATTTTTTTAGATTTTTCAAAATGGGAAAAAAATGCCATTTTCGACTTTGGGCGCTATTTTCCGTTACGGGGTTAAACGCATTGAAATTACAATGTGCTATCAGCACATTGCAATGAAGGGGTTAAAACGAAATGGCTACCATGGAGACGTATCGTCCATGCGCTGCTATCTGTTTGAGGCTGCCGGCAGCCATTGCTGTGAAAACACCGATAGCACCGATCGCGGGTGTTTCCGGTAAGCCTTACCGGCTATGGAGAGGGCTCAGCCCGTTAATAGAGGACAGATTCCTATTTACAAAGTGTTATATGGTGTTTGAAATAAAGTATGTACACGTCTTTACCCGTCTTCCCGCCAGATGCTTCAGCTGAGTCCCTGGGTGAAACATTTCAAATGACAACTTTCGTCTGCTCTTTCACATATTCACTGCTCTCCTAGTCACTCCTGGCTCCTGCCTCTTCCTCACGCATCCCCTATCTCATTTTCTCTTTGCACTGAGATGCCGATGGGAGAGGGTGAGGAACTAGAAGAGCAGTAAATACATTAGAGAGAACATTGAAGTTGTTATTTGAAATTTTCCACTGCAGCTGAAGCACGGGCAAGGAGCCATGTAAAATATCACATACTTTATTTCAAACACCATAAGAAACATTTAAAAAAAACATATTTGACATATTCAGAACTTTGTCCATAGCAACCTGTCCCCTAATAAAAAATAGCACTTTGGTGCTGTGGTTTGGTGACACACGTGTGTGCTCACTGTACAGTGCCGAATGCACGTCTATGGAGGTCTTATGCTAGCTGCAGTTTGTACAGAGAGCATACAGACGCTATATACGATGAGTTGAAAGGGGTCTTTTATGAATTTGTGTCAACATTTTCAAAATTTTCTACAAAAGTAGATTAACTGGCTTCTGCATTAACCCCTGACATGATTCGCATATCCATCTATACAATTGTGAAAATATATGAAAAAAGGCTTTTAATACACTGCTATATGTTGAGAACTTCAATATGAAGTAGTTGTCACTTACCTGTACTTCCCGGTTAGTAAAGGCCACACTCAACGAGGTTGCTTTTTATAATTACGTCTGTTACTGCATCAAACACAAACTGCACATTCTTGGTGTCTGTGGCACATGTGAAATGTGTGTATATCTCTTTTGTGTCCTTTCTTCGGTTTAGATCCTCAAACTGACACTGAATATAGGCAGCTGCCTCTTCATATGTACTGGAGCCTGGAAACAAAATAAGAATAAGGAAACAGAATAACTAGTACACAAGCTACGGTAAGCAATACTAGAATATAGTGGACACCCATAAAGCACATGCAGAATGTACCAGAGTATTCTGGGTAGCAGATTGTAAGTGGGCTCCTGCTGATCTTCTCTTCAAATAAGTCCTTCTTGTTGAGGAAGAGGATTATGCTGGTGTCAATAAACCATTTGTTGTTGCAAATACTGTCAAACAATTTCATGCTCTCATGCATACGATTCTGTGGAGGGTAAACAAATTAATGGCAGAAAAGTGTTAACAAAATAGCAGCAATTATCACTGTAAAGAACTGAATTGTGAATGGGTGAATTAAGAAAAAAATCCTAGCTAGCTTTTGGCAAGGATGTATAGGAAATACAGACAATACAGCAGGGCCGGCGCCAGCACTGGGCACAGTAGCCTTCCTACCCCATCTTCAGCGCGCTGGAGCTGCACGCACACATCTGCGAAGCCGAAGGGTTCATGTATGAGCAGAGCACACGCTGAAGGCTGCATGGCCTCGGCTCCAAAGTTGGGCTACTGCGTAGATGCAGACCCATCGTCTTCTCGGACGATGAAGATGGTAGGAGGGCTACAAAGAGGCTACTCAAGATTTTGAAACAAAAAGTATAGGACTTGTTCCTAGTAAAGGAAGCTGCCATTGGATCCTACCTTATTAGGTAGAACTGTGATGGTAGGTTTCCTTTAAAGTTGCAATCAGAAATTGAAATTTTTATATATAGTTCCCAGTTCCGACTGTTTTCCCCCCATTAAAATGATACCAGAAAAATTATTCTAGATGCTATGGATCAGAGGTTATAGCGGTTTGAAGTACGGCGCGCGTCAGGAAGGGGTTAAAGAGAAACTGTAAAGGTTTTTTTCCACAAATCAATAGCTCTTGGGATGTAAGACAAACTTTGCCTATTATCTTTGTTACCTCTATGGAGCAGTTTCCTTGCTATCCCCCTCCGAATACCTCAGAGCTGCAATGGCTGCTTCCTCTCCATGTGGTGACAAGCCCTGTGAATCTGTACTTTGTATATATGTTATTTCTGAATTGATTTCATGGGAGAGGAGGAACTGCTGCTCCCTGCTAACAGAGGAGGAGGTTGTGTGACAGTGAATGTAGCAGAGCTGCATGTGTCTAAGACCGTGAATACAGAGGTCTCCTGCACAGAATAGTGAGGTACTAGATCTCCTTGTTCCCTATCAGTCCCTCCACCCCAGTCAGTGATTCTACAGAACTTCCTCTGTCTCTGTACCTTATTCTGCTCCCTTCCCCCACTTTGTCATCGGCAGTGTAAGCTCTGTGCATATGAGCTATTAACCCTTAGTTCTCACACAGTACAGTCATAGAATTCATGTACTAATGATTTCTATCACTTATTACATGTTCCCTACTCCTCTTTGTGATGGAAGCTGTTAGGCTGTCACCATATAAATCCCGTATCTGCACTGTGCAGGGTTCACTGGATTTACTTGCGGGAAACTAAATGGATTTAATGCTAAATTACTTTGACACAAGGCATCATGGGATCTGTGGGCAAGCTATCTGGCCTCAGCCTGAGGGCATAGACTGACAGATATTAGTCTCCGCCCACTTCACCTCTGGTGAGAAAGATTTTTGTCAAACAAAAATGGACAAGCAGTACAAAGTAGCTATAGTTCTGTTAGTTTTCAAAGGGGGAATCACATATAATAATTTGGTAAAATCACTATAGCTTTACAGTTACGCTTTAACGACTAAGGGTTTTTTTGCTCATTTCTCCCTCTCCCAATTAAAAAATCCATTACTTTTTTATTTTTCTGTGCACAGAGCTGCGTGAGGGCTTATTCTATGTCTAACAAATTTTACCTCTCAGTGACGTTATTTATTATTCCATGCTGTGTACTGGGAAGGTGGAAAAATGTCCAAATGTGGTAAAATTAGCAAAAAAACGCATGATCATAGTGATACCAAATTTATATAGGTTTTATTGCGTTTTAAACTTTTTTTAAAAAATTGTACGAAAAAAATAAATTTTCACCATCTTCTGACGCTAATAACTTTTTTCATACTATTGTGTACATAGCTGTGTGAAGGGTAATTTTTTTGCGGAATAAGCGGACGTTTCATTGCTACGATTTTGAGGACTGTGCAACATTTTGATTACTTTTTAATAAATTCTTTATATGATGTGAAACGGGGTAAAAGTCGCGTTTTGGACATTTGGGCAATATTTTCTGTTCACCGCCGTCAATAACAGGTTTTATATTTTGATGGACCATTTTGAGACGTGGCGATACCTAACGTGTTCATGATTTTTACTATGTATTACGTTTTATATCAGTTCTAGAGAAGGGGGGGGGGTAAATTTTAAATTTTTTAAAAACTTTTATTTTGCTATTTCTTAGACCCTCTAGGGGACATTAACCCTAGATGGTCAGATTGTTCCTACTGTATTGCAGTATATGGCATTTTTGCACAGTATTAATTTTAACGAGCCACTGGCTCATTGTAACGAATCCGATGAAACCAGACAGCTTCGGACAACCGGAAGCAAGATGGTGGCGCATCGGAAGGGTTAGTACCCGCGATATGGGCTAGCACAGTCCTCTGGTATTAGCTGCAATATGCAGCAAACCCCACCTATGTATGAAGAGGGCTCACCCCTGTTCATTCACCCCCCGCAGCGTGAAGGGGTTAAATACTACTCATTCTCTGTTGAGGAAATCTACTATACAATTTTCCATGACTGGGATATGAACTACAGACAGGACTGGAAACATACTTCTCTGCTAAGCTAAGGATTTTGACCATCATTTATGAGCTTGATTAAAGTAGACCTCTATCCTCACATTGTCACAGTGAAATCTGACCAACTACGAAGGGTAGAGGTCCAGTGTCAAGACAAATGAGAATGGACCTGAGCTCCAAAATATTGGTCAGGAGTGCCGCTTCTGCAAACAACCAGTCTCCTAGGACTGTCCAGGGTAGATTATCTACCCCCCAACAGCTATGAAAGTAGAATTTGTTGTGATGACATTATTTTATGACAAAATAGGACTTTCCCAAAAAAATGGACAGGAAGGATAGTTATAAGGGATTGCAGGCTCAGCAGACAAGGATTTAACAGTACAGGGACTATGGAAATTTGCCATAGGAAAGTTGGCCCAGGATTGTATGTCAAAGTGAGCAGAACAACTTCTCTGGCATGCAGAGCAGGAGGTGAACGGAAGAAAATATCCTTAATATGAAAGGCAAGAGGTCAAGGTGTCCAAGGTGATTCAAAGCCTGTCCTTGTTCAGAATTAAGGAGCGAGCCTATACAATGATCCCCAAAGTTTGAACAAATTCCGAAAGCCTTTGTGAAAACGGAAGGAGCTTCCAAAGTAGAAGATTATCAGAAGTCCAAAGTAAATCTGAGGTACCATTCATGCAATGGAAAAAAGGGAAAACTGAAAATGTGTCTTTTATGTCCACCTATATGATAAATTTTTATCTGCCTTTTAATGGCAACACTAATACCCAATGATCCCCCAATGGTATAACCAAGAAACAATAAAACCAGACAATAGTGGAAAGCCTTACTTACCATTTCTTCATCTTCTGCCAAAAGCAAATCATAGTCACTGAGTGCCACACAAAAAATTATTGCAGTCACACCTTCAAAACAATGGATCCACTTCTTCCTTTCTGATCGCTGCCCTCCAACATCAAACATTCTGTCAAAAAATGGAAAATAATAAATATCTGCAGCACTATCCAAAAAGACGACTGCGAGGTCCCCCATACTGTTATTACGCTAATAAAGAATGACTACAGGCCATAGATCAATTATGCGCCCTATAGTGGGACATTTATTTCTCACACTACACTTAAAGGGGTAAACTCTCTTGAGCGGTCACATACTGGTTGCTTATAACAAAAAACTCAGAAGGGACAAATGTGCTGAAGTGGATGAAAAAGATGAGCACAACATTTTTGCCTAATATTTGCAGCTTTATCATTATTTACGATTTAGAAAACCTTATCAACACTAAGCTAAAACTATAACCTAAAAGGCATTTCTGTTAGTCATTCAATAAACCACAAAAAATTGGATGTGGAAAGTTTAATGCAAAATGGATAGAGAAATGCATTATTTATGCCAGAATGGGAACATGAGAAATTTAGTGCAAAACTAAAACAAAGAATATTTTCATATTAAAATGAATAGGTTTCTTGAATAGATCTGCTGCGACTTACTTAAAGTAAAGGTCTTTGAAGGTGAAATGTGTTTCCACAATACCCGTAGTCTTAACACGTGTCCGGAGTACATCTTGTTGGGTAGGAATGTAATTGGGCTGTGAGATCCTATCCAAATCGTTTAAGTAGCTGTAAAGATAAATATTTGATTAAACGAGCTGCTTCTGTACCAAGACAAATGACTTAAAGTTATTTTTGTTTCTTCTATTGCTTTTCCCCTCATCATTTCTTATACTTACTACGAGGCAGAGTCATTGAGCTGGTATTCACGAGAGCGACAGAAGCATGCCTGTACACCAGGATCTTTCCAGAGTCTCTTAATAACACCTGCAAGCTCTGGAGAAAGTATACCTTCTTCTGCAGTACTGGCTAAAACAAATAGCTGCCTGGCATCATCCTGCATTGTAAAAAAAAAATTGAATTAATAATATGTTGAGGTTTACAAGGGATAAAATATGTGTCATGTCTTAATGCTATGAGAGCATCAGCACATGCACTATAGTAAAGAGGCCCTCACAGCTCTGGCCACATCTCCAAAGTCAATCTTCAGTCTTCCCATGGCGCGTATTATAGCAATTATGGACTGAATGGTGTTACTGTAGACAACTACTTTATATTGCTTGCACTCTTCCTCTGAATATCCATCTTCATGGATAATCCTGGAAAGACAAACACATTAGAGACTGCACACATATAACAGATAAAATACAGAAATGTTGAAAGCCCTTCAATTCATTGTACACACAGTTCATCATGTGTCATCATGCTTTTAGCATGCTTGATTTTGATTGAAGACTTCCTTTAAAGATTTTACTTTGAAAGGACTGAGTAACCTGAATGTATTGAAACAATAAAATAATGTATCCTTAAAGGGGCTATCCGACTCTAGTCCCTATTCCCAGCACTGCATCTTGGCCGGCAGGAACACAGGACACAGGAGAGTACAGCTTTCTTTCTATAAAAATTACGTCCCCAGCCCGCCTACACAATTTTCGAAAAGAGTCGGACAACCCCTTTAAAAATATATTTCTATGGAATCCTAATAGGTGCGCGAATATACATTTCTATTTTTTCAGATTCTCCAAGTATCTTCAAGTAAGTACCCGATGGCAGAGACCCGAGTCTCAGTATAGTATATACATTTTGTATTACCCATTGGCAAAGCAAATACAGTAAAGCTTCTCATGCATTGGCTCAAACCCCCCTGCATGAGGCCTCCTGGCCACATCACAGATCACAAAAGTGGTGCAAGATTTTCACATGGTCATGGTTCTTAAACAATGAATACTTGAGACATTATTATGACCCTAACTTTTTTAAAGCCGTTTTCTGTCTGACTTTGCACATTTGAGTGTGCTAACTGTGCAACACATTTATAATCCGGTGTCCGACAGAATTGTGTTGCACCAAAAAAAGTGCATTCTGTCGGAACAGGGTAGCGGGCGTCTCATTTATGAAGAACGTGCAACACATTTCATGAATCTGTCGCACGCGCCACAGGTCAACTGCACCCTTTACATGCAAACAAATCTTGGCCTATGTCTCTGCGGTACATAGTAGATGAAGGAATCCCTACTTACTTCATTTGCTTCACTATTGTGCTTTTCCCAGACTCTCCAGCACCTACAAGACAATATGAAATTCATTAATGTGGAGGTTAACGACTAGCAATCCAGCCAAAAATTGGGAAAAAAACATGAACAAGAAATCAAAGGTATGTCTATCTTTTATTATTTAGATTAACAAATCAGGATGGGGGACACAACAATGCAAGTAATTTTTTTGTTTGGGTCATAATCTATCTTGCCTATAAACAATAATTTCAAATTTACATGCTCCAGTCTTTCCTTGCCTGGACTAAGCAGCCTTATCTTTCTAACAGAAGCAGAAGGGAAAACTATTGAATGTAGTTTTCAGAATCTGGTCTAATGACACTAAAATGTAAACTTCCTCTTACAATGCTTTCCATGTTCTCATCTGTAGGTTGTCTATGCCATCATGTTCTACTACAGTTTCAATTTTATCCTGTTATAATGAGAGCTTTATATTGGTTCGTCATACATTTCTTCTCTGTCTACTGATGACAAGAATGTGTACAGCAGATGTCCTGCGCAAACTGGTGGTTAACCCTTTCCCACGGGGTGGCATATGTATAGCCAAGGATGTATGCGATAGGTCCTCCCTCCATAGGGCTATAACATAGGCATTGAGGCCCTGAGACACACATTTCTTTTTTCCTGTGAAAGAGGAGAATCCCTTCTTTCAAACAAATCTAAAATTGTGTTTCCAAGTGCCAGGTACCGGAGATATTCACATTTAATATGAGAATTTTGGGTTATAAAAATCACTCCCGATGGCACTTTAACAGTTAAAGCGTAACTGTACAGTTATGATTTTACCAAATTGTAAACGTGATTCCCCCTTTAAAAACAAACAGAACTATGCCCATATTGTGTTGCTCGCCCCTTTCTTTCCAAAGTTAAGGCATTTTCTGATCTGAAAAAGCTTTACAAAAATCTTTCTGACCAGAGGTGAAGTGGGTGGAGATTAATGTCCGTCAGTTTATGTCCTCAGCCTTGCCCACAGACCCCATAATTTTTACAGTTGCTCTTTTATGTCTCCCCGGATTCTCGACTACTAGAAACACAGACTTAAAAGAAATAGCCCTGTGAAGCATGCCCCCCTTTCCAGATTCTAACCATCAGACTGCAGGGAGAATTTGGACCATGCTGCTCACAGGAGCTGCTTGTACTTCACAGATAATGCAAACATTGACTTTATGTTACTAAATTTTGATAAGGCATAATATCAACGAATGTTCACGTTTTTAACCCTCTCCTATTCAGAACAATCTGAGAACACACTTGCTCTCCGCTTGCCTTATATTTTTTTTTTTTTTTATACTAAAATTGAGTGAAAAGATTAACTTTCGAACCTCCTTTGCCTAATGTCTCTACATATTAATATGCGACCCAAAACAGGTCCATAAGGTTATATGCGACACGAAAACCACACAAGTTCCTGAATGAGGATTTTATTTCACACCAACCCTCCATTAGTTATACCTAGGTTATGACGTTCTTACTCAAATTCTTATGAACCACGGAGGGTTCCATGGCTAATACTATAGTGCACATCTTAACGTAACTTCTGTTAACTCATTAGCTTGGTTTATGGATATATAGGTTTTTATTTGGGTTACTGTTGTGTAAGAGAGCATACAATAATATACCTGTGTGAAATCAATGCATGTGTGGCGCCCCCAGTGGATTTAACTTTCCCTTTGCCGCATATTTTGGTTGACTATACACATGTGGGGTATGTATAAACTCCTCACATCTTACGGTTTTCAGGAAAGTATATTTTCTTTATTTTATTCTGGATTTGTACATATTTAAGGGGAAATTAAATTTTCATGTCATTTTTGTAATTTATTACTGTTTTCTGCAAAGTTGCATGAAGGTGGTAGCGTGTATAAATTTAAAAGTTATTTTTGTATACATGGTAGTCGGTAACTTCAGAAAAAAAAATTGACAGAATAGTAGCTTCTTACTTTGTGTGTAATATATCACATTTGTGGATTGCAACCAAATATGGCATGGTTTTTGTTTTAGCATTTTTGGGAGAGTAAATTCTTGTTGATGTTGTTTATTGTGATATATATAAATCTGACAACTTTGTGTTATTTTCAAAAATACCTATTTGTGCATACACCTCTGCTTTGATGTAAGTTTTATGTTATACATTAACATATCTTAAGTTATGCTTTTTAATCTGTTTTATTACTATATTTTGCAGGTTGTGACGGTCTTAAAATTTTTTAGGTGAAAAGAAGATATCTAGTTATTTCAGTCTTAGTGATATTATGATGATTTACTCATGTGAACCTATGACTAAGAGGCATCTATGAACTCTAAACACATGTTTATCTATTACATTTAGGAGACGTGAAAGTAAATATTTTTTGTTTGGAGCACATTCTTTGCCATCCAAATCAAATTTTATGTATTTTTTTAAATAAAATTTTACTGTTTTACTCAAAATTGCATGAAGGCACCCATTTCTACAAACTGGTTGATGCAATTTTAAAAATGGGGAATGTGTCTGCTTTCAGAAAATATATGGTTTGTTTGGGTTTTGTAGAATTCTTTTTGTTGTAAATTTGGTTTTATTTGTAAACGTCAAAATTGTAAAGAAGAAGATTACTCTTACCGGTAATTGGATTTTCCGTAACCTCCACAACGGCACTCTGCCTCTCCAGGGATAGGAAACAACTTTGAATCTATTAAAAGGGGTCCCTCCCCCTTCTTCCTCAGTCTTTTCCTCAGGAGTGTAGATGTTTGAACTTTATTAAACAAATATGCAGACTAACATTACTCACTAACAATACAATATTAAGGGTGGGAAAAACCCAGTGCCGTTGCAGAGGTTACGGAAAATTTAAATTACTGGTAAGAATAATCTTCATCTTTTTCTAACACCTCCACAACGGCACTTGACAGGAAATATAACAAAGGAGTGCTAACTAGGGCAGGACAACTGCCGACAGCAGCAGAGACCGGAAGAAGAAATAATATCCAATTTATAATGATGAATGGATGTCAAGAGATTCTTCCATGTGGCTGCCTCCAAGAAGTGGAGACTGTTCTTGTTGAATTAGCTTGCAGGTTTTTCGGTGGTGGTAATCCTTGAAGCTGGTAGCAGTCCAAAATAGTGGTCTTTAATCATCTGGCAACGGTAGCTTAACCTGCTAAAGCTCCTTTATTTTTCCCTTGAAATATAATAAGTAGATGATCCAGCCTTCGAAAATCCTCTAACTTTAAGGTATGCAAGGACACATCATCTCACACATTTTTGACGTTATTTTGTTCCTATTACTGGCTTAGAAAGTCCTTTTCCCGTTAAGATGTGTCTTTCAGCATCCAAGCAGTTAACTTCAATTGAAGAATGTTTGGGTCATGGACTCGCCCCGGAGATAGAAGATCCAAGTTCTACTCCCAGAAGGGGGTTATCAAGATTACAAGATTACCTTGGCTTGTGAGAGTATGATTTTCTAAACCACTCTTGGAATGATGGGAAATGGAGGAAATGGGTAAAGTTGGGGTTATATTCTTGACGCAGGAAGAAAAAATCCAGAACTTGTTGATCCTTTCTGGATGCAAAAAGATCTAGTATCGGAATTAAAAAAATTTGCTTTGGTGTTCAATGTCCCTTTTAGGTGAACAGCAGAGGGAGAGAATGTTCTTTTCTGCCCAGCAGAATATTTGAGATGTTAGATTGTTCAATTTCTTGCTCCCCCTTGCTTTAGATAAGCAACTGTGGTAGCTTTGACCAACATGATTTTCACGTGACACCATTGGATTTGGGAAGAAAAGGCTATAAGGCCTTTTATATTCTTGACGCAGGAAGAAAAATTCCAGAACTTGTTGATCCTTTCTGGATGCAAAAAGATTAGTATCGGAATTCAAAAAATTTGTTTTGGTGTTCAATGTCCCTTTTAGGTGATCAGCAGAGGGAGAGAATGTTCTTTTCTGCCCAGCAGAATATTTGAGATGTTAGATTGTTCAATTTCTTGCTCCCCCTTGCTTTTAGATAAGCAACTGTGGTAGCTTTGACCAACATGATTTTCACCTGACACCATTGGATTTGGGAAGAAAAGGCTATAAGGCCTTGGTGAATCCTTGAAAGTTCTCTGAAATCGTTTCTTGGCTCCAGCCTCACTGAACTGTTGAGGTGTAGGCACCCCAAGCCTCTTTGCTGGCATCTGTTGTAATGACAACTTGTGGAGAGGGTTTCCAGGGGACACCCCTATGTAGGGTCTTCATGATCCACCAGTTAAAGGAATTTTTTACATCCTGTATCCTTATCTTTTCCTCCAGACACATAATGTCTTTCAGACTGACAGAAAGAGTCTTGTGTGCGCCTGAGCCTATAATACTGAAGGTATCGTGGATGTCAGAAGTCCCATTAACCTCATAACTTCTCTGATAGAAAGCATACCTTTCCTCTTGAAAGCATAAATCTTTTGTGGTAGAGAGATTAACTTTATTGGGGTGAAACAGACATTTGACTGAGAACTTCCGTGGATTGGAATGTGATAATACGCATCTTGCAGATCCACCTTCGCCTAGAATGCACCTTGGTCCAGCAGACAAGTAGTTGATACAAAAACAGAAACACAGCAAGAGAGACAAGTAGTTGACTTAATTGTTTCCATTTTCAATCTTTTGTAAAGAAGGTATTGGTTTAACTGCTTCAAATTGATTATACACCTGAAGGTCCAATTTGTTTTTTATCTCAAGAACATTAGTAAAAAGCGCTTAAAAAGTTGATGCTCCCCAAGTCGGAAAGGAGGTTTAAATTTCCCAAAAGTGAGGGTGTACAATCTGGTATGCCTTTTTAGGCAAGTTTTGGACTGGGTAAATAGGCCCTCCACACACACAGATTGAGATTTGGAGAGAGCACTGGCCACCCTATGGAATGCAGTAGCATTACTTCATACTACATCAAAATGCTAGGAACAGAAAAATCCTGAGTGCAGTTGAGTGACACAATACCGGCTTGGAAACAGATAACAGTGCTGTATGGTCTACCGTTTGTTCTGTCTAAAGTTATGCCATCCAGATTTGCTGTGGCAGGGACAAGCAAAGCTAGGATTAGAGTGGAGACAGAGAGGAATAGAGGTAGCGGAAGATCTAATGGACAAGGAAACCTGTACACAGTATCAGAACTAAGTTAGATTTGCCATTTAACTAACAATGTCAGCTCAAATTTTATCCTTTTGTGAAGAAAGGGTAGTGGACATAAAAGAATGAGCAGCATTTGAGGATATACTGGGGATAGCACCAGGGTATTATTCCATCTCGCTATTGTATTCCTCTATGCGGAGTCATTTATGGAGAAGAGCTCCTGCTTGACTTTTGAGAAGCTGAGAAAACAGACAAGTCCCGATGTGTCTGACACTGCATAGGCTGACACTGCTGATAATATACCCTGCAATACATCAGTATTGCAGAGTATTATCACGAACAGGCAATCAGATGATTGCTTGTTCATGTCCCATGGTGGAAATAGTCAAAAAGAAAAAAAATGCCCATAATCCCCATAACATATAAAGAGACATATAATGCAAAAAAAAAGGCTAAATCATAACACAAACCCCACATATATAGTAACACCGCATCCGTAACAACCCATAGAACAAAAGTAAATAATTATTGAACCCGCACAATGAACATTGTTAAAAAAAAAGTTAAAATCCCAAAAATTATCATTTTTACCTATTGAATCCCACAAAAAAAATGCAATAAAAAGTGATCAAAAAACATATGTACTCCAGAATGATACTGTTGCAAAGTAGAATATGTCCCACAAAAAACAAGCCATCAACCAGCTCCATAGCAAAAAAAGTAACAAATGTTATGCCAAATGTTGGAAGATGGCAATGTAAAAATTATAGATTTTTCCCCATATTAGGTTTTATTTGGCAAATTTAGTAAAATGTAAGAAAAAATATTCATGTCTGGTATCCCCGTAATCGTACTGACCCATAGAATAAAGATAACATGATTATTAGGCTAAACGGTGAAAACAAAACAAAACAAAAAAAAAAAAAAAAAAAAAAAAAAAAAGGAAAAATCCAGTGCAGAATTGATGCTTCCTACTTCCTGCCCTCAAAAAAAATATATTCCTATATTTTCAATAGCGGATACCAACCCCAAAATGGTAACACTGGAAAAAGTATCTCATCCAGCAAAGAAAATGCCATCACGTGGCCCCAATAACAATAAAAAGAAAATATTTAATAGCCTACAAAAGGGGCCAATGAGGAAACAAATCCTGGCAGCTGCAGGGCCCTCCTTCCCTCCTGCGCCTCGCTGTGCGCTCATAAAACAAGTAACGGCCACATGTGGGGGTCTCTGTACTTGGGAGAAATTGCTGAACAAATTATAAAATGAGTTTTCTCTTTTTATCTTTTGGAAATGTGTAAATTTTAGAGCTAAATGAAGGTATAACCGGCACAATTTGACCATTCTAAATTTCATCTCCATTTTGAGGGTTGGTTATATAGGGGGGTTTTGATGTTAAATATGTAAAATTTCATTCAAAACTGTATTTGCCCCCAAAATGGACAATTCTGAAAATACAGAAAACCGATATTCGATTTGAAAGCCACGTGACATCAAAATTAATTATCCAGACATATCAAAAATGATGAAAATGTAAAGTAGACATATGGGAAATGTTATTCAGCAACTTATTTAGGTGGTAAATATATCTGCCTGAAATCTCAATGATTTTGAAGAATGGCAATTTAAAAAAAAAATCATATTTTCTTTTTTTGTAAATAAACGCAAAACTCAGCCAAAATTTATCACTAAAGTGAAGTACAACATGTGAGGAAAAAACCTCTCAGAATCACTTTGATAAGTAACAGTGTTCAAAAGTTATAACTAGAGATGAGCGAACATGCTCGTCCGAGCTTGATGCTCGGTCGAGCATTAGGGTACTCGAAACTGCTCGTTGCTCGGACGAATACTTCGCCCGCTCGAGAAAATGGCAGCTCCCGCCGTTTTGCTTTTTGGCGGCCAGAAACAGAGCCAATCCCCAAACTTTTATCATTTACCGATATTATTTCAGCGCTTCTTGCGCATCACCCGCCATATCCTAAACTTATAAGAACGCTACTACACTTGATCTTATACAAAAGGTTCTTAGAAGTGCCTGTTTGGGGAGTAGCCTAGAGACAGGGGCTTGGATTGGCGAAAGCTTGAAAAATGCTCGAGTCTCCCATTGACTTCAATGGGGTTCGTTATTCGAGACGAGCACTCGAGCATCGGGAAAAGTTTGTCTCGAATAACGAGTACCCGAGCATTTTAGTGTTCGCTCATCTCTAGTTATAACCATATAAAGCCACGCAAGTCAGAATCCAAAAAAATGGGACTGAGCCTTAAAGGGGTTGTCCGAGAGTTGTGAAAAAAAACTAAAAAGGTGGCCGGAGGGGGCTGCTTAAAAAAATAAAGATCTGCTTACCTTCCGGCGCCCTCCGGTGTCCCGCGCACCGGAAGGTAAGTAGATCTTTTAAGCAGCCCCCTCAGGCCACCTTTAGTTTTTTTTCACAACTCTCGGATAACCCCTTTAAGCTGTAAAATGGCTGCATCATTAAGGAGTTAACATCTATGATGTATGAATCTGATCATGTAAAATCACAGCATCAACTTCTTCTCCTCCCATCCTCCATACATGAGGATCTTGCTAATGGCTGAAATTTCCTTGAGAGATTCGGGGACAGGTAGAATAACTAATGTTGGGGGGCATAGGAAATAAATTAATGTGAGGGGGAACATAGGAAATAATTAATGGGGGGGATATCATAGGAAATAATTAGTTTATGGATGGACAGTCTATAAGTAATAGGGCAGCATATTCATAATGTAATGGAGACAGGGTCCCCAGTATATTTAACTCATTATTTGAACCCAATTAATTTATTATTGGGCCAATATATAAAGATAGTTCACAGGGGGTGCAGTATATTAATAATTAATTGGGAGCGGGGAAGTGTATTACATATGCGGTCACATGTACCACTATTTACTGCTGGCCTCCAACGGTCTGAGAGAAACAATGATATGGCCCCCTATGTAAAAAGTTGGGGTACCCGATTTAATGTGTTCCCACCATACCCGTGATATTGTTTCTCAAGAGAGGCTTCCAGGCCTCTCTTGGACATGTACACTAGAGTCCCCATAACAAACCTCCTGACCCGGCAGAAGAGTTCCAAATCTCACTGCTCTTACGTAAAGAACCTTTGTCTATGTTGATGGTAGAACCGCCTCTCCTCTAGGCGCAAGAGGTGCCCCCTTGTCCTGGTCACAGGCCTAGGTATAAAAAGATCTTGGAGAGATCCTTGTACTGTCCGTTCAGGTATTCTGTACATTGTAATGATGTCTCCCCTCAGTCTGTCTTTTTAAACTGAATAATCCCAATTTGTAGTCTGTCATTGTATTCTAGTCCCTCATTCAATAATCTTGGTTGGTCTCCTCTGAACCCGTTCCAGTTTTCTATGTCCTTTTATTCACTGATGCCCAAAACTGTACACATTCCATGTGTGGTCTAACCAGGGATTTGTATAAGGGCAAAACTGTCGCTTATCATGAAAATCTATTCCTCTCTTGATACATCTATAATTTGATTTGCGTTATTAGCAACTGTAGATAAAAGAATAACTGGCTCCCACCTGCATGCAGCATTGAGTCATGGGGTGTCAGATTAATTGCACGAATCCCTGTGTAATTGAGTCATCCTTGATCATATTCCCTTATCCCCTCCCTCTGACCTGCAGGAGATTTTTTGTAGCACGCAGTCATCTCACGTTGAGGGAGGGGGGATGAGGGAGGAATGACTCGATTACAAAGTGACTCGATGCATTGAAGCCGCACCCAGATGATTGATAGTGCTTGGCTGGCAGGGAGCCAGGTATTCTTTAAGCTAGTTTATACATTTTTGGACACACAAGATGATTATAACAGCAGTATTAAACTCACAGAAGAAAAGGCTAGTGGAACTAAGGTAGAAATGTCAAACCCTGATGACAGGTTCCCTTAGAGTTAGTTTTTCTAGCTGAAAGAGCCCACACTTAAGCATCATAATGTTTTCTATCAATAATACATCTTGGTTGCCTGGCCCATGTTTTATGAGTGAAGTTGTGCATTTTTTTCTTTATAAGCAAATCAAGCCATCTAATTTATCTTGTCAACACAATTATGCTGTTGAATCCCAATCGTGTTGTATGTAATCTAAATGTGTGCATACACTGTTCTGATCGCGTTTTTTTACTGCTGTGAAGTCAGAGAACGGGTGGGCAGGGGCTACCACACGGAACCAGAGTACATGCACCCAGTGCCATATTTATAGCTCACACACCCAAAGTGTACATGCCCCCAATAAAGGCCGTTTGCTTGACATATTCCATTATTAGCTTGCTTATAAAGATATATCAGAGTGAGATTGCTCAGTGTTTAACAAAGGATAAAGTTAAAACTAGGCTATGACCACCACTCTCAACAGAATTACGCACTTGTGTCCATGTATACTATAACCAAACTAAGCCTCCACTTCCATATACCCCTGTACCCTCCATTGACCATAAACCTTTCTGTCCACACTTTACAGACTACTACTCCCCTGGTAATATATATTCTATATATATATTTATCCTATGATACCATGTCTGGGGTAGTGATGTGACATTGTAAATAAATAATGCCTAGTGGGGAATACTACCCTCCATGCGACCCCCCCCCCAGCGACTGCCTGTGAATCAAGACATGTGAATGATGCCTACAGGGTGTGACTCCCACCACAATTGCATGCCAGATTTGGATCCTGCACTCTGAATCCTTTGCTTATGAAAAAAAAGTTTGCAACTTTCACTCATTCAGGTAAACTGAATGTAAATATGATTATATTTTCAGCTTCTCTTGCTGAGGTTATCAGTGCAAAAGTGACCGCCAAGTCCCTCGTAATAAAAAAGAAGTTATAGAAGATGTCAAAGAACAGTAATAATTTAATATAATTTTACAAGTTTCTCCAAAAGTCTTCCATCTCTAATAGTGAAGATAACATGAATCTGTGTTTACCTATATACAACATGGACATTTCCTAGTGTATACGAAGGATTTTATCCCTGCCACATTTCCTATGTGGCAGGGATAAAAATAATATGAGACTGGCTGTATTCTGGAACTTAGCATCTGTCTGGATGAAAAGTAGGTAGATGTATTTGTGGCTGGATGCAGCAGCCTAGATTTATGTATATGACTGTGGAGATGATAAAAGGGAAGAGCACATAAGGGTGTCAACATAAGAGGAGTATATTAAGCCTGCATGAAGTAAATCTTAGGGGTCAAACTCAAGGATTGCACAGTTCTATGGGCGTTTCTCAGAATTCAGATATAGAAACTAGATTGCAATATTGTAAGAAAACATACAGAAAACAATCAGTAGAAAACAAAGAAATTCTGGGTATTTTTCCATGGGCTGGAGGCTGGATGGAAAACAAGACAAGCAGATCAGTGAAAAACAATTGAAATTTGAAACACCCATGGAACATGGCTTAATGACACCAGTCCTTAGTGTACCATACTATTGTTATAGGTGCAAGTATTGTTTATGCTGTGGGCTCTGATAAGGAAATGCTGAAATGCGTAAAGCCACCTTAAGGTGGGCCTGATTAAACTAAATAGCTCAATATATCTTCTACTCTTAGGTTAATAATGTTTTCAGTGTGGTAAAAGTGGACCCTTTGTATTGTAAAATACATGATATTGTAATATAGCGAAACAAAGGGGATAAATGATAATAAAATTCAATGCCACTTTTGGTTGCAGCAAAATGTAATAAAATCCCTTGGAGGTATTAAAATCGGATTGCTAAAATAAATAATAATAGGCAATTGTTAGACTGTTGTCTTTTGAGAGTTCACGGGACAGGCTATTGGGACTATTGCAGACTTACTCGTTACTGAGAGTAATCCATCCCTGGACACAGTTTGTCATGAATGTCATGGTTTGTGGTCAAATTCTTTTTAACATGCACCAAGGCTGTTGCTAGTACACAAGGAATGTTATGGCAGCCCTAAGAAAGCAAATCTAAGATTTTAGAAGTAATTTAGTTACATAAGCAGTTTACAAACCCTTCAATGAAATTAATACATCTGATTGATACATATACTCAAGAGATAAATCAAGTGGGGGACTAATATTAATGTACCTGGAGTTCAGGATGACCGGTCCTCTGTGAACATGATCCAGGCATATGAAGTTAATGGTGAGGAAGAACCACTGGATTGGGTTGATAAAACTACTGATATCACATAGCGGGGTCTTTGTCTCTGACCTCTGCATCACACCTTGTCAACCCAATGAATAATTCCAGGAAGCCACAGTGTCCTCTTCACGGCAATGAAGGGATCTTTCAAACAGCAACGTGATAGATATGCCACCAAGCGTGACAAGGTCAAAACTGTATAATAAAGAAAACAGATGTCATGAATGAAACTGACAATTTATTATAGCGTTACTGCTTAGGGTCCATGTACAGAGTCTGTACGGATGGCACACTGAGCCTTGTCAAAAGTGCAAGTACTTCAGTAATGTCTTATGTTGTGTCTACAAGGTTTTAATATAATTTATGAGGAAAACCTCTGCTAACAAAACCTGGTATTCAAAAGATCTATAATACTACGTATTAGACATAATCTATACATCAACATGTGCAAGTATTATAAAGGGAGTTTCCTGAAATCTTAAAAACTCCTAAGTTGGTCTGTGTGGGAAAAGAAGAACAATATATCCATCTTCGATTCCTATGTCACACTGGTGCTTTCAGCTTTTAGACCCGTGCCTGTCAGTAGGTTCCAAAGGGTCAGGGTACCCATTCCAAACAATTAGTGCCTCCATGGACTACAGGAGTTCCTTTTCCATCTTCGGGGAACTTTACTTCTCCTTTGTTGTTTCCTGTTAGTAGAAGGCTACTCATTGGCTGAAGTGTTCTTCAAGACCCTCTGCCCATCTGCCAAGCTGCAGGCTTTAACCATAAGTAACCGAGCAATGTGGAAACTGGAAGGCGGATCGGGTTAGTGTATGTTCTAGTTTTTCACATCCTGGCCCCCTTTACGTACTAGGTGATACAATTTAGTTCATGATCTAGTAGCAAAGCTACTCACACAGCTGCCTCAATATATTACAGGTACTTACTAATTCAAAACTTGACTTACTAATTAAAGCTTTACTTACGAATTCTTAAAGAAAGCATTACAATAACTTTTATTTACCTAAAAACAAGTTTTACATACTTAAAAATATCCACAATTTAGAAAGTTCAGATCATTTGAAAAAATAGTCAATAACATTATACCTTCCGTTGGCGATGATTGGTATGCCGTAGTCGTTGTGATGCACAAAACTGACATGACACCCACCATGGTTCCGTCCACCAGCTAAACTTGACCTCGGACTACACAGCACGGCTAAAGGAAGGAATATTAAGAAGGATTATTATTAAGAACTATGCCGGCTACAAGCAATAATTTGAAGCTTCTAAAGGGAAGTTCCATCAGTAATAATGAAGTGGTAATGTTTGTTGGCTTTTTCTTTTAACATTCCATTCTAGTATCTAGAACTAGATATTAAAGCGGTCACTTTTACAATGTGTTGCACACAGTACATTGTCTCCCATCTCATTATCATCACAGGATTACATAAATGATAAGATCTCTATTTAAGCCCCAGCATTCATTATAGGTTATGGCCACAGCTTATTCTACTCTCTTCCTCTGTAGAGGTCACAGTTCATGTCATTTCAGTTATATTCTTGGGTCTGTGGGTTCTATTCCCCTATCACTGCATCATGTGAATTGTTACAACCGACTCCAGGGTTTGTGCTTTCATGCCCTATCAAAACCTGTAAGACACATGTATTTTGTTGTATGTATTATTTGGTAAGGCAATTTTCTGAGCATTTATATTGGACTAAAAGTAGATTTACAACACTGACCCTGCTTTATATGGAAGCTTCCATAGCATTATATATTTCACTACATTTTTTGTACACATTGGTACATACAAAGGACTAGACAAAAATACCCATACATGCAAGTGACGACACTATGTTAAAGTTACCACCACTTTGGCTAGTATGAACTATTTCCAATATTAACCCTTCAAAGGCCTTATCTTATGATGGATGGGTGGATAAAAAAATAGACAAAAAACTCCATGAGTATACCAACATGAAATTAGGTATGTCATAGCATTTTGTAATTGGTGAGGGGTCCTCTTTTTTCTTTGTTTTCAGTACATTATACACTGAGGGAATTTATTAAAGCTGGCATCCTGACTACCAGCCAAAATTCCCTACCCCGACTGCATACTTCACTCATACTTCCTGCGCGTGGCTGCAGGATTAAAATCGCCATCAGGCAGGCATGCATAGATTTCAGCTCTTGTCCTGTACAGGTTTTTGAGGAGGAGACTATGGTAATACACTGCAGCATGCACCGCCCTCCCTTCTACCTACCCTCTACACATTCTGTTGGAGAAAGTGGCTTGTGGTCAGAAAACTTACAAACAGCTTTGCAAGTGCTGGCCATGCAGCAGAAAACATTACGGAGAAGCATAAAACTTTTCTTATTATGTGCATATTGGCTTGGCTTTATATTACTGAAAATAAAGTTTTACCTTAAACGGCCATGAAAATATCATACATTTTTTAATATTGAAACAATGAATGTCCTCAAACACTCTGTACGTATCTGCATACAGGCCCTAAACACTGCTCCTAGGGCAGGATATCATTGAAGGTAGGAAGGACTATCGGGTATCCAGAATTAAAAGGATAAAAAATTATTTGTGTTTTATAGCATTTTTCTAGTTAATACTCATTCAAGCATTACAAACACAGGAAAGAAATGGGACAAATTATCTGATATGCTTAAAGGCTTTCCGGCAGATGCCCCACGAAATATTGTTTAATCTAACAAAATCTGCATTCTGGTACCTTACAATCTTATCTGATATATCCCATATTCTTCCCAACAGGCATAATCCCTCCTGGAGAGGAGATCTGGTTAGATGTCGCACAGACTATAACAACATTATTTCATATTAAAGAGATTTTTATATTGTAGACATCCAGGATCTTCACTTCTTTCAATGTAGAAAATGATGTAAATTCTGTCATTCTTGTTACAGGATAATTCCGATACAGTACAAGAAAGCTTCAATGTTATATCTCATAATGGACAAATTGCACATAGTATAGGATAAGGCCCCTTCCACACTTGCGTTGCAGATCAGGTGCGATCAGGGTTTGGTCAGTGAAAAACCGCACATTTTGCATCAGAGTAGTTCATAAGTTTTCAGTCAGAGTTTTTCAGTGTCTCAGTTTTTCACGTGCGTTTTTGATGCAATTTCAATGCGTTTTTGGACTCAGGACTCAGCACTGAGCTCTATCTTTTCTATGGCAATAGATTGTGTGAAAAACAACATTGCACTTGCAAGTGTCTCAGAGTGCATGCGTTTTTTGATGCATTCCATAGATTGTATGGTGCGTTTTTCACGTGCGCGTGACTTGCAAAAGTAAAGCATGTCGAGATTTAAAGCGCGTTAAAAAAAAACGCGCGTGTGTGTGTGAAAAAAATGCAGTCTGAAAGACCCATTGGCTACATGGGTCCAGAGTGCAATGCAAGTTCTGCGCGGTGAAAAACGCAAGTGTGAAAGGGCCTAACACAGCAACATCTAATACATAACTCAGTATCATAGATTGTTGACTTATATCAGCTCTAACTTCCACTAATCTTTTCTGCCTACCTTGATTCCCACCCCACTCCTTTACAAAGTGACAAGGTTGGTGGGAAATGCCCCAAATGTTCGATTTTCTGGAACGATCATAGTACCCTATGTTTACAGTAGCCGTATGTTAGCAGAGACAAGTAGCCAGCGTTTACTATATCTTGGGCTGAGAAATATCACACATTATCACAACATATACTGGCAAATAATTTTGGAAAACAAGAAAGCCTATTGGACAAAGAAGGCAAGTCATTTGTTAGTCTTACTAAACTTATTCCCAACATTGTGAATGGTAACCGCTTTTGTCAGCTTCTGGGAGGAACAACACTGGGAAACAAATACAGTGTTTCACTAATTCTGGGTATTTTTGAGCTGCTGATTCCAAAAATACCTCATATTTCTCTAGAAGATATAAAATACGTATTTATAAGATGTGAGCATTTCCTTCCAGAAAAAAAATACACAATGGAAGAACAGTATGTGGACGATGGGATCCACATACGATGGCTGATTACTGTTGCTGATACTATGTGTCAAAGAAGTCATAGACTTGAACAAGAGGGTAAATTAGGGATTTACATGTTAATATCCATAATGTCAATTTAAGTGATAAATATTTCTCCATTAAATATACAGGAACTAAAATAATCAAGAGTAGCTTCTGTGTAGCAATCAAGAGTATATCCAAAAACTGAATCAGCCCCCTCCCTCTCTGATGAATTACCTTGGTATAGAAGTCACCAACATACATTTGTGTAGCAAGCAGCACCTACAGTGGGAGTTCTAGGAGATTATTATTCGCCATTATCTGTCAGATAGAAAAGATAACACCTCTATACACCAGTACGTCTCCAAGCTGAATTTAACAACCGTCCTAATGCCTATTCAGTCAAGCTGAACCTCTATATATGTCTTAGACTGTAATGTTTTCAGCACATATATTAAATTAGTTTTTTATTGATTCCAGGACCTTCTACACCTAAAACAGACCATTGGCGACTACTATATAACCTTGATGGGTTTTCTTAATATTAGTCGTGCGTTCCCACAAATGACTGACTTAACTCAAATTATTCTAACTCTGTTATCCCGCTCCCACAAGTCTGCAGATGTGAACATGCACAATAACCTCTGGGCCCAGGAACACGCTGTGAACCTTTAGACAAATGGCATCCTATTTCTATGCCTTGGCTCATTGTTTTTCTCCCGGTTTCCATCCACTTTCAGCTTCCCTGTTTAATATTCACATATAATGCAATGCCCAGTTTCCTGTGATAAATCCATCACAGCCATCATTATTCTTTGCATTATCTTGGCGCTCCCTTGATGCATTTATTTTTTGCCATCATTCATACCTTGTAACACAGACTTGCTTTGGATCCATATTTTACTCCATGCTGAGTTACAACATTTAAGATGTGTGAGATTTCTCATTCTATGTGTGCATCTCCATTAAAGGTTTTGCCATCTACTCCATAGAAATGTATTTATTTGCAATGCATAAGCGCATTTCTTCTCTCCTTTGATTTCTTCCTGTGACGATTATGTAAAATGACTATTTTGATGTAGGCACCACATTAGAGTATTATATATAGAGAATATTTACAGTTAAAGATTAAACTCTATGTTGAGTAGTGTTGGCAGTTTATTCTGTTGTGAACTGGATTATTTATGTTCCTGTCATCTGATCTAGACTTGAACACTAAACAAGATAAAGCTAAGCGCATGGATAGGGATTACAATGTAATGTAATAAAAGTATCATTTGTTCCAAAATTGCTCTGTGCAATGCATTGGTTGGGAGAAATGGCTATTGCTGATAATAAGATATACGTCATGAAACCAATGTCCATATGGCACAATACATGGTGCTATTAGTTAAAGGGAACCTGTCAGCAAAATTAACCACTAAACCATACCAGTATGTATCAAGCAGATGAACACCTTCCGGATCAAATGTTTTTAATGTCCAGTGTAGTGGTGTCATCCAGAAACGCAGCTTTGAAGTGTAGATAGTAAATTGAGATGTAAATTGAGTATGAAGTCAAGTTCCCCCTCATAAGGATGTCCCTCTGTTGTGTTGACATCATAACGAATACTTCATGAGAAATGGTTTGTGTTGCCCCAAGATGCAGTACCATCAATAACAGAAAAGTGAGCATTTTGAGGCAGGGAGAGCTTGACTTTGTGCTAAACTCTTTGTCTCCTTGACTTTATACCGCTAGTTTTAGATCTCGCTTCAAAGTTTATTTTATGTACAATGCTGCAACATAGACCATGAAAGAACATAGTCTCGGAGGTATTACCCCTTTTAGTAAAGGGACAAGCCCTTTCTTTCTCTCGCTTGTGTCTTCAACCCTCACCATGGGTCTCCAAGTCCTCTTTCCACTTATTTCTGACCACTGTACTTGCTTTTGTTGTCTTCTGAAATGCATTTGAGCCCTTTACGATTGTACAGAACCGTGATTATGGTGGACTACATAAATAAAATAAAAATAACATAGGCAAAATGTCTTCCAACGGGTATATTACAGGCGTTGTTCCTGGATATCATATTACTACTATACAAGAATGGTAACAAACAAAGTATTAGTATAGTATTAGTAAAGTATTACAACATATGCGATGTTACCAGTGTAACTGGTCATGAGCGGCTTTTTCAACTCTTCAGAATAAAATATGGTGAATTGATTTTAGATTTTGAGCTGCAGTAAAAAGTAGAATTACGCAACACAATCTCTCTCTCTAGGAAGTACAATAAGATTAATACTCGTGACAATATTAACCATATTTTAGACAAACCTATTAATTCATATATTATACCATATAACAGGTAATGAATGATGGAAACCTATTAAAAGAGATAAAGCCATCTATGGGCAACATAACAGCGGCAGATCCATTCGACTAAACAAAAAACATCTATCTCTTATAATTTTCTATTTCCTATTTGTCTATCTATTGTTTGTCTACAAAAGGCAAAAAAGGCAGCACTTCCCGGATTCCACTTGTGGTTTTAATAGATGATATTTTTTATACCTAAAGCATATAATGTTATGATATACACAAATGGGATACACAACAGTTTTTAACTTGAAATTTTGCATCAAATGTTTCATCATACTATACGCTAAGATTCTGGCCCAGAGAATTAGAGAAATATATCCCTTACCTCATAAGAGACGAGCAGACGGGGTTTTACGTTTGGATACAAACTCGCAGACATACCCATGAGTTATCTTTCTAATGCAATACTGTGAAAGCATAACACCCCTTCACGTTTCTAACAATCGATGCCGAGAAGGTGTTCAATAGGGTCAAGCAACTGGTCATATGCCTTCTCGGCACTCCAGAAATTTGCTTCTAAGGCCCCCTCTTCACTGGCGTTTTTCCACGCGCAGTTCTGCGCGTGCATTTGACGCTCAGAACTCGCATTGCACTCTGTCCATTGATTTAAGGGTCTTTCTATTAGCGTTGTTTTTGACGCGCGTGCTGCGTTCGTTTGTAAGGCGTCAAAATCGCAGCATGCTATATTTTTGCGAGTCACGCGCAATTTTCACGCCCCATTCAAGTCTATGGAGATGCATCAAGAACGCATGCACTCGCAATCATTGCAAGTGCAATGCGAGTGCAATGCGTTTTAAACGTAAGGGTTGCTAGGTGACCAGAATAACATTATTTCCCCTGCTCGCGAACGCATTTAATTAAAAAAAACACAGTGAAGAACAGTGAAGATAGAATAAAAAACAGTGACACAGTGAACACAGTGACAAGGATCATTAAGATAAAAACACAGTGCAGAACACAGTGCAGAATAGATTACAGATGTTCGGCACATCTGCTATATTGTCGGGAGATACGCGCGGAACGGCGCGAAAAAAAATGCATGTGAAGAACAATATATATGTGTGAAGCACATTGCAGATGTATTTAAACATCTGCCAATGTGTTCTTTACACACACATAATATTGTCTTCACATGCTATTTGTGTCGCGCGTTCCGCGCGTATCTCCCGACAAGTAAGCAGATGTGCCGAACATCTGTAATCTTATTCTGCACTGTGTCTGCACTGTGTTTTTATCTTAAATGATCCTGTGTTCACTGTGTTCACTGTGTTCACTGTTTTTTTCTATTCTTCACTGTTCTTCACATCTGCTAAATTGTCGGGAGAAATATCGCGGGAACAGTGAGAATAGATCGCAGATATTGCAAATTATCAGAAGACACATTTTTTCATTAAATAACACATTTTAATCCCAAACCAGTGTTCCCTTGAAAAATGCTCGAGTCTCCCATTGAATCGTGCGTCAAAAATGCGCCGAAAACGCAAAAAAAAACGCAAATTACTCCCAAGGAAAAATGGAACAAAAACGCAGCCAAAACGTCAGTTTTTCATTGCCCCTGACGTGAAACGCAACGCTAGTGTGCAAGAGGCCTAGGAGACATCTATTCAGCACAATGTACTCCAACTCCATACACAAGTATTCTGAATGAAGACTATCATTAGAGTAGAGATGAGCGAACACTAAAATGCTCGGGTACTCGTTATTCGAGACGAACTTTTCCCGATGCTCGAGTGCTCGTCTCGAATAACGAACCCCATTGAAGTCAATGGGAGACTCGAGCATTTTTCAAGGGGACCAAGGCTCTGCACAGGGAAGCTTGGCCAAACACCTGGGAACCTCAGAAAAGGATGGAAACACCACGGAAATGGACAGGAAACAGCAGGGGCAGCATGCATGGATGCCTCTGAGGCTGCATAATCGCACCATTATGCCAAAATTATGGGCAACAGCATGGCCATGACAGAGTGACAGAATGAAGCTAGATAGCATCTAAAGCATCCAATAATTGACCCTGACACTATAGGGGACGGCATGCAGAGGCAGCGGCAGCAGCGGCAGGCTAGAGAGTGGCATGGCGACATACCCTAAATGGACTCAGGCTTCAAACCAATGGGTGGCAGAGAGGAACCAAAGGAGGTGAGCAAGAAGCGCTCAAATAATATCGCTACATGATAAAAGTTTGCCAGTATATTTTGTGGATTACACAGCAGGGTGGCGACAAAGTTAACATGGAAGCCATGAAAACAACCCAAAATTCTGCCTGACACAGCTCGTTTGATAAGGGGACCATGTATGCTTACAGTTCATGCCAGTCGCTGCACTGGCTGCCAGTCTCCTTTCGAATACAGTTTAAAATAATAATAACCCTCATCCATAAAGCTCTGTATAATGCTGCAACCCCCTACCTCTCCTCTCTTATCTCAGTCTATCGCCCAACCCGTGCTCTTAGATCCGCCAGTGATCTTAGATTAACCTCTACCCTAGTGCGGACCTCCCACTCGCGTCTCCAAGACTTCTCTAGAGCTGCACCAATTCTATGGAATGCTCTGCCCCGGACTATCAGACTAATACCTAACCTCCAAAGTTTCAAACGTGCTCTTAAAACCCATTTCTTTAGGCAAGCCTATAACACTCATTAACTGCATGAAGTTTTAACTCTTCTACTAACCCGTCCTGTGTCGTCCTCCCATCTGTTATCCAGCAACCAACAGGCACCAGACTTCTCTGCAGTCCCATTCACCCTGGACCTGGTATATAAGATGACGGCTGAGTGTTTCAAGCGACAGCAATTCCATTTATTATATTTTTTTCTATTCCCTAAGAAGAATGGCTTGACCATTAAATATTCTTTTACCTCGTGTTACCCCATCATCTTCATAAACCGTAAGCTCTGGCGAGCAGGGACCTCACTCCTGTTGTTCCATACAAATGTTGTGCTCTGTTACATTACATTTGTATTTGTTTCCTATGATTTGTAAAGCGCTGCAGAATATGATGACGCTATATAAATAAAGATTATCATTATTATGGAGGCAGTGAACTAGTAGTAGATTAAAGGTGCTGCAACTATGTTAGTTGGATCTTGTGATGGAGCTGGCGCTCTGCAGCCAGGCGAGCTTTCGCCAATCCAAGCCCCTGTTTCTAGGCTACTCCCCAAACAGCACTTCTAAGAACCTTTTGTATAAGAGCAGATTTCAATGCTAGAGCTGCTATCCCGTGACCCTCGCGTTCAAAGAATTTATCCAGCCACCGATTACTGGGTGTTCACTCTCCTGGACCCACGGTACAAGCAACAATCTTCCACTCTCATCCCTGCAGAGGAAAGGAGTGTGAAGAATGCAGAATACCAGCAGGCCCTGGTGCACAAGCTGAAACAGTATTTCCTTCTTGACAGACGCTAGCGGCAGAGTGCGTGTTCTGCGGGAACAAGTAGCGAGGGAGAGTAGGCGAGCAGGCAGCTTGTCCAGCACTGGCAAGGGTACGCTTTACAAGGCTTTTGCCAGCTTTATGTCACCCCCAGCAAGACACTGTCACCTGTCCCCAGTCTCGGCAGAGTAGGGCTGATCTTTACAGAAAGATGGTGGGGAGTACGTAGCTGACCATACCATCGTCCTAAATGATCACACAGCTCCCTACAACTATCTGGGTTTCAAAGCTGGACATGTGGCACGAACTGGCGCTGTACGCCTTGGAGGTTCTTGCCTGCCCTGCCGCTAGCGTCTTGTCCGAGCGGGTTTTCAGTGCAGCTGGTGGCATATCACCGATAAGCGTACACGCCTGTCGATGACAGCGCTGACGGCTGACGCTTATTAAAATGAATAAAGGCTGGATTTCTCAGAATTCCAATCTCCACCAGGTGAAGGAAGCTCAACCTGAATAATTGATCCACTCCTCCTCCTCCTCCTCATTTTCCTCCTTCTCCTCCTCTTTGTACAGTAAGCAGGAAATGGCTATTTTTGAGAGGCCCCACTGGCTCTGGCTATAGTACTTCATGCATTTAATTTTTCTGGAGGGCCACTACCCGGCCTCTGTTTGAAACAATTTTTGTGAGTGCCACATACAGGCACTCAATCTATTCCATTTTACTGCAGGGCCACCTACCTGCTCCTCTGGTTTGAACAATTTTTGGGACTGCCACATACCGGACTCAATCTATTCCATTTTACTGCAGGGCCCCCTACCTGCTCCTCTGGTTTGAAGAATTTTTGGGACTGCCACATACAGGCACTCAATCTATTCCATTTTACTGGAGGGCCACCTACCTGTCCTCTGGTTTGAAACATTTTGGGACTGCCACATACAGGCACTCAATCTATTCCATTTACTGCAGGGCCACCTACCTCCTCTGGTTTGAAGAATTTTGGGACTGCCACATACAAGGCACTCAATCTATTCCATTTTACTGGAGGGGCCACCTACCTGCTCTCTGGTTTGAACAATTTTTGGGACTGCCACATACAGGCACTCAATCTATTCCATTTACTGGAGGGCCACCTACCTGCTCCTCTGGTTTGAAACATTTTTGGGACTGCCACATACAGGCACTCAATCTATTCCATTTTACTGCAGGGCCACCTACCTGCTCCTCTGGTTGAAGAATTTTTGGGACTGCCACATACAGGCACTCAATCTATTCCATTTTACGGAGGGCCACCTACCTGCTCCTCTGGTTTGAAAAATGTTTGGGACTGCCACATACAGCCACTATCCAAATTAAATTGTCTCCATAGCAGCCTCCACACGTTGTCTCCATTGTACTCAAAAGTCGTCCATATAGCTGCCTCCAACATCGTCCCTTTATAAACGAGGTGTGTCAGGCAGAAATTTGGGTTGTTTCATGGATTCCACATCAAAGTTGTTAACTTTGTCGCCACCCTGCTGTGTTATCCACAAATATACTGGCAAACTTTACCATTTAGGGATATTATTTCAGCGCTTCTTGCGCATCGTTTACATTCCCCTCACCCGGCATATCCTAACTTATAAGAACGCTACTACACTTGATCTTATACAAAAGGTTCTTAGAAGTGCTGTTTGGGGAGTAGCCTAGAGACAGGGGCTGGATTGGCGAAAGCTCGCTGGCAGCGGAGCGCCAGCTCCATGCGCATCATGCGCTTCTTGCGCATCTGTTTACATTCCCCTCACCCGCATATCTAAACTTATAAGAACGTACTTACACTTGATCTTATCCAAGGTTCTTAGAAGTGTGTTTGGGGAGTAGCCTAGAGACAGGGGCTTGGATTGGCGAAAGCTCGCCTGGCAGCGGAGCCAGCTCCATGCGCATCATGCGCTTCTTGCGCCTCTGTTACATTCCCCTCACCGCGCAATTCCAAACTTATAAGAACGCTAACACATTGGTCTTTATACAAAAGGTTTAGAAGTGCTTGTTGGGGGTAGCCTAGGACGGGGCTGGATTGGCGAAAGCTCGGCTGGCAGCGGAGCGCCAGCTCCATGCGCATCATGCGCTTCTTGCGCATCTGTTTACATTCCCCTCCCCGGTATCCTAAATAAGAACGCTACTACACTTGAAGACCAAAGTAAATAGTATTGACCCGCACAATCAATGAACATGTTAAAAAAAAGTAAAATCGCAAAAATTAATCATTTTTACTCTATTGAATCCCCACAAAAAAAATGCACTAAAAGTGATCAAAATACTTACTCCAATATGATATGTTCAAAGTAGAATATGTCCCAAAAAACCAAGCCATCAACCAGCTTTCCATAGAAAAAGTAACAAAATTGTTATCCAATATTGGAAGCATGGCATTGTAAAAATTATAGAGATTTTTTCCCCCCTATTAGGTTTTATGGCAAATTTAGTAAAATGTACGAAAACTATTCATGTCTGTATCCCCCCGTATCGTACTGACCCCTATGAATAAAGATAACATGATGATTAGGCAAAAAACCTACAACAATAGTAGCTGAAAAGAACAAAAGAAGGAAAAAAAGACATAGAGAGGGAGAAAAGAGAAGCGAGGGATCCAAAGTAAAAACAACAAACAACAAAAGATCCAGTTCATAGATCTTTCCTACTCCTGCCCTCAAAAAAAATATATTCCTATATTTTTCATAGCGGATACCCACCCCAAAATGGTCAAACTGGAAAGAGTATCTCATCCAGCACAAAAATGCATCCGTGCCCCAATTACCAAAAAAGAAAATATTTAATGCTCCTACACATGGCCAATGAGGAACACAATCCGGCTAGCCATTGCGGCCTCCTTCCCTCCTGCGCCTCGCGTGTGCGCTCATAACGTAACGGCCACCTTTGCGGGTCTCTGTACTTGGGAGAATTGGCTGACAATATACAAATGAGTTTTCTCTTTTTACTTTTTGGAATGTGACAATGTTGAGCTAAAATGAAGGTATAGGTAACCGGCACAATTTTGACCATTCTCAATTCACATCTCCATTGAGGGTGTGGTTATATAGGGGTTTTATGTTAATATGTAAAATTTCCATTCAACCTGTATGTGCCCCAAAATGGCATTCTGAAAACAGAAAACTCGATTTCGATTTGAAGCCACGGAACCTCAAATTATTAATCCCAGACTATCAAAAATGAATGAAACTGTAAAGTAACATTGGGAAATGTATCTCAGCAACTTATTTAGGGTGGTAAATATATCTGCTGAAATCTCAATGATATTTGAGAATGCATTTAAAAAAACAATCTATTTCTTTTTTTTGTAATATAAACCAAAACCTCCACAATTGACACTAAGTGAGTACAACATGTAGGACAAAAACCTCTCAGAAGCACTTTGATAAGTAACAGTGTTCAAAGTTTATACTAGAGATGAGTCGACATGCTCGTTCCGGTTGATCCCGTCGCAGCCATTAGGGGTACTCGAACTGCTCGTTGCTCGACACTGAATACTTCGCCCGCTCAGAAAATGGCACTCCCGTCCTTTTGCTTTTTGGCGGCAGAACAGAGCCAATTCACAAGCCAGGAGCCTACTCTGCACTCCCCCGCATGCACGTGGTACCGTACACGTCGATAGCAGTGGTTGGCTGGCCAGATCAGGGACCCTGGGATAAGACTAGTCCGCGCCGCCCCGCGCTGCTCGGATCATTCTGTTGTCTGGATGCCGCTAGGGAAGAGAGCTGCTTCGCGTCAGGGAAAGCGTTAGGGTTGCTAGTTAGTTACTGTTAAGGCAGGTAGTATTCTCAAGACCCAACAGCCATCTTCTTTGGGCTCCATAACTTCTAACTTTTTTTATTTTATTTGCCTCTAGTACATGTTTGTGAGAATTAGCAGGGGACTTGCTACCCGCTGTGTGTTTATCTTTAGTGCACACATATGCCATAGCACAGACCGAATGGGAAAATTTAGTAAGGGGTTGGATTCAAATTAGCCTAACTCAGTGGTCACATCTCATCTGGCATAGTAGTGTGCTTTGATATACTTGGCTAGAAAATAGACTTAGGAGATAAAAGAGCTTACTTACGCATACAGTAGCTGTCTATATATTTGATTCTGGTTGATCTGCTGGGGCTGTACTTTCTGCGTGCATGTACTAGCCATTCTGAGCAATTTTGTAGTGAGACTATGCGACCGGCTTGTGTGTCTGCGTTAGTGACCACATATCCATACAAAGACCGAGTGGGCGAAAACTTTAGTAGGGTTGGATTTCAATGTAGGCACTAACTTCATGCATCTCATCTGGCATAGTATGTGCTTTGATACTTGGCCAGAAAATAAGCCAAGGAGAATACCAATAGACTGTACTTACGCATACAGTAGGTTCTATATTTTGATTTCTCGGTTTTATCTGGTGGCTTACTTTCTGCATTGCATGCATACTAGCCAATTCTGAGCATTTGTTGTGATGACTTGCCGACCGCTTGTTTCTCGCTTATGTGACGCACATATCAGAGCAAAGACCGAATTGTGGAAAATTTAGTAGGGTTTGGATTTCAATAGGCACTACTCTAGTGTCATCTCTCTGGCATAGTGATTGTGCTTTATACTGGCTAAAAATAGCCATAGGAGAACTACAAAGAGCTTACTTTACGCTACATATTTAGAGCCGTTCTATATATTTGATTCTCTGGGTTGACTGCTGGTGTGCTGTACTTTCTCGCAGTGCACTGTACTACCATTTCTGAGTCATTGTTGAGTACTTGCGACCGCTGTGTTCTGTCTCTAGTGACGCACATCCTAGCAAAGACACCGAAGTGGAAATTTTTAGGGGTTGGATTTCAATAGGCAACTAACTCATGTCATCCTCATCTGGCATAGTAAGTGTCTTTGATACTTGGCTAGAATAGCCATGCAGAGGATAGCATTGTTTGTTTTCAAAACTCAAAAAAACAAAAACCAAAAAAAAAAAACAACACAAAAAAACAAAAAAGTAAAAAAATAAAGTTATAACTCACTCATTTTAAAAATGTTTAACCCGAGGGCTAGGGGTAGAGGACGAGGGCGGGGACGTGGCGTCCACTACTGCGGGGTCAAGGCCTTTCCTGGGCGGGTGATACAACACTACCTGCTGATGAGGGAGCAGGAACGCCGCAAGTCTACACTCACTAGGTCATGTCTGAAGTTACTGGGACTCGGTGTAGCACTGTTGAGGCCAGAACATGCGACACGGTGATGTCCGTGGATTGCTGACCAATGGCTTCATGCCAAATTTGTCCACACCACGTCAGTCTTCCACCAGTCCCTACCCATTTCACCCGAGAATCGCCCTCCTCGCAGCTCCTGACCTAGCCTCCTCCCCCCAGTCTGTTTTCCCCTGCCCTCCAGGAAAATTTGGCATTTGAACCGGCATACATCTGACGGAAACTGTTTTCCTGGACCCTCCCACAGTCAAACCCCTTGTCCGGTGCTGTCGAGGGCAATTTTCCATCCCAGTTTCCAAACAGTCACTCTTGTGGTGATGATGACCTTCTTGACGTAGTGAAGTGTGGTAAACGAGGGTCCGACGATGAGGAACACGTTGTCAAGCCATTGGCGGAAGTTGTTGTCAGGGTCAGAAGTCCTAGCTGTGGAGCAGACTGAGGGTCGAGGGATGATGAGGTGACGACCCAGCTGGGTTGAAGGCGGGTGAACACGATCTTCTGAGACGGAGAGTCCTCGACCAGAACAGGTTGGAAGCAGCATTGGTGGCGCAACGGAGTAGGCGGCCAGAGCTGGTGCTCAGCGCCAAATGTGTCAACTAGTGCAAGCCCCGTTGCGAGGGCTCCGCTCTCGGCGACCTGATCTTCAGAAGTCTGGAGGTTCCTTTAAGAAACACCACGGATGACCGCGGACTGTGGTGTGGCAACATTTGCCAAACCAGGCTCATCATGGGTTCCACACTACTCGCTTAACTCACCGCCATCGCGCGCTATGAATGCTAAACCCCCACCTCAGTTGCAACAAGCCACGTTCACCTCCGGCCGTGGCACCACACTGCCCTTCCCTGTGTCACGTGCTAGTCCCCCCCCCTGCCCAGGAACCTGCCACAAAAACCCAGCATTCGTCGCCTCCACGATCCTCCCCACGCATCCCACCAGCGTCAGCTCTCCTACCACCAGACGCTGTAGCGAAACCGCAAATCTTGCATTTCCCCACCCGATACCAACCCCTTAATGTCTGCACATCTCCAGATTGCTTAGACCTGGAGATGCTGCCCTATGCCTAGTATGACCGATGTCGTTTTCGAACCGATCATTGTCGCGCGCCTGCCCCTCGGTATTCGGTCCCCAGACCGCCACTACTTATTCCCATTTGCCGTCCGCGCCCGTGCACCAGCACGTGTCGACACATCATTCCGTGCCCTGACCAACGCCGTTTCTACAAGGTCGCACCTGACACGGGACACGTGGACGAGTGCTGCCGTGGCAGGCCACTATATTATCGCTGACGCACTTGGGTTACTTGTTGGAGGCTGTGACCGAGTCCTGACCTGGCGGCTCTTCATATACTTCCGACCGACGAGGATTGCGGGGCCTGACCCGTGTCCAGTGTTTCAGGCCTACTCCCTCTCCCTCCTCCCACCCCTCCTCCACTCTCCTCATCCGAACTACCACCGTGGGCACGGCGCATCAGTCTGTAGCTCTAGCACAGCAGCAGTGCCATGCGCTACGACAGCAGGCGGTGCTCAAACTGCTGAGCCTAGGCGACAAAAGCACACCCCCAAGAGCTTTACTAGGGCATCAGGCGCAGACTGATGTCTGTGGCTGCCCGCTTGAACCTCAAGCCGAAATAGTTGTGTGTGACCACGGCCGTAACCTGGTGCGGCTTGCAACTCGGCAGACTGACACATTGCCATGTCCTGGCCCATGTGTTAACTTCTCATAGTTTCAGCTTTCCCGTCAAGACATAACCCAATCCTTGTCTGATTTGGCGCACGAAGGTTGCGCCGCATCTGTGCTGCAGTTCAGGAATCCAGCCCAGCCATGCTGCCCACTCGCAGGGGCCATGCGCAGTCGCCGCCCTCCTTCCAACCGCCCCTCACCGACTGTTGTGCGACGTGCCCACATGAATTAACACTGACCATGTTATCCAGAGTTTTTACCACGCAGCGCATAGCGATGTGAACTCCATAGTGTCAACTTCAGGACCAGACTGGTAGTCAGGTCAGTCCACTTCCTCAGTCTACATGATGAGTGGACGTGGTGTCTGATATCTGTCAGGTGCTGAGTAACTTGAGGATCACACACGATGGTCAGTGGCGATTCCGCTCATCAGCCTCACCATCCCGCTGCTTGGCCTGTATGAAAACTCTCTGGTCAGCATGAAGTCAGGAGCTTTGGCGCTCCGTCACAAGAGACAGTGGAAAATATTCCCTGTATTAAGCCAAGCACCTACTCATGTCTTTTTCCACGGCTATATCTGAAGGAGGTGGGTGGGGAGGATGTAGAGGAAGGAGGGAGAATGTGGTGAGACACAACGAGGGGACCATTGTTGGTCCTTTACACTGTTCAGCGTGTATGGCAGAATAAGAGAGTTGGATGGAGAGGAAATGACAGTCAGCATGCGGAGTCGATTCTTACCGCGTTGGTACTCTCTGCGCATATAGGAGAATTGTCATGCTATGCTGCCTATCCCATGACTCCTCAGGGCGGTTCAAAATTTAGTCCAGCACCTTATTACTGGGTGTTCACTCTCCTGACCCCACGGTACCAGCAAAGCTTTCCACTCTCATCCCTGCATATGAAGGATGTGTGAAGCATGAATACCATGCAGGCCCTGTTGCACAGCTGGAACAGTCATTTCCCTTCTTGACAGCGCTGCTGCAGAGTGCGGTAGTTCATGTGTGGACAAGTAGCGATGGGAGATTAGAGCGAGCGGCAGCTTGTCCACACTGGCATGGTTACGCTTTACAAGGCTTTTGCCGCTTTATGTCCCACACCATCAAACGATCTTCACCTGCCCCATCTCGGCAGCTAGGGCATCTTTACAGAAGATGGTTTGGGGAGGGGTACTAGCTACTATACCATCGCCAAATGATCACACCAGCTCCTCTACCAACTACTGGGTTTCAAAGCTGGACTGTGGCCTAGACTGGCGCTGTACGCCTTGGGCGGTCTTGCCTGCCCTGCCGCTAGCGTCTTTGTCCGAGCGGTTTTCATGCAGCTGGTGGCATCAATCATCCCGATGAAGCGTACACGCCTGTCGACTTAAGCGCTGACAGGCATGTACCGTATTAAAATGAATAAGGCTGATATTCTCAGAATTTCCATCCATTCCACAGTTGAAGGAAGCTCAATCCTGAAATAATGATCCCTCCGCCCTCCTCCTCAATTTTCCTCCTGTCCTCCTCTCTTGTACAGAAAAGGCAGAGGAAAATGGCTCGTTTTTTGCAGGGCCCACTGCTCTTTGCTATATAACTTCATCATTTAATTTTTCTGGAGGCCACACTACCCGTCCTCTGTTTTAAACAATTTTGTGAGTGCCACATACACGCAACTCAATCTTTCCATTTTACTGCATGGCCCCTACCGCTCCTCTGGTTTAACATTTTTGGGACGCCACATACGGCACCATCTATTCCATTTATACTGGAGGCCACCCTACCTGCTCCTCTGGTTTGAAAAAGTTTTGGGAATGCCACATACAGGCACGCAATCCTATCGCATTTCTACTGCAGTGCCACCTACCTGCTCCTCTTGTTAAACATTTTGTGACTTGCCAATACGGCAACCAATCTTTTCATTCTCTACTGGAGGGCCACCTCCTGCTCCTCTGGTTTGAAAAGTGTTTTGGACTGCCACATACACGGCATATTCCAAATTAATTGTTCCATATAGCAGCCTCCACACGTTGGATCTCCATTGCTACCTCCAAAGTCGTCCTTAGCTGCCTCCATACATCGTCCTTACCAAACGAGGTGTGTCCAGGCAGAGAAATTTGGTGTTGTTTTCATGGATTCCACATCAAAGTTGTTTAATTTGTCGCCACCCCGCCTGCTGTGTTATCCAAAAACTATACTGGCAACTTTACCAATTTAGGGATTTATTTCAGCGCTTCTTGCGCATCTGTTTTACTTCCGCCTCACCCCCGGATATCCTAAACTTATAGAACGCTCTACCCTTGATCTTATCAGAATGTTCCTAGAATGCTGTTTGGGGAGTGCCTAGAGACATGGGCTTGAATTGGCGAAAGCTCGCCTGGCAGTCGGAGCGCCAGTCTCCAGTCCGCATCATGCGCTTCTTGCGTCATCTGTTTACATCCCCTCACCGCGCATACCTCAACTTATAAGACCGCTACTACACTTTGATTTATACCAAAGTGTCTTAAGAGGCTGTTATGGGATGCCTAGAGGACAGGGCTTGAATTGGCGAAGGCTCGCCTGCAGACGGAGCGCCAGCTCCATGCGCTTCAATCGCTTCTTCTCGTTTCTTCCCCCTCACCCCATATCCAAACTTATAAACGCTACTACACGTGATCTCTTATACAAAGGTTCTTAAAGTGCTGTTTTGGAAGTAGCTAAACAGGGGCTTGAATTGGCGAAGTCTCGCCTGGCAGCGGAGCGCCAGCTCCATGCCATCATGGCGCTTCTTGCCCATATCCAACTTATAAAACGCTCGGATACATACCTAACTTTGGGGCAGGCTTGGACCGAGTCGTGACCTGGGTGCTGGTCATTACTGCCGACCGGAGAGATTGCGGGGCTACCTCGTCCAGGTGGCTCAAGGCCTACTTAACCTCCTCCCACCCCTCCTCCACCTCCTCCTCCTCACGAATTCCATCCATGGGCATGTGCCCATCGTCGGTTAGCTCTAGGCACAGCCGATGCAGTCTGCTAAGCGTACGCAGCGCGGTGCTGAACTGTCTGAGCCCTAGGCGATAAAAGGCACCCCTGCCAAAGCTTATTACAGGGCATTCCACATCCAAGTGTTCCTAATTTGTCGCCACCGCTGTGGGTAATCACATACAATATACTTGCAACCTTTTAACCATTAGGGATATTATTTTCGCGGCTTCGTGCGCCACCCATCTGTTTTACATCCCCTCCCCTGCCATAGTCCTAACCTTATAGAACGCTACTACACTTGTCTTACAACAGGTCTTAAAGTGCTGTTTTGGGGATATCCTAACGAACAGGGGGCTTGGATGTGGCAAAGCCCCGCCTGGCTGCAGACGCCAGCTCCAATCCCAAGATCCCACTAACATAGTTGCAGCACCTTTAATCTACTACTATTCACTGGCCTCCATAAATAATAATAATAATACTCTTTATTTATACGCGTCATCATATCTGTAGCGCTTTACAATCATAGGAAAACAAATACACAATGTATGTAACGAGCACAACATTTGTAAGGGTGGAAACACAGGAGTGACGGCCCTCCGCAGAGCTACGGTTTTATGAAGTATGATTGGGGTAGCCCAACCGAGTAAAGAATATTTAATGTCAACCCTTCTTCTTAGGGCAATAGAAAAAATATACTAAATGGAATTGCTGTCCGTGACCACTCAGCCGCATCTTCATACCCAGGTCCATGTGATCGGGACTGGCAGAGAATCCTGGTGCCTGTTGTTGCTGGATACAGGATGGCATGACACAACACCTACGGGGTTAGTAAAGGTTTCAAACTTCATGCATTAATGATGTTTGGGCTTGCCCTAAAGAAACGGGGTTTTAAGACACGTTTGGAAAACTTTGGGAGTAGGTATTAGTCTATTAGTCCCGGCAGAGCTTCCATCGAATTGTGGCGCTCTAGAGAGTCTTGGAGACCGATGTGGGAGGTCCGCACTAGGGTGAGGTATCTAAGATCACTCGGCGTATCTAAAGCACGGGTTTGGGCGATAGCCTGAGATATAAGAGGATAGGTGGGGTGTGCAGCATTATACAGAGCTTTATGGAGTGGGCTTTATTATTTAAACGTATTCGAACAGAGACGCAGCCCATGCAGCGACTGGCATGAACTGTAAGCATACAGAGGTCCCTGATCAAACGCGCTGTGTCAGGCAGAATTTTGGGGTTGTTTTCAGGCTTCCAGTAACTTTCGCCACCCTGCTGTGTAATCCCAAAATATACTGGCAAACCTTTTATCATGTACCGATATTATTTGAGCACCGGCTCCTCTTGCTCACCTCCTTGGTTCCTCTCTGACACCCTTGGTTTGAAGCCTGATCCCACTTAGGGTATGTCGCCATGCCACTCTACTCCTGCTGGTCGCCCGCTGCCTCTGCCTCTGCTCTCCTCCCCTAAGTGTCAGGGTCATTATTGGATGTTTTTAACTCAGCATTAGCTTCATTCTGTCCTCTGTCATGGCTCTTGTGTGCCCATAATTTCGGCATAATGGTGCATTAGCAAGCCTCAGGGCATCCATGCAGCTAGCCCCTACGTTTCCTGTCCATTTCCGTGGTGTTTCCATCCTTTTCTGATGTTCCCTGTGTTTGGCCAACTCCGTGCAGAGCTCTGGTCCCCTGAAAAATGCCGAGCCTTCCCATTGACTTCAATGGGCTTTCGAGCCACTAGCATCGACGGCATCGGGAAAAGTTTGTCTGCGAATAACGAGTACCCGGCATTTTTAGTGTTCGCTCATCTACTAGTTATAACCATCTAAAGCCAACGCAGGATCAGAATCCAAAAAAATGGACGTGAGCTTAAAGGTGTGTCCAGGTAGTTGTGAAAAAAAACTAAAAAGGTGGCCGGAGGGGCTGCTAAAACTAAAGATCTGCTACCCTTCCGGCGCCCTCCGGTGTTCCCGCGCCAGATACGACAGCAGCGCGGGACACCAGGGCCGGAAAGGGATAGATCTTTTAAGCAGCTCCCTCAGGCCCCTTGAGTGTTTTTTTTTCACAACTCTCATGACAACCCTTTAAGCTGTAATGGCTGCATCATTAAGAGTTACATCTATATGTATATATCTGATCATGTAAAATCACAGCATCAACTTCTTCTCCTCCCATCCACCATACATGAGGATCTTGCTAATGGCTGAAATTTCCTTGAGAGATTCCAGTGTGAGGTATCATCCTTAACCCTTTCACGACCCGTGACCTAATAGCACGTCAAGGGTCGGCTGCAGGTGAATGGAGAGGCCGCTCCATAGCCGGGCTGAGCCCTCTCCATAGCTGGTAAGTCTTTGCTGCCTTACCGGTAACACCAGCGATCGGTGCTAGCAAAGACGTCACGGGGAGTGACAATCTCCAAAAAGATGGCGGCGCGTGGGCACTTTTTGAAGTTGCCGTCAGCTTTGCAGTATATGATAGGATCGTTCAGACAACCTAGGGTTAAAGTACCCTAGGGGGTCTGAAAAATAGTTAAAAAAAAAATTTAAAAATTCCAATCATCAGCAAAAATCATAAATACATCAGGTATCACCGCGTCCGAAAATGCCCTATTAAAATATAATAACGGGTTTTCCCTCCGTGTAACCCTGTAACGAAAAATAGCTCCCGAATTTGAAAATGGCACTTTTTTTTGCTATTTTGAAAAATATCAAAAATTCTATAATAAGTGATAAGATGGTCATACAGTTCTAAAAATGCTAGCATTGAAAACTTCATTAGAAGTCACAAAAATTATACCACCCACAGCCCCATACATTGAAATATGAAAAAGAGCAGAATAAAAAAAAAATTTTGTACAGGAGGTTTTAATTTTTGTAAATGTATGAAAACATTATAAAACCTATACGAATTTGTAATCGCAACGACCCAAAGAATAAAGTAAACACGTCATTTGTGGCGCACAGTGAAAGACGTAAAATCCAAGCCCACAAGAACACGGCGCCAATGCGTTTTTTCACCAATTTCACTGTACGGAGCAGAGTTCCTCTCCCCATCCAGTCACTCCTTGTCCCCACCTCTGCTTCCTCCTCTTGCAGATACAGTGCTGGCATGCGGTGACTGGGAGGAGGAGGGTTTGTTTTTTTCAAACTCACAGATGAGCATGGAGGCGGCTCAAAAAGGGTGCCTGGTGACAGGTTCTCTTTAAAAAACTGGCTTTTCTGTGTTTGTTGGTCCTGTTGACGACATGACAGTAACAAAGGTTTGTCTGCAGAGAGTTAAAATGCATAACCTTAGTCATCAGAGCCTATTCTATTGCAACATCTTTAAATAAAAGGGGAAGGTGACCCATGACTAGCATGTTTTGTGACATCAACAAACCAAAGTTCCATTTTCAGCTTCTCTACTTTCTTAACAAGCCTCAAAAAGAGGAAATGAACATTTCTCTACC
This sequence comes from Engystomops pustulosus, assembly GCA_019512145.1. Classification (NCBI taxonomy): domain Eukaryota; kingdom Metazoa; phylum Chordata; class Amphibia; order Anura; family Leptodactylidae; genus Engystomops; species Engystomops pustulosus. The sequence goes on along the minus strand of CM033642.1, from coordinate 181,921,714 downwards.
AACAAAAGTGTTAGATGTGCTAATATCTACTCAATCTACTTTACCATTATTAGCAGGTAGCAGTGATGGCAAACTTTCCTTGCTTAAAGATGCACTAAAGCTAGAAATCAATAAGGACAGTAAACAATGTGTTCTTCAATGGTGGACAGTTCTGACATTGCCACCTGTCATTGGTGGCAGGGTAGGGGCTCGCTTCATACAGGGGGATCACCCCAATTCATAATTTTTCTTTGGGTCCACGGCAGCCCAAGGTAATAATGGCAGGGGATTTTTTTTTTTAAACCATGGCAGCATAGGCACAGTAGTTCTGCTCTGTATATGGTTTGTTAAGATACAAGATGAACCCAGTGAGAAGGGATTATGGTACAGTTACATTGAGCGATGTCTACACCGTACGGTTTTCATCATTACAACCGATCTGATGTTTAGTTTAGCAGTCTCACTCTCTTGATTATATGTACTACCCTCCTTATGCCATAACAATTAATTATATGTACTACTTATGGAATAATAAGACTAATCTTCCAACAGAAGTTAGTTGGCTAACCCTAACTAACTAAGCTGTCAGCTTCACAATATTGTGTCCTTACACAATTCTAGCCCAACGCAAGATAGAAAAAAGGGATATGGCTAAGGTCTTAGGACATATACAAAAGATAAGATTACTAAATATATTATTCAGTTTAAAATGTTGTTAAGAAAAAAAAGGCGATAGAGGGAGGAAACTGGGGGATTTTTTTGTGGTACTAATTTTTTGATTGAACGCTAATAATAATTCTCTATTTTTTATAGCGCACACAGATTACGCAGCGCTTCACAGAGGTTGCCAAATCATAGAAACCATGTACCTTAGCACCTGCACAATATATCTTTTTATATATATCAAAATTATTCCTGGGGAATGGAAGGGAAAAAGACGACCTTCCATATTTAGATTTTGTTATGTCAGAGCAGAGCAGAACAGGCAATTTAGCAGTGATTGCAACCTTAACAAGATTAATAAAGTGTTGCCTCCTAAAAATTTCGGTACAGGAATACACCAAGTTTCAGCAAGTCAACAAACAAAATGTTAATGGAGGAGCAGGGTGCATGCTTGACTGCCCCTCCAACCATTAGGTGTGTTTTCCTCATTGCTGGGAAATCCATTTCTCATGATCGGTGGGGGTCGGAATGGTCAAATCCTTGCTCATTTATAAGTTAACCTCTATAAGGCAGTCCCCAGGTAGATACAAGATAGGTTCTATAATTAAAAGAGGAAATGAACATTTCTCTACCAACAAAAGTGTTAGATGTGCTAATATCTACTCAATCTACTTTACCATTATTAGCAGGTAGCAGTGATGGCAAACTTTCCTTGCTTAAAGATGCACTAAAGCTAGAAATCAATAAGGACAGTAAACAATGTGTCCTTCAATGGTGGACAGTTCTGACATTGCCACCTGTCATTGGTGGCAGGGTAGGGGCTCGCTTCATACAAGGGGATCGCCCCAATTCATAATTTTTCTTTGGGTCCACTGCAGCCCAAGGTAATAATGGCAGGGGATTTTTTTTTAAACCATGGCAGCATAGGCACAGTAGTTCTGCTCTGTATATGGTTTGTTAAGATACAAGATGAACCCAGTGAGAAGGGATTATGGTACAGTTACATTGAGCGATGTCTACACCGCACGGTTTTCATCATTACAACCGATCTGATGTTTAGTTTAGCAGTCTCACTCTCTTGATTATATGTACTACCCTCCTTATGCCATAACTACTTATGGCATAATAAGACTAATGTTCCAACAGAAGTTAGTTGGCTAACCCTAACTAACTAAGCTGTCAGCTTCACAATATTGTGTCCTTACACAATTCTAGCCCAACGCAAGATAGAAAAAAGGGATATGGCTATGGTCTTAGGACATATACAAAAGATAAGATTACTGAATATATTATTCAGTTTAAAATGTTGTTAAGAAAAAAAAGGCGATAGAGGGAGGAAACTGGGGGATTTTTTTGTGGTACTAATTTTTTTATTGAACGCTAATAATAATTCTCTATTCTTTATAGCGCACACAGATTACGCAGCGCTTCACAGAGGTTGCCAAATCATAGAATCCATGTACCTTAGCACCTGCACAATATATCTTTTTATATATATCAAAATTATTCCTGGGGAATGGAAGGGAAAAAGACGACCTTCCATATTTAGATTCTGTTATGTCAGAGCAGAGCAGAACAGGCAATTTAGCAGTGATAACAACCTTAAAGAGAACCCGTCATGCAAAATAACCCCCCTAAACTACCTCTATAAGGCAGTCCCCAGGTAGATACAAGATAGGTTCTATAATTACACCCGGGAAGTCAATGAAGTCGGGGTATTATCTTGGATTCACTTGCGACATCATGAGAGGAGGCGTCAGCACAGGATCTGCAGGTGTGAGCCTCATCTAGGCAAGTTTTATTTTTACTTATCTCAACTACAGCCTTTGTACAGGTTGATTTGTCAAATCTGTTAGGTCCTCTTTAAGTACGGTAGATGTTTTAATGCAAATTGGAACAGGTTTATTTAGTAACTGTAACTAGAAACATTTTGCTTTGGTTCCTGTGGCAACTGTATTTTTTAAAAAATTGTGCTGACTAAGGAACAAGGATTAACTATAAAGGTTAGTTACAGACAGCTGACAGTTGATCATTATAGCCAAGGCTACTTTCATATAAACCTGTACTACATCTGGGTGTAGCACACGGTTGGCATAGCGAGGCACAGTGCCCGGCTGTAAACAAAGGAAAAGATAGAGCCTGGTAATGGATTTAATGAAAAAAAAAGAGTTATGAGAATTGTCCCTACTTCCCAGCTGACTGCTGGCACCCAGCAGTACCAAGTAAGAAAAGGGAGAGTAGCTACTCGGGCAGCTGTGCTATTGTTACCAAACTGCTTAACTTCCTTGTTGTGACAAGTTAAAAACAGAACAGCCACAGGCAATGAAACGCACTAGAAAATACAAGTACACATCTGTGTGGGGACAGAAATGACATGAGCATACAAGGGGAGGAGGATTAAAAAGGCTAAAAATTATAGGAGTAGAGAAGATAAATGGTTAGAAGAAGGGCTAGGGAACACACAAAGCTATGGAAAAGATTGCAAATGGAGATGATAAGAAGATAAGAAAATCCAGCTTGGTACTATTAATAAGCTTCTGCCTCAGCTTTCCTGCTTTGAGTTACTTATTCTGCTCCAATTACCCTGGACAAAATGTTGGTTAAGATGTCTTAGGGTGAAATGACAAGCCCCAAAAAGTAACAATTATGAAAATATTTTCTTCAACCAAGATTATGTCCTAACTTGTCTTGCCTATAATACACTTGGCAGTACACATTACAGCATGGTTTCTTTCCAGAAGACCATACACATTATGGAGGAGATTTTTCAGTGCTTCTATGCCAGAAAATTGATGTAGAAGCAATTAAATAATCGCAATAGCATTTTTTCCCCACTTCACAGGGGCTTGGATAGGCCAAGAGGGAGGGGGGCAGACGGCCGTGTAGAAATATGAGCTGTACACCTGGCCAGAGCCTCTTGTTGTATCCAGTGGCACCAGAGGGGCAGGGACATTGTTGAATGCCGGCATATGATAAATGTCCCCCTATGTTCAGAACGGTTGAGATGGCAATGTGCTGTGGCTTGCAGTTTTATATGTACAAAGGGTCAGTGCTTATATAGACTTATGACTATGTAAATTTTGTGCAGTCCATGAAAAAGTACTGACTGCACAACTTTATGACAGATCAAACACAGGAACCGGTTTTCACGCGCCCGTTTCACCTTTTGCAAAAACAGCTTCCACACAAGATAATTTTTTGATGTGAATAACAGACAAGAATAAAAAAACTGTGTGAATATAGCTATTAAGGTCTGAATGCGAGACAGGAACGAAAATAAAGGGGAAGATCACCACAAACAACCATACTGGTAGTTGTCAGTAGTTCCTCCTGGTTCAAAGTTTTCACACCATGAAAAAAAATGTACACATATACACTTATTGTATGGGGGGGGGGGATTATCATCACTTTGTCTGGTTTCTTGTACTGCTTTTTGAGACTTTTTTGCCTCCTTGTTAAGATAATAATCTTTACATAAGTCAACTTCACAGATGAGACCAAATAGTAGTACAAGATATAAGAAAACGCGGTAAACAAAAATCTTTCTAGGATTAACATTAATCCTGCTAACACAAAGCTTTGCATTAATTCAACCACATTTCCACAGGGATGCTTAACCCCATAGCGCAAAAAGAAGTACCCTTACGTCTTGTTGCGTATGGGGGAGTATGAAGCGGGCACACGGGCCGAGTCCTCTCCATACTCACTGGGCGTTTGCTTCACAATGAAGCAAACGCCCGTCGCCAACACCCGTGAAAGGTGCTAGCACCAATTGCAGGTGTTAGCCCTTTGATCACTGCCGGCAAAGCTGTAGTATGGCAGTATATGGTAGGATCAATCAGAAAACCTAGGTTTAAAGTACCTTAGGGGGTAAAAAAATAAATAAAAAGAAAAATAGTAAAAAAGAAAAAAAAAAAAAAGTTAAAATATCAAATCACTCCCCTTTCCCTAGAAGTCATATAAATAAACAGTAAAAATCATAAACACATTAGGTATCGCCATGTCCAAGAATGCCTGATTAACACCTTGCCGACCGAGGACAAACTATATCGTCCTCGCGCCGCAAGGGGTGTATAGAGATAGCTCATGAGCTGAGCTCTCTCCATACACAGCGGGTGACGGCTGTATAAAACAGCCAACACCCACCTGGCACCGATCGCGGCAGTTAACCTGTTAAGTGCAGCGGTCGAACCCGACCGCGGCACCTAACTTACCGTTATATGGCAGCTATATTGCTATGGCAGCCTAGAGTCTCAATGAGACTTGTAGGCTTGCCATGTGCAATGATTTATAATAGCCAGCAGAGGGCAGGCTATTAAAAATCATTGTAAAATAGCTATATACTGCAAAACAGTATTATTGCAGTATAAAGTATTAGCAATCGGACCCCGCAGGGTTAAATTACCCTGGAAGATCTCAAATAATGGTAAAAAAAGAAAAAAAAAGAAAAGAAAAAATAGTAAAAAGTGATTTATTAGTAAACAGTAAAAATCATAAACACTAGGTATTATCGCGTCCTAAAATGTCAGATCTGTCAAAATATATTAGCAAAATTTTCCGGTGTTTAACCCCGTAACGGAAATTGGCGGCCAAAGTCGAAAATGCCACTTTTTTGCCATTTTGAAAAATATAAAAAAATTCTATAAAAAGTGATCAAAAGCCCATACAGTCCTCAAAATGAAAGCATTAAAAACATCAAAAGTCGCAAAAAATGACACCACCCACAGCTCCGTTCACTGAAGTATGAAAAAGTTAATTAGTGCCAGAACAGGCAAAATGAAATTTTTTTTTGTCACAGAAGGGTTTAATTTTTTATTTAACATGTATGAATAGATGAAAATAGAGGGAGCAGAAAGATATCCGCGGCACTCAACCGATCAGTCTTAAAATTTTATTCACAGGTATATAGGACGCCGATGTGCGCAAGGCGACGGCCTTTGCGCGCTGAGTAGCGCCTTCTCTAGCCTCTGTACAAATTTGGTATCCTCTTAGAAAAAAGGAGGGTCTGAAAAGTATGGCTAAGCCAAAGGGGCCTTAACATATACTTTATACCTTTCTTTTAAATGTGTGTGAGGCACGGATGTACCAGGCGACTGTGCAAACTAGTAGTCATGCCTTATTTTCTTACACTCTAAGTTTGGTCTATAATATGTATTCACCATCGCGCCCATATTTTTGACGCACATTTTGGCGCACGCGCCATTCACTCTATAATATTTCCTATGCGTCTCTTTCATGATGAAATTCTGTCGCAGCGCATGCGCACCTCCGAACTTTCGGTAGCTGAAACACACGCCGCCAGCTGATTTGAGAGATGCACACATGGTGGGCCGCATCTGGAGGTGGGTCTTCCCTATATATACTAGATCTATGTACTACTCACACTTACCCCTGAGGAAGCCTGCATTGACAGGCGATACGCGTGGGGAATCCTTCCTCCAGCTCCCTCCCTGACTGCACTATGCACTTTAGGTAACTATATCTACCGTTATCTTTATGGCTAAAACACTCTGTCTATATTATATTGTATAATTTGTACTTTGAACATGATAGCATAAAATGGTTGTTGGTGTTTCTAGCCATAATAGGCTTTATTTCCTAGAATATCTACCATACAAATTTTTTGCATTGAACTCAGGGATGGCTGCTGGACTTTAGCACATGCAGTGCTTTTTAATTGCTTTTATGTATCCTTCTTGACTTAATAAAGTTTTCATATGTTCATATACATCCTGCTTTGCTTCTGTGTTTTAAAATTTGGTATCCTCGTGATCGTACCGAACCAAAGAATAAAATAGACATGTGATTTGGGGCGCTCAGTGAAAGCTGTAAAATCCAAGCCCACAAGAAAACGTCGCAATGTGTTTTTTTATCATTTTCACTGCATTCTGAATTTTTTCCTGCTTCCCAGTACACGGCATGGAATAATAAATACCATCACTATGAAGTGCAATTTGTTATGCAGAAAACAAGCCCAAACAGAGCTCTTTACATGGAGAAATAAAAAAAGTTACAGATTTTTGAAGGTGGGGAGTGAAAAATTAAAAGGCAAAAACGAAAAAGGGCTACGTCTCCAAGGGGTTAAAATAATAACTTTTTTAACCCCGAAACAGAAAATACCGTCCAAAGTCGCAAATGGCAAATTTTAAAAAATATAAAAAATTTAATAAAAAGTGATCAAAAGGCTGCACAGTCCTAAAAACAGAAGCATAAAAAAAGAAAACACCCACAGCTCCTTACACCAAATTATAAAAAAAGTTATTTTTTGTACAGGAGATTTTAATTTTTGTACATGGATGAAAAAATTATAAAACCTATACAAATTTGTTATCTCAGTGTTTGTAATGTACTGTACCCAAAGAATGAAGTAGACCTGTCATTTGGGGCACACAGTGAAAGCCTCAAAATCCAAGCTCACAAGAAATGGCACAAATGCGTTTCACCATTTTCACTGCATTTAGGATTTTTTTTCCCCAGCTTCCCAGTACACGGTATGGAATATTAAATACCATTACTATGAAGTGCAATTTGCTACACAGAAAACAGGCAGTCACAGAGCTCTTTACTTGGAAAAATAAAAAAAAGTTAGATTTTTGAAGGTAGGGAGTGGAAAATAAAGATGCAAAAACGAAAAAGGGCCTGGTCCTTAAGGGGTTAAAAGCCTTGCTTCTATAGTCCAGAAACACAGCAAAATGGCAGTGTAGCAAACACTTAAGAGCAATTACATATAAATTGCAATTAAGAGATGACAGGCAGTTCCGACAGTTAGTCATCAATCAGTATTTCACTTCGATAAGTAAAGCCAAGATATGGCAGATTTATCCTCATTTAAGACTGTGTTGCTTATTTTCAATTAGTCTCATTAACCCCTTGCCAGTGCAAGAGGTGCAATGCCATTTTTATTATCCATTTCCATTTTTATGTGGCCATAAGGTTAAAAAGCGCTGAAAATAAATTGTTCTTATGTTTTGATATTATAGGGCAAGGTGATAGTAAAAACACAATGTATATTTAACCCCTTAAAGCGGATGCTGCATGGAGAGGGCTCACGGGCTGAGCCCTCTCAATACAAGGTTGGCGTTTGCTGCACATTGCAAAAAAACACCCACCGGTAACACTGTTGTTAACTCCTCGCCGGCAGAAGTGGGTGCTTCCTTATTGGCTTAGATCATCGGTCCCTGTGACTTGCCTACAAAGACCCAAGGCCGTCTCGTTTTAACCCATTTATTACAATGTAGTCGAAAATCCCGATATACTGCCATACTGTCAGGACTGTATATGGTAGTATCAGACAATTTAGGATTAAAGTACGGTAGGACAGTGATAGCAAACCTTTTAGAGACCGTGTGCCCACACTACAACCAAAACCCACATATTTGTCTCAAAGTGCCAATGTGACAACTTAAACAGTAACTTATTACTCCCTGCTGTGTCACAGGTTTATATTGTAAAGGCGTCTGAGGACACCAATACAGTAGGGAAAAAAGGGGAATAAGTTTGGATTATGTAGCTTCCTTGTAGGGTCCTGAGCTGCCTGGGACTGCAAGAGGCCTTGAGTCCTGTCTGCTGAACTCTGTGCTGGGGTGAGAGCACCCGTGCCATAGGTTCACCACCACTGCCCTAGGGGGTCTGAAAATAGTAAAAAGTTAAAATAAATTTTTTTTTAAAAACCTGTATGGGAATTACAGATTTTGTATGATGAGTCCCAAAATGTCCAATATGTCATAATATAATAATGGTTAACCCCAGTGTTTAACCACGTAACAGAAAATAGTGCCAATAGTCGAAAATGATAAATAGGCTGTACAGTCCGCAAAATGGTAGCATTAAAAACTTCATGTCATCTAGCAAAGAGGCACACCACACACTGAAGTATGAAAACGTTATTAGCGGCAGAAGATGACAAAATGAAGAAGACTATATACATTTGGTATCCCTGTGATCAGTGAAAGCGTAAAATCCAAGCTCACAAGAAAATGGCGCTAAATGATTTTTTTTCAGCAATTTTACTGCATTTGGAATTTTTTTTCCCCACTTTCCAGTACATTGCATGGAGTATTAAATACTGTCACTATGAATTGCAATTTGTTACACAGAAGAACAGCCCTCACACAGCTCTTTACATGGAAAAATAAAAAAGTAAAAAATGGAGACATTAAGGGGTTAACTGCAGTTTGAAATGCTATTCAATTGGAATGTGCACGATATCCACCTATTTAAGTAGACCCTTATAAAACAAAAAATGACCTACTCTATTTTGATGGTACAGACACAGTAGGTTGATATATAGGTTCAAATACCAATAAAAAGACGTGTTGTGGGATTATACCACGTTCCAAATTATTATGCAAATGATAATTATCTCTGATTTTCCTAAATGGTAATGAAAGTATAATAATAGACATCACCTGTTCAGAGTATAAATCAAATTTTATTGAACAAACTTCCCAATGATAACAGTATATTGTTCAAAATTAAAAGAAAACTAAAAATGCACAGTTCCACATTATTATGCACAGCACAGTTTCCAAACATTTTATAGGGGTAATTTACGAGTCAAGCAATTATTTAGGCCTCTCAGTCAATTAAAAGTTGAGCAGATCGATTCAAATACGGGTTTAGTGATTTTCCCCAAAAAAATTTAAAATGGCACCTAAATTCTGAGCCTCATAACATTCTATAATATGTGGAATCTTAAAAAAAAAAACATGCCAACATAAAGCAGACATTTGGGAAATGTAAGTTATGGATTTATTTGGGTGCTATGACTATCTGCATCAAAAGTAGAGAATTTAGAACTTTGAAAATAAAGAATTTTACAAAAGTCCTGAAGGGGTTAAAGGGAACCTGTCACCACATTTGCACATATGCAGCCAGTGACAGGTTCCTATAAAGCTTTATTCACTGACTGATACCCTTCCTTTATCTTAAAACTGTTGTTTCGCTTACATCCACATAAATCAACTTTTATCTTATATTATCTGCCACCAGAGGGGGGCATGTACTGCTCAGCCGGACCCTGCCATCTACTCCTCCTCATGCTTTGTGCCTCCTTATCGATCACGGTTCATGTCAGACATCTCAGGTTCTTTAGACTCTTAATAGCTCATGAAGTCACATCAGCCTCCATGGAATTCTACTCCTCTCCATCCGTCATGGAGGCTGCTGTGACTTCATGCAATCACATACATGGTGTACAGTTTGCTATTCTGAAGGGCCTGTGATGTCACTGATCACATGTCATGAATGTAACACAAGGCACCATGTAAAAAGAATGACACAATATTTACCATCTGTAGATAGAGCTTTATATGTCTGTAGTTGAATATTAGCAGATAGTCCCTAAGTATAAGGAGACAGAGCAATGATTTGAAGAGACACAGAGCTGTCAGTCAGAATAATGGGGCGTGGCTCACTGGCATCTCTGACTCTTCTCCTCTCTCAGGATAGCCAGAAAAGCTAATTTGCATATTAGAAAAATGGCTTTAACTAAGGTACAGTGCCCCATTGCCAGTTCATTTTTGGTGATATAGGGAGGACTTGTAACCCTTTAACAGCAGAAATTGTTAGTCAGGGGGGCAAAATCTGGTGACAGGTCCTCTTTAAAACTGTTACTAGCACAAGCTTAGCTCTCATAGTAGCAGATGGAATTCTATATAACTCTCCTCCTATTGAATAGAAAGAGCAGCCCCTATACATCCAGCCATCAAAGATGGCAATCATAGTTACCATGGCAACTAACAGGTTTCATACAGAGTTTCTGGTTTGTAAAGATAACTATGCAATTAAGCTAGTGATTGCAAAATGGTTGTAGGTTTTCCTTCCCATACACTGCTTCCCTATTTACAGGCTGTGATCAGAATCAATGTGCACCTAAGAGTCAACAGACAACAAAAGGCTTGGATATAGGACACATAACAGACTGCTAATGTGATTTAACACTTATCTTTCTAGAGTGGTCTTAGCAAATGACTTCACTTGATGAGAGCGAAACAGACATGCTTCCTGCCAGCAGAGTCATCCACCAGACCACAGCAGGAAGTGCTCACTGCACAAGTGCGGAGGTAGCAGGGGGGAGGGTGAGACCATGGATAACAAATATAAGATGACCACAGTCAAGGTCCCGGGATGTATTTGTCATTTTTTCCCTGGTTTATCAGGCTTGATTTTGATGGTAGGTTTCCTTTTACCCCTTCATGCTCTGCGACAGATATATCCGCTGCAGAGCTATGAAGGGTGTTTGAAGAGGGATTGCAGCAAAGACCCATCACTATAACCCGCGGTCGGTGCTTGCACTGATTGCGGGAGTTACCCTCTTCTTTGCCTCCGCCAAAGGTGCGCACATAAAACGTGGCGGCGCATGGTCGCCGCCATGTTAGCTCTGATCGTCGCTCCCCCGAACATCATCGGAGGGCAGCGATCTGTTGCCATGACAGCCACAGGTCTTTGTCAGACCTGAGGTTGAATGGTTTCAGAAGATTCTTTACAATGAGCCAGTGGCTCATTGTAATGAATCATAAGCAAAAATGCCATATACTGCAATACAGTTGTATTGCAGTATATGATAGGAACGATCTTGCCATCTAGGTTTAATAAAATATAAAAATTTCAAATCACCCCCCTTTCCTTAGAACTGATATAAAATATAACAGTAAAAATCACAAACACATTAGGTATCGCCACGTCCCAAAATGCCCGATCTATCAAAATATAAAAATGGTTATGGACCGCGGTGACCTCCGAGACAGGAAATGGCACCGAAATGTCAGAAATGCGACTTTTACACCTTTTTACATGACAAAAAAAATGTAATGAAAAGTGATCAAAATGTCGCACAGACCTCAATTTGGTAGCAATGAAAACGTTGGCTAATTTCGCAAAAAAATGACACCTCACACAGCTCCGTACACCAAAGTATGAAAAAGTTTAATTTTTGAAAATGTATTAAAATGCAATAAAACCTATATAAATTTGGTTTCACCGCGATCGTACCGAACCAAAGAATAAAGTAGAGGTGTTATTTGGAGCGCAAAGTGAAAGTCGTAAAACTGAGCCCACAAGAACGTGACCCACATGCGTTTTTCTTCAATTTTTCCACATTTGGAATTTTTTCCTGCTTTCCAGTACACGGCATGTTAAAATATATAACATCACGGGAAAGTAAAATTTGTAACGCACAAAATAAGCCCTCACACAGCTGAAAAAGTTATGGATTTTTGAAGGTGGAGAGCAAGAAATGAGCGAAAACACTGCGTCCTTAAGGGGTTAAAAGAGGATGCAACAGGACACCCTCTATGCAGGCGGGTTTATTCTGTCTTGGGAAAGAAAATTACTAAAGCAAATTTTATGTTTTATATGGCAAGATGATCAATTATTCTCTCACTGTTCATGAAGAACAACATAGAACTGGTACATGTCACAAGAGGTGCCTCAGTTACATATATGGGAGAATGATAGCAAAATTTCACTGCAGTGCTGCCACACAGTACTCACTGCCTGGCTCAACTACTGGCTAATAACACGTGACTGCAACAGTCGAGTAAACAAATCCAGAAAGGGAGGGCCGAGTTTGACTGATGGTAGATGTCCAGCATTACATGACTGTTTCTTGCACTAACCGGAACAGTTTTTAGAGCAAAAATAAACAACAAAATTACTGCTAAAACTACTAGCTTCGATTAGTGCAGTAGTGCATAAAGAAATGAGCATGTAATGCTGGATGTCTACCATCAGTCAACAACACATCAGTACATGTCCTTTAACCTGCACCCTGAGGTAACTCTAGGTCATAGGATGGTGATCGCTTGGGCTCAGAAGCTGAACGCGAACGAACACTGCAGGGATCCTGCAGTAACAGCCGGGATCACGACTATCGCAATCCTGCCTGTTGAACCCGATATACGCCACGGTCATAGTGACCGCGGTGTCTATAGTGCATTGCCGCAACTATCAGCACCCTCCGTGCGGGGCATAGAGGTGTCGTTCATTGCCATGGCAACCCTGAGATCCTATAAGGACCTTCAGTAACAGCCTGTTAGGCTCGTGCTGAATGTATTGGCTGACTATGTAACATGCACCAATACAATAGTATTGCAGTATATTACAATAAACAAATGATCAAAAGATCACTTGTTCATGTCCCACACCAGCACAAAACAGTATTAAAAAAAAAATTAGAAAAATGTGCAATTAAAAAAATGATTAATAAAGAATAAAAGTCCCCTGAAATCCCATCGCATATAGAAATCAAATACAACATTAAAAAAGTGAAAATTACCATAAAAGTCAAAATCATCAAAATAAAACATATTGGGTATCACCACATCCGTAACAACCCGCACAATAAAATAAAATTGTCACCGAGCCTGTACGGTGAACGGTGTTAAAAAAGCAAAACTCACATCTGATATCATAAAAACAGCATAAAAAAATGATCAAAAAGTAAAAATACCCCGGCATGATACCAAGAAAAAGTACAGCTTGTCCCTAGAATATTAGCTCTAAAACAGCTCTATAAAGAAAAATATATAAATGTAATGCCCATTAACCCCTTAATGACAGGGTTTTTTGGCTCATTTCTTGCTCTCCACGTTCAGAAATCCATAACCTTTTAATTTTTCAGTGTACAGAGCTGTGTGAGGGCTTATTTTGTGCATAACAAATTTTACTTTTCCATCACATTTATTATTCCATGTCGTGTACTGGGAAGCTGGAAAAAAAATTCAAAATGTGTAAAAAAGGTGTAAAAAAGCCATGCTCGCTTCACATTCTTGTGGGCTCAATTTTAAGACTTTCACTGTGCGCACCAATTAACACCTCTACTTTATTTTTGGTTCAGTACGATCGCGGTGATACCAAATTTATAAAGGTTTTATGGTGTTTTAATACATTTAGAAAAATTAACAAATGTATACGAAAAATAAAATTTTTTCACACGACGCTGTCTTTTAAATGCCGCCGACAAGCACCGACCGTGGTTAATAGCAGTGAGGGTTTGCAGCAATATGCAACAAACTCCCCCTGTGTATGAAGAGGGCTCACCGGCTGAGCCCTCTTCAGCTACATACAGCTACCGTGCAGAGCGTCAAGGGGTTAATACATGATGATGCAAAAACAAGCAAATTCCTCACAAAATGAGTTCTATATTCTGCAAAACAAGCTAACTACAAAAAAGCTATATAAATGGGGTATCACCGTAATCATGATGACCCATAGAATAAAGATAAAACATTATTTTCATGGTACGGTGAACCCCCGGGAAAAAAAACCCATTAACAACAATTAATGATTTTTTTTAACCAACAACAAGAAAGAGTTAATAAAATCTCATTATTAGCTATTGAAACCCCCCTAAACGATGTACCTGAAAAGTAGATAACATCCCGTAAAAAAATTATTCCCTATATGTCTAAATTAAAAAATTACACATTTTATAGCATGCAAAGTGTGACAATGCAAACCTTCTCCAAATGTTCTGAATGTTTCTTCCGTTCTATGCCCGGGCGTGTGCCCAACACATATGGGGCATCCTCATACTCGTGAGAAATTGGGTATCAAACTTTGTGGAGTTTTTTTGTGATGGGTTTAATTTTTGGTCAAAAAATAAGTATTGGCTAGGAGAAAAATGACAGCATGTACATTACACCTGCATTTTCTTTTAACCCCTGTGAAGACTGAAAATTTTGTACTTTAAAATTTTTGCCAATTTTCCATTGACTAAACACAAAAGATATCTTTAAAATGTTTGTATTACTTTGAAGTACAATGTTTGACGAGAAAACAATCTCAAAATACCCTGGATATGTTAAAGAGTCAGGAAGTTATAACCTCCTATAATGACACAGGGCACATTTTTTTTGTAAAAAAATCAGGCCTGGTCCAAAAGCTCTAAAATGGCTTAGACCAGAAAGGGTTAAATTAGGGTCCACAAGCATGTTTCACAGCCCTACTGCAACTTATACCAAACACAAATAGTTGCACAGATCTCCAGGGCTACTACTGAAGCTTTCTATGGTCTTATTCTCTAGTAGACTCCCTTTACCACAGAGCACAGTTAAAATCTGTCTAGTCTAACCCTGCACTGCTTCCATTTTAGACAATTTTAGTAGTCGTGTCTATCCAGTGATCAGAACCGTGTATGTCTAGACATATTTGGCAGAACGTTGTATTCATTGAGCAGTCATGTGAGATATATATATATATATATATATATGTGTGACCAATCATATATGTGTAGTCAGCTGCAGCCTTCCTGTAGCTACCACATAACTGTACACAGTGACAGGTCATGTTCTTCCAGTGCCAGCTATAGTGACAGTCCCCTATGTATCACCACAAGCACATGTAAATACGGGACAAAAGGCATTATGATGCCCAAAGGAGCGATACTGTGTGCAGTGACCCAGCAGCAAGTTCTACAAGTTTCCTTAAAGGTAGTGTGTTTGTACCTGGTTACCGTCCTCAGCATTCCTATCCTCACCTAACAGCAGCAGCTTAACTTCCTGGACGCCTTCTCCCCGTCCTCCCGCAGGTTGCCGAGGTCTATCAATTCTACTCACTCCTTCAACTCGTCCGATTTATCACCACGGCCACACGTAGTGTGCCAGCCAGTGAGGGAGACCGGGCACGAAAACCCGATCCCCGGGGCTGAGGGTGCGCCTGTTGGTTACTAGTTACCAGAGCGTAGCCAGCCTCGCCCACGTTCATATGTCGCCGGCCGGGCCGCGAAGCCCGCGTCACTACGCTGCCACGTTTAGTACAAAGATGTCGGGAGTACCAGAATGGAGTTCAACCGCCTAGGCGCGGCGCGATGACACGTACGCTCCGCACGCAATATGGCACGCCCTACCGGCAGAAGCAGATTGGAGCCCACGGCCATTTGTTCTGGCACTAGAAGTACAGAGGAGTTCTTGCAGGAACTCCTCGCAATGGTCACCACAGACTCTCGCAATGTCCACACAGGGATCCCTCTAATGGCTCACACAGGACTCCAGCCAATGGTTCACACAATCAATGTGAAAAACGTCAATCAAACATTAATTCAAAAAGAGCCAATGCGGATAACATCTGGAGGAGCAAGAATGAGAATACGAGAATAATTTTAGGAGAGTTTCAAAGTGCAATCGCAGAGGGGAACAGAAATTGACAGCCAAAAGTGGTCAGCAACAACCACCCCAGTAGCCTGGGAAAACCTTTGTGAAGAAGTGCAAGCACACACGATGCTTGTGCCGGTCTGTGTGAAAGTGGACATTCTTGTTGTTCTAAGGCGCCATGGCCCTTGGCGCCCACTGATTACCACACCCTCCGAGCACATTCCTCACAAAATATTATAGCCCAGGGGGCCGAGAGAAGCTACTAATGAGTGTACCAAGATGTATGCTGCCTGAGGCGAGAGCCATTATGTAGAGGACGCCTGCCCCCACGCCCGATGTATGTGAATATTCAGGGGGAGGGGGGTAGGGGTGAAGGACCAGGATCATATATTGGGTTTTGGCGTGTGAAAATAAAGTGCCAAAATGGACGAAAGCATGGACAGATAACAGGCCCAAAGTCCAGCTACCTGACCTCCCATAAAGTACTGTAATGTGCTTAGCAGATGGCCGCCATCGTATGTATAAAAATGACTATTAAGCCCTTGCCGACCACTCCGTAGAAAAAATGCCTAGCCAGCATACACCATGTAGAATAAAAAATAGCATACAGGCACTATATACTCCACTAGTGTAGGAATTAAAATGCTACAACGTCATACCCCCCCATGCCCTAGTGTATACTAAAATGCATAGAGACAGTAACCACCATGTAGTGTCACTAAACAAGCAGACAGACTATTGCCCCATGTTTTTATAAAATACAACAGCGCTCACTCCCCATGTGTATAAAATCGCCATACAGCCCAACTCCCCCCAAGAAGTAGTAAAATACAACTCCCATATTTGCATGTAGTGATAAAAGCATAAAGCGTGAGACTTTGGCATGTAGTAAAAGTACATTAACATGGAAATATGCATGTAGGGTTAAAATACAATCAGCGTACCCACGCCAGTATATAAAATGTATACCAGCATCCGCCATGTGGTAATTAAAAATGCAATAACACGCAGCATCGCCATTGTAGTTTCAACATGCATACCAGCAGATACCACTCCATGTACTATACTAATGCATTAGGAGAATTACCTCGCCATTGTAGTGTACCAACATGAATACCAGAATATCGCCATGTGGTATAAAAATTGCATACAGAATATCGCCAGTGGTTATAAAATGAATACAGAATATCGCCCCCAGTGGTTAAAATGAATACGGAATATCGCTATGTGGGTATATAATGATTACCCTAGAATATAGCCATGTGGTATTCTCAAACTGCACATACAGCAATGATCGCCCCCCTGCTTGTATTCAGAATCGCACACTAACGAAGCACTCATCGCCGCACACCCCCCTCCTGTGGCCTCCTACGGTAAAGGGCGCCAGGTAGCAGTCAGATCGCCAATGTAGGTATAAAATTACATACAGCGCATATCGCAAAATAGTATTAAAATGCATGTAGTGTATTCGACCATTGTAGAAATATCATAATACCGCATACACGTGCCACCAGGTAGTATAAAATGATAGGAATACATAGTATACACATGACAAAATAACATAACATAGACACATAAACACAAATCACAACATATACCAAAATGACATACACAAATCACATACAATAAAAACACATTACATGTACACCCGCACAAAACATAACATATATACCATTACATATACACACATGATCATATCATTTAGACACATACATTACACATAACACACCTACATAGAACATCACATAACCATTACACTATATTTTTGTACTAGTATTTCAGTTATGGATACATTACTCATACATAAAACGATAAACTTACTTTATTTCTTTTATTTTCCAGGAAGGTTCTCCAGGCGCGGCGGGAGGGGGGGGTCGGGGAGGGGACGTAAAAAGGAGGGGGGGGGTCGATGGGAGGAGGGAAGGAACGACGGAGAGCAGAAGTGGAGGATGGAGGGGGTGAGGATTGATCATCTGAGCGGAGAGAGGGGGGGGAGGGGGATTGAGCGCAGGAGGGGGAGGACGGAGAGGAGCATACGGAGAAAGCGGAGATTTTTTTTGGGGAAAGGACAAGAAGGAGCGGAGCAGAGTGGAGGAGAAGGGGAGTCCGAGCGGAGGAGGGAGGAGGGCGCGAGCGGAGGAGGCGGGGGCACTCGGAGCGAAGCGGAGCGGAGGAGAAGGGGGAGCCGAGAAGGGAGGGGGAGAAGGTGCTGAAATACATTTGAACGGGACAGAGGGAGGGCGCAGAGTGGAGAAGAGGGGTGGGCGGAGCAGAGAGGGAATGGGATGAGCGGAGATGAACGGACAGAGGAGCGGGAACGGAGACCAGGAGGTGGGAGGAGCAGTGGGGGGAGACGTGAACGGAATCTAGAAGCAGGAGGAGGGGCGAATGAGCTGGGGGGGGGGTCCGGTGATGCAGCACGGGATGGTGGATCGACGGAAGCGGCTCAAGGACAGGCTTGGCTGGGACGGATCTTCAAGCAACCGGTCCTTTGTTGTGCAGATAATTAGGCAGATGAGCACGAAAGGGAGGGGTCGACACTCACAGCGGCAAGCATCAGGCTCAGACTGGCGGGTGGTGTAACTTGGCGCCGGGGCGCACAAATGGCGCCCTCGTCCACTAGCAGGGGGGGGGGGCGTTCAGGCGTCGCCGCCTGAAGGAGAGATATCCTCACTCCAGTCCAAGCAGTGATAGCGTCGGCCCTGGAAATTAATACTACTCACACTTTAGAAGGCCCGCAAAATAGCACAACACCGATGGCCAACTATACTTTGACCTGTATCCATGTGCAAGTATATGTCCTCTCTGGGTACATTGATGCATGCCAGTCATTGGGATACCCGATTTAAAGAGAAACCTGATCAGCAGAAATTGAACATTACCTAAATCAAGCCTCAACTACTACCAGTAGTGTTTGATATCAGACAGTGTGAACAAACCCCTTTTAATCTGCTAGATTACTATTTAGTTGACAACCTCAGGTACAGGTGGTATTCATCCAGCAAAGTCAAACTAAATACTGAAGAGTTTGCGGGACGCGCACACAATGATGGGTTGGTGGGAGGAATGTACCCATCCACATCGATAATCAGTTGTTGGAAGCAGGCAAAATCTGGTGACAGACAAGGATCCGCACCCCACCGAGTGCAAGCGTGAATATTACTTAGGCGCCTGCCCACTATGACCACTATGACCCGCGCGTAGTACACCGCTACATGTACCTAGCCGCCTCCCCCCAGGTAATCACAGACTATGTGGTCATTACAGCCGCCCTTAGACCCCCTAGTAACACCGCTACAGTACAAGCGCCTCGCCCCCAGTATAACACAGCTACATCGAGCCACCTCATCCCTTAGGTAGACACAGCTACATCCAGCCACCCTTATCCCCAGAACATGTAGGCTTACACACAGCCGCTGCGCCCCCCAGAACGAACGCTGCCAGGTCCAGGCCGCCCTACCCCCCAGTAACAGCAGGCTACATGTACTAGCCACCTCATCCCTAGTAACACAGCTACATACAGCCACCTCGCCCCCAGTAACACAGCTACATATAAACCGCCGTCAGGATGCCCCACCTTATGTTATGATACATTATATCACAACCGCTGTCTCTACCTCGCCCAGTCAAGACACACGGCTGACCATTACACAAGCGCCTCACCCCCAAGTAGCACAGAGAACGAGTACAGCCGCCTCCATCCACCCAAGGAGAAACACTAGGCTAAATTTAAAGCCGCCTTGCAACCCAGTAGTACACCACCGGGATACAACAGCCGACCTTCGCCCCCCAATAACACAGCTACAAAGCCACCTGTCATCGCGCTGTGAGTAACACACCTTACATTAACAAGACGCACCCTTCAAAGCTCCACTCACCCGAGTGTGCAGTAGACACTCAGCTTGTATATACCTGTAGCTACCACATAACTGTACACAGTGACAGGTCATGTTCTTCCAGTGGCCAGCTATAGTGACCAGTCCCCTATGTATCACCAATCACATGTAACTACAGTGACAAGGCATATGTACTGCCCAGCGTCCTGTGTGCAGTGCCCAGCAGCAATCATACAAGTTTCCTTCATGTAGTGTTTAGGTTCCCGTCCTCAGCATCCTATCCTCACCTAACAGCAGCAGCTTGACTTCCTTGGACGCCTTCTCCCCGTCCTCCCGCAGGTTGCGGTCTATCATCTTACTCCTCTCCACCGCCGCTTTATCCTCGGCACTTAGTGTGCAGCCCATGATGGAGCCGGGTCACGAAAACCCGTCCCGGGCTGTGTGCGCCTGTCTGGTTACTAGTTACCAGAGCTCCCAGCCTCGCCCCGTTTCCTCTGCCGGCGGCCGCAGCCCAGCGTCACTACCGCCAGCTTTCAGGAGGATGTACCAGAGTTACCACAGCTACGGCGCGCATGCCCAGTACGTTCCGCACGCAATCTTGCCGCCCTCCGGCAGAAGCAGATTGGAGCCACTGCCATTGTTTCTGGCTAGAAGTACAGTGAGTTCTTGCAGGACTCCTCGCAATGGTCACACAGGACTCCTCGCAATGGTCACACAGGACTCCTCGTAATGGTCACACAGGACTCCTCGCAATGGTCACACAATCAATTTGAAACAGTCAATCAAACATTTATATTCAAAAAGAGCCAATGCGGATAACATCTGGAGAATACATTTTAGGAGATTTCAGATGCAATTCAGAGGGGAACAAAATTGACACAAAAGTGTCAGTACAACACCCAAAATGGAAACTTCTGTGAAGCAGAAAGCACACAAGATGTGCCTGTGTGAAGTGGACATTCTTTTGTCCTAAGCCATGGCCCTTTCCCCACTGCTTACCACACCCCGAACATTCCCACACAATATTATACCCAGGGGTGTACCAAGCCTGTCTGCTGCCTGAGGCGAGCCATAGAGAGACGCCCCCCCCCCGCCCATATATGTAATATTTCAGGGAGTGTCAGGACCAGATCCATCATATTGGTTTGGTGTGAAAATAAAGCAATGCAAAAATGCATACAGAGTACCGCCCTCGCCATGTACTATATAATGCATACAGCATATCGCCATGTAGTATAACATGCATACAGAATATCGCCATGTACTATATAATGCATACAGCATATCGCCATGTAGTATATACATACACATACACAAATCACATACATATACACATTACATACACAAATCACATACATGTACACAAACATATACACATACATGGACGGCCGGGCGCACAATGCCGCCCCTCGTCCAGCAGGTGGCGCGCCGCCTGAGGCGAGATTCTCAACTCGCCTCATGGCAGGTGCGCCCCTGATTATACCTCCTTTAGAGGCCCGCAAATAGCACAATGCCACCTTACTGTGACAATCCATCCTGTAATATGTCCTCCTGCATGATGCCCTGGGCCAGATTTAAAGAGAACCTGTCAGCAGAAATTGACCTAATAAGCCACTACCAGTATGTTGCTCAGCAGCTGAACACCTTTCAGATCCTGATTCTTTCTTGACCTAGTGTGGTGGTATTATCCAGCAAATCAACTTCATACTGAGATGCAGGGCCGGATTAGGGTTGGTGGGGGCCCCTGGGCGCAAAATCTGGTGGAGGCCCCCACTGAGTGCAGCGTGCATATACGTCCTCCTGCTCACTATCCACTATCCCCGCAGTAACACCGCTACATACAGCCGCCTCGCCCCCAGTAACACAGCTACATACAGCCGCCTCGCCCCCAGTAACACCGCTACATACAGCCGCCTCGCCCCCAGTAACACAGCTACATACAGTCGCCTCGCCCACAGTAACACAGCTACATACAGCCGCCTCATCCCCAGTAACACAGCTACATACAGCCACCTCACCCCCAGTAACACAGCTACATACAGCCACCTTATCCCCAGTAACACAGCTACACACAGCCGCTTCGCCCCCCAGTAACACCGCTACATACAGCCGCCTCACCCCCAGTAACACAGCTACATACAGCCACCTCATCCCTACTAACACAGCTACATACAGCCACCTCGCCCCCAGTAACACAACTACATATAGCCGCCTCACCCCCAGTAACACCACTACATACAACCGCCTCGCCCCCAGTAATACATCTATATACAGCCGCCTCATCCCCAGTAACACAGCTACATACAGCCGCCTCACCCCCAGTAGCACAGCTACATACAGCCGCCTCACTCCCAGTAACACAGCTACATACAGCTGCCTCATCCCTAGTAACACAGCTACATACAGCCGCCTCACCCCCAGTAACATAGCTACATACAGCCGCCTCTCCCCCAGTAACACAGCTGCATACAGCCACCTCATCCCCAGTAACACAGCTACATACAGCCGCCTCGCCCCCAGTAACACAGCTGCACGGAGAGCGGAGGACGGCACTTTTCGGGGCTCAAGCCCCGGAAGCACCGCCTATATTCCGGCCATGCTGAGATGTAAACTGGTTGTATAAAGTCAAGGAGGCAAAAATTTTAACACTGAAGTCAAGCTTTCTCTTCCTCATAAAGCACAATTCACTGTACTTGAGGGTCCTGCATCCAGAGACATCGCTAAAATGATCTCCTGAAGTACGATGCACGTTCAGCACTTCCCACCTTGACTTCAGTATTAAACTCTCCGCCTCCTTTTATAGCTTTGGAATGCTATAAGATATCCAGGGGATTTTGAGATTGTACTTCTTTTGTGTTTAGTTATGAAAAAAAACTAAATTTTCTAAAGATCCCACATATTTTACTAGAATGTTATGAGGCTCAGAAGTTGGGTGCCATTTATCACATTTTTTGGAAAATCAGCAAAACCCGTATTTAGAAGGGTCTGCTCAACTTTTAATTGACTATTAAAGGCCTAAATAATAGCTAGAGTCGTAAATTACCCCATTATGGAAACTACCTATATGTGCAAATGTGGTGATAGGTTCCCTTTAAACAATCTATGCCAGAATTATGGCTTAGACTGTGTATAAATACATGTGCAAACTGGTTGCACATGTGTTTATGAACTGGTTGTGCTATTATTGTGTTGCAGCTGCGGTGTACACGCTATGACACAACACTGTGCACAGACGTGCGTTCCGGTGCGCATTCACAACAGCCACCACATTTATGTTGCTTAAGAACTCCCCGCTAAAACCTCTATTCTGCCCGGTTTGTAACAGATTTTTTTTATTGTTGGACAAAATAAAATGGATGGCTTTTAATCAGTGAGTGCGGCACCTTTTTCTTTTTCTAAGTGAATTGAGTGTCTTATGCTATTTTGAAGCTGTGCACCACGGTGTTCCATCTATAACCTCTGTATATCTCATTGCCTGCATAGTCAAAGGTGTCCAGGTGATAGTGCCCCCCCCCTTCAGTTTCATTCTATTGAACTGTAAATTACTGCTTTGCATCCTTTCTTCTTGGGGGAAGCGGACATCAATATATCTGATTTCCACATTTAGGACTTATATTATGGCAGAATCAATGGCATTACAGAGGATACGGCATTACAGATGGGCAGAGAGGACGCAGGTGGTTTCTTTGCTCAATGTAACCTCAGGAATGAACTACAGGTTCGTTGCCTAAGAACTCTCTGCTAAAACTTCTGTTCTATGGATGGCTTTAAATCGGTGAGTGCCGCATCTTTTTCTTTCTCTAAGTGAGTATGTTACACTTGTATTCATGATGTGTTGCCAAATTCAGACCCTACCATCCGAATGTCGCAGCAGAAATCGAGACTCATCAGACCAGGCAATGTTTTTTCAATCTTCTACTCTCCAATTTCGATGAGCTTGTGCAAATTGTAACCTCAGTTTCCTGTTCTTAGCTGAAAGGAGTGGCACCCGGTGTGGTCTTCTGCTGCTGTAGCCCATCTGCCTCAAGCAGTTCCATCCAAATATTAGTTGGTGATTTTCCCAAAAAAATTTGTGACACAATGACACCCACAATTCTGAGCCTCATAACATTACCAGTAAAATAGGGAATCTTTAAACAACACTAGCCCCCCCATATAGCAGAAAACATTTTTAAGGAAATGCAGGGATGAATTTATTTGGGTGCTTGATGACTACTGCATTAATAAAAGTAGAGAATTTTAGAACTTGCAAACAACGAATTTTTCAAAACTTTTGGCAAATTTAGTTATTTTTCATGTTTCACTTATAGTGACAACAGGGCAATTTGAAAAAGGGGACCTCGTCCTAAGCCAAATAGAGGCTGAGTCCGTAGGGGTTATTACTAATCCGTGGGTTCATTCAGCATAAGAAAGCGTCCTCAAAGTTAAGTATCTTAACAAAGTTGTCATCTCATCAGGGGCTCGTGACCAGGCGGCCAGATAGATGGCCAGAGGAGGAAAATGGGTTGTATTAGATTCTATAGCGCTCGGTTGAAGAACCTAATAGTATTCCATAGGGTATAGTATTTGTTCTGCATACATCCACATACCAAGCCTGTTTGCATTGTGGTGTGTAAGGGTGGCATAGTTCATGTGCCGGCAGAAGGGGAGCATTTTGACTCACGGTTAGTCCCAAACTTAATGTGCTGGTGTAACATAGGGAAAAAAAATTTTCCACCTTCACTTAACACCAATGCAAAATAAATTTAATATGAAGAGTATTCAATGATTATGTAATTGTCAAATAGGAGTTAGTGTTTCTAAGAACGGAAAACTCAATTGAATATAGACCTTATTCAACGGAGTTTATACAAGGGACTTGATTTTTTATGGTGTTGGGACAAACAAATAGCTAGCGGAAGAAAAAATATACGTGTCATATTTAGTGGATGGAAAGAAAGGAATTTAACAGGAGAGCCGCCCAAAATGGTTTTTTAAAAAATTAATTAAATTATTGACATGCAGAGCAGATTAGAGCTATACAAGTGGGCACAAATTGTTACAAGTTCCAAGTATAGCCAATTTGATCGGGTATTTACAACAAAGAGCTAGTCTGAAACTAATGTAAACCAGCATGACATTAGTTGTTAGAATAGAAAACGCCAAAAGAAAATATAATTGCCAAAATAAAACCACCACACCGATGGAGCCACAAGGCGCTTGGCTAGCGGGCGAGAGGTGAGCTCCTATGGCTGAATTTGAGAAACTTATAAAGTATTATTTCACAGTAGCGGACATGCAGTAATGTGGAGGAGGATCCCCAATCACCCCTAAAAGGGTAAACAAGCATGCATTTGGTGACAACCCCTAAAAAAAGAGAAAGAAGAGGATAGAGACAAACACAAAAAAGAACCAAAGGGGGGAAAGAGAAGAGGTAAGGACGGCAGTGATAGAAGCTCCAGCTAGCGGCATAGTGAGGAGATGAGTCTATAGGGGAGAGAATGAGTCTGGGCCCACCAAAAGTGATCAAACCTTCAAGAAGTGTTCTTGATTATCATTTAGTTTAGTAAGTTTTTCATTGGACTTATACCAGTTACCCATCAGTTGACTCCGTGAAGTAAGTTTCTTACAGGCTGCCACAATCGTATGGTTCAGTGGACTTAGCTTAAAAGAAGGAAGATGAGTGTGGTCAGGCCTCAAGGAATATTAGCTATTTTACAGAGTAACAGTGCCTCCCAGGGCATTTTCAAGGCTTGTATCTGTAAAATTAGGTTTGTAAACTGATCTAAAGGCATTTAGCCCTAGGTCATGATCCATCTATATAACAGGTTGCCGTCACGGGAAGCCCCTTAAAATAATTAGGGCAATACCCCACCCACCGGCATGTGTAATCCTGGCCATGGACCAAGTACACCGTATAGTACTTTCAAAGGGATGTCTAAAATCAAGCCTCAAATGATTTTTTTTTTCATGAAACCTGTACGGTGGAGGTGTAAAGTACAAAGAAATTGTGTCAGGCTCCAGGCGTAGTGGAGACTGGACACCGGGATGATGACGCTAAACCGACACCTGGGACAACGAACCTAAGTGGTGCCCCGTTTCACCAGGCCCACAGCAAACGGGTTGGACTTTGTTGCATTTTCTGAATCCAGGAGTTATAAAAAACTCCTGTGGCCCATGGCAACAGGATGGACCAGTCGCCCTGACGGGCAGAAATAGAAATGAAGTGGCGAAGATAGCAGCCCAGGAGTTGGTTAACACTTTCAACTTGTCTATTAGACAGTGGGTTGATGAGATAGGCAGAAGAAATGTCAATTTAACTGAAGCTGGTTACACAGGGATCGTCCAGAACCTAGAAGAAAAAAGAAGATGTGATGGAAAAACAAGCAAAGAAAAACAAAAAACCAAAAAAAAAACAGACTAGAAAGGCATGAGCCGACGGTATTATGGTAACATGGCAGAGAACAAAATGGGAAATTTGGAAAACCAGGCGGTTACCACCCAGATGCGGTTATGGTATATGCAAAGGAGGCGGAAGAAAGTCCATAGCCAGTGATCCCCGGCAGCTGGGTATTTATCGGTAATGGCTGCCAGCAGGATGAGATGAGATGGCTTATTCAGGCACAGGAGGAAGCACAGGGGGCCCTACAAAATTCCGTACTTCCTGACCAGGAATCTGGACCACCAACAGAAATGGGAAATGAGGTGACAGAACGCTGCACCCCAGTGCGCCCAGCCACACATGAGAGTAATGCTTTCCCCAAACAGGAATACTCTTCGTTAGAGGCAGGTCGGAGGTATGTTGACAGGAGGTAGCTGCCAGAGGTCCAATGGAGCAGCAAACAACCAGTCGCTCAAGAGGGATAACATGCCTGGAAGCCGGTTTCTTCCATAATGACATACGAGGCATGAGAGAGGCGTCAGCCTGATGTTTGTTCAGCCGGAACAGAAGCGGGATTAAAAAATGAAACGGGAGACGAAGAGTGACCCCGCGAGCTTAGTATTGATGGAAGGAGTCACTGAGAAGTTGGGTAGAGGAAATTCTAGAGGTGGATATAACAGACCGGAAAATGAACTCCCTCCAGGATATAACGCCACTCCGGAAAATATAATCCCTCCAGGAGATAACGCCAACAGTTCTCGTCCCCTATGCAGTATTTTCTATGTGGAAGAGAAAGTCTTAGAGAAAAAATGCTGCAAGTGAGAGTTGGCTTTTGGGCCCTTTCTAGGTGATCATTGCACCAGCTCCCAGTGAGGAGGCATCAAACTTGCAGGTGGAAAGGCCCTTATCTGTATCAGGCCATGTGAAGAATGGGGCTGAGCAAAAGCAGACCTTTAATCAGAAAGGCCTCTTGAGCTGACGGAGGCAAAGTCGGGGATTGTGCCCTCTGGTGAGCGCCACAATGGGAGGAGAGACACAAGAGAGGAGAAGGCAGGATAAAACTGCCAGTAGTAATTTGCCCAAAGCCCAGGAATCTCTGTATTAGCCCTACTTGGGCGTGGCCACTTGAAGGACTGCGACAACTTGGCAGGATCCATCGTAGACCTCTGTCAGAGATAAGATAGCTGAGAAGGAAGACTCCCCTGATGAACTCGGCACCACTCGCAAGTTTGGGTACAGCCAGAACGGCTCTCAAACGGACTGAGAGACCGTACATGGGGCCAATGATTCAAGGTCTTAAGAGAACACAAAGGATCATCCTCAAGATAGACGTACGACACAAACCAAAAAAGGTATATAGCAGATCTTGAAGAGTCGTGACAATTTCTTGAAGACGGTGGTGCTGATACAGTAGCCGGATACTCAAAGTGTCCAATATCCGGGAGTATGAAGGCAGTCTTACCCACTCATCTCTGGGTTTCGGGAGTCAGGACATGGGTACCCGCCCCCATGGCAATCAATCAGGAGAATTGTTGGGCGGTGGGGGGGCAAAGTCTCATTATTGCTTCTTTCTGCATTCTCAAAGGACATCCGTAAAACAAGTCTTGATAGGAAGCTGGGAGACCCTCCAGAGGCTTGGAGACACAGAAGAGACCATGACAGGTACTGGATGAGAAACCCACCATATAGCGGGATGACAATTTGGTCCCCAACAAAGGAATCTCCCACATCTTCCAGTTAAGCAATGTGTACGTGGAGCGCAACCACAGAAGCCAACAGGAGGGAAGCCACGTGGACGAGGTAGCACATGAAAGACGATCTCTATTTTTGTAGTGCTTCGACTGCAGGAACAAAGGCTCAGTGCAGTGACCGGACCGGTTCAAGAGAGGATTTGGCCCAATGCCGATGAGCTACCAGGGGCACGGTTCTGGCTGCGGGACCCACACTGAAGTGAATGCTGCCCCAGACTGAAGCTAAATCCACAATACTTTTCTGCGAAAACCGGGGAAGTCCAAAAGGCAAACCTGAACTGGCTACCGTGCAGAGTCTTGAGGCAGAACGGTTGTAATGTTATAGTCGGGGAGAACCTTTGCTCCACCCTATGGGATCTTCTTCCACCAGGAACCCTAGGTGTGTTGCGTTTCCGACCACGAAGATTGAAGAACTGGCAGGCAATACGCAAGAAAGTGTTCCAGGCGGCCACAATAAGACGAGGGTTCTCCCAATTGTCATGCTGGGGTGGCAGATATGTCAGCTCTGATGCCACCTGCATCTGGTTCCCTTGGAACTAGGACACGGAAAGTGACCGCGCGGCCCTTTGCAAACAGGAGCTAGGCGGGGCAATGTCCACTCAAGGACTTGCAGGTTGTTGCAGGACGCTTCTTCCTGCAAAGTTCAGCAGCAAATCGTACGTCACATTCGAGTGGACAGAGAGCTGTCAGACGGGTTTCAGCGTAAACGCAAGTCCATGCAAGGCCGCGGCATCTGATTCAGCGCGAAAGCCTCTTGTGATAGTTGCAATTCAGGGCTGCTTCCTTTTGAGGAAGCAGTTCAGAGGCCAGAGTAAGGAATGCACAGAAAAGCACCGAAGATAAATCCCCCTTACGTAGGTTCAGTAGTCGTGCCGGTCTCACAGAAGACGGCGGTGCATAGTTTCCGTCAAGGTGGACCAGAACCACAAAAGAAGGACAGAGTATGTAGCTGTGACGTGACGTCTTCTGTGCCCAAGTGGGAGTAGCCCATGCCAGGGCCATTCCTGGAGAGGTAGGCTGATGCTGAATGACCTTAAACCACCGCCTAACAAAGTGTGTTGGCTAAGCTCAATGAGCAGGGAGACGGGTGATAAAGCCCCCAGCACAACTTGGGGGCCGCATCATACTTTGATGGCATGGAAGTTCTCAGCCTGGGTTTTAGTATCGATGCAAGGAGCGAGGCCAACTGGAGTAGCAGTGGAGCGCCGGTACTAGAGGCAGCATGATGGAGTTGCCCACTTGGCCGAAATTGACATACGGCGGTGCGACTTGTCAAAGGTTCACTTTGCGATGGCAGATTGTCGGGATCGCGTGTAATCAGCCATTTTTCCATTAAAAGCGGAACCCACTAACCAAGGCCAGATCTTAACTGATCAGGCTCCTAGGGTATTAGCCAATAGACCGTCTGGTTGATGACGTAAGCCGACAACCTCTTTGGACTGGAATCTAAGTGGTACCAGTTTCCGTTTCTCAGAGCCTACCGCAAAGCGGTTTGGACTCGCTATGGGTGCTGTACCACTCGAGGTTCGTTCCACAGGTGAAACATGTGCCGCGGTAGGGCAGCCAAGTTTGGTACCCGAAGAATTATACGGCAGTAAATTGTAGTCGGGGGACGGCAGCGCGGAGGTAGCACGAATGGAGTCCGGGATCTGCCAGTTCAGAACGTCAAGCAGGCGAAACGGATTAAAGGCACAGAACTGAACAAAGGTCATAACGAAACAAATCCAAACTGCACCAACAAGCTTTCTCTAAGAACTGTAGGTAACAAAGGTATCGTTGGGTGAGCATTGAGAAGTTGAGTGATACAGGGATTCTGGGAGTGCCAGCACAATAGCGGATGCGCTTGGTCTTTAAATCTTCACGAGCCGACCGGGACTGTAACGCACATGACTTGCGCGAGAGCCGAACAGTTAGTTGTTTGTGCGGTCGTGCGCTAGACAGAGAGGGCACATGTCTGACAAAATCCCGTGCTATAGGTTGCAGGTAGCACCCGTGACAAATTGTACATGGCCACTTAACAAGACTCTAAGCATGGCAATTTTCTCTTGTACAAGTATAGGACTTTTTCAGTAGTTATTCAGGCTCATCTATTTGAAAATACAAAAGTTTTTGCTGTGAGTGGACCATCGTGTCCTTATTTCCATGGTGACAATCCAAGTGTATCTACTTTTTAAAAAACAACATCTTGTTGTCTTCTTGTACTTATTGCATCAGAAGTTAAAGCAAAAGCACTTAACTTCCCTTTTTTCAGTTAAGGCCACAGATACTTTGTTTAAATTTTAACTGTGTTCACCACACCATTGTATTTTGACTGCAGTATAGATAGCAATTGTCGGTAGATATTACTACCCCTTTTGCCAAAGAATGGGCTCTATGGCTCCCATATAATTTCATGATCCACCAGGTTGGGAGGACAAGCCTGGGGAATAGCGTTTAATCTTTGCATCAGCCCATGTGAACTGATTGACGCTTTTGCAGGAATTGTTTATATATCTACTCTCATATGCAGACTGATTCCAGGAAGAAATTTCGGAAACTACGCCCCCCTTTGTGAAAGTTTTAGATGTCCATCTAAGGAAAATACTGATGTTTGTATGGAGACGGGCGGGTGAAAAGCTTGTTGAAGAAAGGCCTGAATTTTTAGATGGGTGTCAAAGCTCTGGGCCATTGTTTTGTTGGCACTTCGACTGGTTTTGTTAACCACCTTAACACTGAAGCATTTCACATTTCCATTTCTGACAGTGGCCCTTTTTCAAATCTGAACATGTGTCACCTGTAAAACACCTTTTAACCATGGTCGACACGTTTTTTATGTGTCTGCTTTCTTTGAGGATTAGGTGTAGGTGTATTTCACATTTTCATGAAAAAAACAAACGCAAAATCAGACTTTTGAGGGACCTGCTCAAGCTTTCAGGTCCCTTCAGTGCTAACATAATAGTAAACCCATTGTTAGAATTTTTTTATCAGGGCTCCAACAAACCTTTCTGCAGTTGTAAGGTGATCGCTAAATTAATGTTACAGGGGGGCTACCCAAGATGACAGAAAGTATATTACAAAAGACCAGACACCTGGTCAAAAGCGCACTCAAATCACAAGTTATTCCAGTTCACAGCTGTGTCTTAGAGAAAGCAGCAATGCTATGCAAAGTGCGTAAAAAGTGATAACAATACTGACATGCTATAGGGTTAAGCTTGAATATACCCAGAACCTTCCATCTAAGCTCTCCCAAATGAACCGTCGTTTTGCCAATCAAAAGCAACTGCAGTCTCTCAAGGGAAAATGGACATGTTGATCACTAAATACTAATTTGAAGCTCTTAGAAGTCAACCAGTGATTATTTTAAAAACATATTACACTAAATGGTGTCTGAATCATGAGATGACTACAGTGAACAATAGGTGTTTGGTGAACAAGATCAGCATCTTGGTGAACCCAAATGGCACCTGAGAGACAATATGATATCCTCACACCCAGAAATGTACCCCAATAGACAAAAACAACCCCCATCAACAGTGCGTAAAAAACCTTTATGAAGTTGGTTAGGACCCCTTTTGGGTTAACACGGGTTTTATTTAAAACAAAATTTGTGTGCATGTTTTAATTAATTGCCAATTAAATGCAATCGTTTTTCTGGCCTATGATGATGTATTTTTCAACCAATTACACATGTCTGTGGATAAAATACCTATAGAGGCTCCCAAAGTTTGATACCCAATCTATGCCCGAGTAAGCCAATACCAATATCGGTGGTGGTAAACGTTATATGGACACACGCGAAGGGCTTGAAGGAAGTTGACGCCATTTAGAGCGCATATTGTTATTGTCACTTTGTGACAGAGGCGATACATTATTAGTTTTTTTGCATTTGGACACGTAATTTTTTTTTAAATACTTAATTTTAGTGATGTCTTTAGCTTATTGATGAGATTGCAGGTAACTCTTGAATTAGGGAAAAGAAAAAGCTACATTTTGGGGTTCTTTTTGTGCATTCTTTAAGGTGCGGCACTGTAACTTAAAAATAATATGTTATCTTTATTTAGACACTGCGGTAAGATACTATTTATATATTTTTTATATATTTTTTTTAATTGTACGTGAAAAAAACTAGAAAATCTATTGTTTTGCCATCTTCTCGGCAGACATTATTTACTAGGGCCCCCAGCTGCCCTTCGCCGATTTCTGAAACTTTTCGGGCGACGCCACCACACAAGGGATTTTAGACCGGGATGAGTCCGCATGCAATCGGATTTTGCGCGCATGCCACCAGTTTCGATGCCAGAAATGGGGTGGGAGGGTGGGTGCACACTACGATGATACGACGACCCTGAGCCCCAGGATTTAAGATTTAATTGTGTTCATAAGGCATGCCTTACATCCACCAGACGAAAACGTGAACTCCGGTGTTCGACGCTGAACACAGGGAAGCGGCACAAAGCAGCTAATCAGAGGCACAACGATCGTAGTGAAACGCGCACGCGAGTCCTATGAGCGTCTGACAGCGTGAGGTCGCCGACAGGAGTGGGAGGGGGGGTAATGTAAATGTGCCCCAATATTTTTTGGAATAAGAGTTGGTTTAGAATTATATTTTTTAACATGTGAGTATGTTCTAGTTTAACATTTGGCCGCTCTTACTTTTTTTAAATCTTTTAGAACATTTTCTGTGGATTTTATGAAGATATTTGCAAGTTTTCATTATAAGGTTTTTTTACAGTACTTCACTAGGGGTCCAATAATTGTTAGCGATTATTTTACAGATTGTTCAAGACATATAAAATATGTGGAGGGTTTTTTTTTGTGATTTTGGTTTTTTTGGCTTTATCAGATGTGTATAGGGAAGTTGGTGTTAAGTGGACTGTTACGTCTTATTTAAGTTATTTTTTGAAAAGACTGTATTTAGGGTTTTTAAAAAAACGTTTTATTAATTTTTTTAAACGTGCGCTGAAAATGCATTCTCTGATCGCAATGTAAGCCCTTCATCTAACACATGCCATACAGAGTGTATTGCACTGTAGTAATCTACTGTAATGCTGCACAAGCGCAGTGTCACACATCGGCAGTGACCCACTCCTTAGGCTGCCACACTGAAGCAGGGGTTTCCCCAAAGCGCAGAGGTTTGTGTAAGTGACTGTTAACACCCCATCGTAGGAATCTCCAATCGTGGGTGTTTAGAGGCGGCTGTCGCGTACATACAGCTGCAACACCTGAGCTTCTGTGTCGCCATGATCGTGATACCCAGCTCCCCCTCCCCCTGTACCTTACTACTAAGGAGAAAGCTGCAGAGGGTTCATTTCCTCATACAGCCTCTTTATGTGTCTGTACCCTAGGGTGATCTTTTCCTCTTCTGCCTGAGAAGATGATCATGGCAGACCACATACGGGGGTGGTGCGCCGCCTTGGGAGGAGGTCCCCACGGATACTACAGCAGCCGGATGTTCTTGGTCTCCTGCATGTGGTCTCGCAGCAAGTGTGGTAGGGCCAGGAGGCAGACGTTTGTCCCAGGATTCGTGAAGATGGGACGAGGTTAAAAACCAGGATTTGCTCCCGCGAATCACGACGGATGGGAGTGGGAGGTAGGCCCTTTTTGCATTTTTGAGATTTAATTTTTAATGCCCACCATCAAATATCCATAACTTTATATTTCCATGTAGAGACTGAGGGGGCATGTTTTCTGCGGGACAAATGCATCTTCATAGAACAGTAATTTTCATGTCTATGCTAGATAGCAGGTTCCCGGGTACACTACAAGATAGGGCTGAAGTTTTGTCTACGTTGAATTTTTGTATGTAGGGTCGGACTGTATTTTATTATTGTATCCAGCCGAACTTTACTTGGGTCGCTGTTACAATTGGACTTAAAAATTAACAACTTAAGCTTCATTAAAGACAACCTTTGATACCTGTTATTCCCTGATCATTGTGCCTAGGACTAAAGCACATTAATACCAATATCCGAGGTCACGTTGTAACTAGAGGTCTATGTAATCGACGTCGTGTTCTTAAGTTAGGGACCGCCTGTACAGGGGAAGCGGTGGGATACAACAATTCCAAAAGTGTAATGAAAATTGGTTTAAAAAAGTCAGTTGTACCATTTTCTTGAGCCTTGGAAGAATTACAGATTCACTGTGCCACCACAATATATGTTCTACTTTTCTTTGGGTTGGTGATAAGTTTTGTAGTGTAATACCACATGTATTTAGGTTTTGTACAATGTTTAACTACATTTAAAAATGAAAACCCCGTGGACTTTGACCTTGCGCCTGCAAGGACCAGGAGCAGGAGCACACCCTTGCCTGGCACTGCAGAACCATTGGTCTTACAATTTATTAAACGACACCCTGCATGCATAATCAATGTGTTAATATCTATAATTCAATAGAAATGAAAATACAAGAAATAATTATATATTGATATATACACACTGCTCGTACACACTTAATTTATAATCAGTCCAATGGCGGCACACTCAGTGCAGTTAGGACATGTAGGACATGGGTCAAAGACATCTCCTTGCAGTTCAAATCCGAGCAATCTATGCAGTGAGGAAAAGAAGGTGATTTGAGTGCTTTGAACGTGGCATGGTTGTGGGTGCAGACGGGCTGGTCTGGTATTCAGAAACTGCTGATCTCTGGATTTTCACGCACAACCATCTCTAGGGTTTACGAGAATGGTCCGAAAAAGAAAAAACATCCAATGAGCGGCAGTTATGTGGGCGGAAATGCCTTGTGATGCCAGAGGTAAGCGGAGAATGGGCAGACGGCAGACTGAGTCGAGCTGATAGAAAGGCCAACAGTGACTCATCACCCCGTTAACAACTAGGTAGGCCAGACGCAAGAGCAGTCTGAACGCAAAGTACGTCGAAAAGCATGCCACGGGCAAGGGTGCTCCTGCTCCTGGTCCTTGCAGGCGCACTCGTGTTCCTCCCGGTGCCTCCGGTTCCAGGCTTCAAGGTAACTTACCTGTAGTATGGGAGTATATGGTAGGATCAATCAGACAACCTAAGGTAAAAGTACCACGAGGGGTATGAAAAATAGTAAAAAAAAAAATGTAATTAAATGAAAAAAAAAATTATTTCTACAGGAGGTTTTCATTTTTGTAAATGTATTAAACATTGTAAAACCTAAATAAATGTGGTATACCCTTGATCATACCAACCCAAAGAATAAAGTAGACATATCATTTGGGGTGCACAGTGAAATCTGTAAATTCCAAGGCCTCAAGAAAATGGTACAACTGCATTTTTTAACCAATTTCATTACATTTGGAATTGTTATCCCGCTTCCCTGTACAGGCGGTCCCCTACTTAAGAACACTCGACTTACATACGACCTCTAGTTACAAACGGACCTCTGGATATTGGTAATTTATTGTGCTTTAGTCCTAGGCTACAATGATCAGGTGTAACAGGTATCAAAGGTGTCTGTAATGAAGCTTAAGTGTTAATTTTTAAAGTCCAATTGTCACAGAGACCAAAAAAGTTCTGGCTGGGATAACAATAATAAAATATACAGTTCCGACCTACATACAAATTCAACGTAAGAACAAACTTCCAGACCCTATCTTGTATGTAACCCGGGAACTGCCTGTATATAGCATAGAATATGAAATACTGTTACTATGAAGTGCAAATTGTTACCCAGAAAACATGCCCTCACTCAGCTCTCTACATGGAAAAATATAAAGTTATGGATATTTGATGGTGGGGAGTAAAAAATTAAATCTCAAAAATGAAAAAAGGGCCTACCTCCCACCCATCCCGGATTCGGCGGGACAATCCTGTTTTTTTACCTCTGTCCCATCTTGCCCAGAATCCTGGGACAACGTCTTGCCTCCTGGTCCCTACACACTTGCTGCAGAGCCACATGCAGGAGACAAGAACAGCCTGGCTGCTGTAGTCTCCGCATGGGACCTCCTCCCCAAGGCCGGCCCACCCCCCAGTATGTGCCATGATATCTCTCAGG
This sequence comes from Engystomops pustulosus, assembly GCA_019512145.1. Classification (NCBI taxonomy): domain Eukaryota; kingdom Metazoa; phylum Chordata; class Amphibia; order Anura; family Leptodactylidae; genus Engystomops; species Engystomops pustulosus. The sequence continues at coordinate 181,886,076 of CM033642.1, read as the reverse complement.
CAGAAGAGGAAAAGATCACCCTAGGGTACAGAACCAGAATAGAGGCTGCTATGAGGAAAATGCCCTCTGCAGCTTCTTCCTTTAGTAGTCAAGGTACAGGGAGGAGGGAGTCTGGTATCAGATCATGGCAGCACCAGAAGCTGCAGGTGTCAGCTGTATGTTACAGCCGACAGCCGCCTCTAACACCCACGATTGGAGATTCCTTCGATTGTGGGTGTTAACCACTTACACAGCCTTCTGCGCTTTGGGGAAATCCGCTGCTTCAGTGGCAGCCCAGGAGTGCGGTCCTGCCGACTGTAGCACACTGAGCTTGTGCAGCAGTTAGATACCACAGTGCAATACATCTGTATTGCATTGTGTTAGATGAATAAGGGCATTGAACATGCGATCAGAGAATTGCATTTTCAAGCTCACGTGTAAAAAAAAATTAATAAAACTGTTTAAAACACCTAATAACGTCTTTTCAATAAAAATAATTAAATAAAGTAACAGTCCACTTAACACCAACATTCCCTATACACATCTGATAAAGTCCAAAAAAACACAAAATCACAAAAAAAACCCTCCACATATTTATTATTGTCTCTGTAACTGTAAAATAAATCGCTAACATTATTGGACCCACTAAGTGAACACTGTAAAAAAAACCTGAAAAACTTGCCAAAAATATTTCATAAAATCACAGAAAAATGTTCTAAAAGATTATAAAAAAAAGTTAAGTGCGCCAAATGAAAAGAACATCTCAACATGTAAAAAATAAATTCTAAACCAACTCTGTTAACCAAAAAATATTATGGGGCACATTTATTTACCCACTCCTGTCGCGACCCCCGCTGTCAGACGCTCATGGACTCCGGCGCGTTTCACTACGATCGTGTGCCTGATTTCCTGCTTGTGACGCTTCCCTGTTCAGGTCCACCGGAGTTCACCTTCTTCTTTCTGGTGGATGTAAGTGCATTGCCTTATGACACAATTTAAATGTTAAATCTCGCGCTCAGTCCGTCTCATCATTTGATGGCCCCCCTCCCCCATTTCTGTCGCATGAAAACTGGTGGCGATGCGCCAAAATCCGATTGCATGCGACTCAATCCCGTTCTAAATCCCTGTCCTGGTGGCGTGATCCCCGAAAAGTCAGAAAACCGGCGGAAATGCAGCTGGGGGACCCTTAGTAAATAATGTCTCCGAGAAGATGGCAAAACAAATGAGATTTTCTTAGTTTTTCTTCAGTAAAATTAAAAAAAATATATAAAAAATATATAAATAATGTATTACCGCAGTGGTCTATACAATAAAGATAACATATTATTTTTAAGTTACAGTGAACGCACCTAAAAATGCAAAAAAAGGAACCCAAAATGTATGATTTTCTTTTCCTCCATAAATTCAAGAGTTCATAGCAGTTTCTGAATTAACTATTAGAGCTGTTTATTGTACGCGGCTCCGCGCCTAAGCGGCCCCCCCCCCCCGCCCATATGGTAATAGTTCAGGGAGTGCAGGACCAAGATCCATCATATTGGTTTGGTGTTCAAATAGACAATGCAAAAATGCATACAGGTACCCAACGCTCCCCTAAGGTATTACTGCATACGTTAGCAATGCCAGCCCAATGTGTAATATAAATGCATACACTTCCGCCATGTGTATAAAATGCATTCAGCATACCACCATGTAGTATACAATGCATACGCATACCACTAGTGAGTATAAATCATACAGCATACCGCCCATGTAGTATTAAAATGGCAAAGCTTCACCATTAGTATAAAATGCATACAGAATATTGCCATGTTTATTATAAATACTACAGCGTCCCCCCTGTAAGTATAAAATGCATACAAGCAATCAATCCCCCCCAGGTATTATAAATACATACATCATATTGCGATTTAGTGTAAAAGCATACACGCGATACGGCCTGTAGTAAAAATACATACAAATATTGCCAGTCGTGCAACATACATCCAGCGTACCACCAAGTTTATAAAAGTATACAGCATATCGCCATGTGGTATAAAATGCATCATGCATACGCCATGTAGTATAGACATGCATACAGAAATGGGCGGCCATGTCCTATATAATGCAAGCGCATATCGCCATGTGTATCAATGAATACGATATCGCCATGTGGTAGAAATTCTACAGAATATCCGCCAATGGTGGTTATGAAAATGAATACAGAATATCGCCATGTGGTATAAAATTAATACAGAATACGCTATGATGGTATATAATACATACAGAATTCGCCATTTGTAATGAAACGCATACATAATATCGGCCACCATGTGGGTATATAATGCATACGAATTCGCCGTGTGGTAATAATGCATACAGCATTCGCCATGTAGTATAATACTACAGCAATAATCGCCACATAGTTAAACTGCATTCGTGTATCGCCATGTAGAAAACCTCATACAACGTGGCCATCCCATGTAGTATAAAATGCTACGTAAACATATATACAACATACAAATCACATACTATACACATTACATACACACGATCACATCATATACACTTACCTACACAATCACATACATTACACCATACATGTAGCAACAAACATATACATATATACATTACATACACACATGACAGACATATACAACATACAGATACACATATACACACATACATGACACATCACCTACTATACACATATATATATATATTATATATATATATTACATTACATAACATATAAACCGATAAACTTACTTTATTTTTCTTTTATATTTGCCAGGAAGGTTCTCCAGGAGGCGGGGAGGGGGGGGCTTGGGCGTACAAAGGGGGGGGGGGGTTTGTTCCGAGCGGATGAGTGCCGGAAGTCGGAGTCAGTGTAGGAGAGGGGGAAGACTGAGCGGAGGAGGGGGGGAGGACTGATCGCAGGAGGGGGGAGGACGGAGCTGAGCTAGCGGAGGAAGCGGAATGAAAGGACAGAAAGGAGGCGGAGTCAGAGTGAGGCGAATGGGGGAGCCTGGCGGAGAGGGTGGAGCGTGAGCCGAGCGGAGGAGCCGGGAGGCGGGCCGAGCGGGGAGAATGGGGAGCCGCGGCAAGGGAGGGGGATAGCGATATGAGAACGGGACAGAGGGACGTAGGCAAGTTTAGGAGAGGGTGGGGCGTGCAGAGAGGGGGAGAGCGGCTATGAACGGACAAGGGAGCGGAACGGAGCAGATGGAGGAAGAGGGGTGGGAGCGGACGTAACAGAGCAAAGGAGTGGGAGAGCGGGGGGGTTGGAGGGTTTGTCAGCCTGGGATGGTGGTCATGTGGAAGCAGGACAGGCTGGCGGCGGCGCAAGGTCCTGTTGGCGGCAGTCACCGGGGGGGGGTTCCAGCGGCAGCATAAGCAGACCTGTGGCGGGTGTAACATGGACGCGCGGGCGCACTGCCGCCCCTCGTCCAGGCAGTTGGCGGGCGGCCGCCTGAGGCGAGATTCTCACTCGCCGCATGGCAGGTGCTCCCCGTGATTATACCTCTCCTTTAGAGGCCCGAAATAGCACATATTCCACCTTACTACTGTACAATCCATCCTGTAATAATGCCTCGCTGCATGATGCCCTGGTCCGATTAAAAAGAACCTGTCAGGCGAGAAATTGACCTAATAAGCTACTACCATTAGGTTGCTGTTTTTCTCAGCAGGCTGAACACCTTTCAGATCCTTATTCTTTCTTGACCTAGTGTGGTGTTATTATCCAGCCAAATCACTCATACTGACTGCAAGTGCCCGGATTTAGGGTTGGTGGGGTGCCCCTGGCGCAAAATCGGGTGGAGGCCCCACGGGAGTGCAGCGTGCATATACGTCCTCCTGCTCACTATCCCACTATCCCCGCTTAGACCCGGCTACATACATCCCCTCGCCCCCAGTAACACGCTACATACAGCGCTCCCTTCCCCCCAGTCACACCGCAACATACGAGCCCGCCTCCCCCCATAACACAGCTACATACAGCCAACCTCATCCCTAGTACCACAGCTACCTACAGCCACCTTAGCCCCATAACCAGCTACACCGCCGCCGCTTCGCCCCCCTTACACAACCAGCTACATACAGCCGCCTCACCGCCCAGTACCACAGCTAATACAGCCACCTCATCCTAGTAACACAAGCTACCTCCAGCCACCATCGCCCCCATTAACACGCTACGATATAACCCAACCGCCCTCCCCCTGTAATACATCTATATACAGCTGTCTCTCCCCATTACACAAGCTACATACAGCCCTGACTACAGCCGCCTCAACCCCCAGTAGCACAGCTACATACCTCCGCCTCGGACCACCCCCCTTAACACAGCTACCTACATCCTCTTCAAAACTCAAGCTCCCCGCAGTACCACCGATCATACAGCCACCGACACCCTCGCCCCAAGTAACACAGGCTACTACAGCCACCTCTCCCTAGTAACACAGGCTACTACAGCCACCTCATCCCAGTCACCCAGCTCATATACAGCCACCCATCCCTATTAACACAGCTACTACAGCCCCGCCTGCCCCCAGTACACAGCTACATATCGCCACCTCATCCCCAGTCCACAGACTACATACAGCCACCACAGAGCCACCTCATCCCCAGTAACACAGCTACATACAGTCCAACCTCATCCCTAGAAACAGCTACCTACCGCCACTCATCCCTAGTAAAACAATCTACATCCAAACAACCACCCTCTTCCCCCAGTAACACACAGCTCACAATACAGCCACCCACCTCATCCCCGTAAGCGCTACATACAAACAGCCACCTCATCCCTGAGTAACACAGCTACATACAAAGCCACCTCATCCCTAGGTAACACAGCTACATACAGCCCCTCATCCCTAGTAACACAGCTACATACAGCCACCTCCCCCCAGTAACACAGCTATAAAAGAACAAAAAGAAAAAAGAAAAAACATTCTATAGCCCGTATAGCCTCCTCGCCCCCATGTAATACATCTATAACCCTGTCTCATCGTCTCATCCCCAGTAACACCGCTACATAAACACCTCCTCACCCCCGCAGTATCACAGCTACATAACAGCCGCCTCCCCCAGTAACACGCTACATACAGCCGCTTCGCCCCCCATAAACACCGATACATACAGCCACTCGCGCCCCAGTACACAGCTCATAACAGCCACCTCCTCCTAGTACAACAGCTACATAAGCCCCCTCATCCCAGTAACACAGCTACATGACAGCCACCTCATCCCTAGTAACCCAGCACATACGCCCACCGTTCGCCCCCCAGTAACACAGCTACATATAGCCACCTCAATCCCCAGTAACACAGCTACATACAGCCACCTCATCCCTAGTAACACAGCTTACCTACAGCCATCTCATCCCTAGTAAACACAGCTACATACAGCCCCCCACACCACCTCGCCCCCAAGTAACACAGCTACTACAGCCAACCCAAGCCACCTCATCCCAGTACCACAGCACTACAGCCACCTCATCCCCCGTAACACAGCTACATACAACAGCCAACCTCATCCACCCTAGTAACAGCCGCTACATACATCCACCATCATCCCTAGTAACACAGCTACATACACCCCCTCATCCCTATAACGAACAGCTACATACATCCACCTCGCCCCCAGTACACAGCTACACGAGCCCGCCCTCGCCCCCAGTAATACATCTATATACGCCCCCTCATCCCAGTAACACACTACATACCGCCGCCTCACTCCCCAGTGCACAGCTACATACATCCCCTCCCTACCAGTAACAACCAGTAACAATCTCCATACAGCTCCCTCATCCCCAGAACCGCTACATACAGCCGCCTAACTCCCCAGTATCACAGTGCTACATACAGCCGCCTCACTCCCATAAAACCGCTACATACATCTGCCTCAATCCCTAGTAACACACGCTACATACAGCCGCCTCACCCCCATAACACATCTTACATACAGCCGCCTCTCCCCCCAGTACAGCTACATACAGCCGCCTCATCCCCAGTACCAGTCTACACACAAGCCCCTCGCCCGCCAGTAACACAGCTACCACACAGCCAGCTCAACACCCAGCCGCCTCGCCCCCCAGTAAACCACAACTACTACAGGCCCCCTCGCCCCCATTAACACAGACTACTACATTCGCCTCGCCCACAGTAACACAGCTACATAAGCCGCCTCATCCCCAGTAACACAGGGCTGGGCTTGTAACTGGGGTCAGGGGGCTGTATACTGGGGGCAGGGCTGTATAATCGGTGCAAGGGCTGTATACTGGGTAAGGCAGGGGCTGTATACTGGGGGGCATTGGGCTGTATACTGGGGGCAGGGCTGTATCGGGGGCAGGGGCTGCTGCTGTATACTAGTGAATGTGGCTGGCTGGCCTGGCTGTATACTGGTGCTATGGCTGACAGGCGGATACTGTGGCATGGACTGTCTGGCTGTATACTGGGGCAGGGGCTGTATACTGGGGCTATGGGCTGGCCGGCCGTATACTGGGGCTATGTCTGGCAGTCCGTATACCTGGGGCTATTGGGCTGGCAGGTTGTATATCTATCTTGGGATAATGGGCTGACTGGCTCGCTGTATACTTGGGGTCTGGATATATATATATAATATATATATCAGTATATATGTATTACAGCGCGCTGACTGATACGGGGGGGGGTGGCTGGCTGGGCTTATATACTGGGGGGGGGTGCTGCTCTAGTAATAGTAGCTATATTCCTGTACTAGGGGGCAGTATTAGAGTAGATATTTCTTGTACTAGGGAGGCAGTATTCATAGTAGTTATATTCTTGTACATAGGGGGCCGTATTATAGTAGTTATATTCTTGTACATAGTCAGCAGTGATTATATTAGTTATAGCTTGTACATAGGGGACACTATTATAGTAGTTATATTCCTTACATAGGGGCGTATTTATAGTAGTTATATTCTTGTACATAAGGGGGTCGTATTATATAGTTCTATTCTGTACATAGGGACACTATGATAGTAAGTGTATATTCCTGTACATAAGGGGGCAGTATGATAGTAGTTATATTCTTGTACCTAGGGGTAGTATTATAGTAGTTATATTCTTGTACATAGGGGGGGCATTTTAGTTTGCTATTCCTGTACATAGGGGGCAGTATTATAGTATGTTATATTCCCGTACATAAGGATCAGTAATTATAGTAGTTATATGTCTTGTACAATAGGGGCAGTATCTAGTATTTATTCGTGTACATAGGCAGTATATAGTAGTTATATTCCTGTACATGGGTGCATATCATAGTAGTTATCTTCCGGTACATGAGGGGCATATTATAGTATTATATTCTTGTACATAGGGGCAGTAATATTAGTTATATTCTTGTACATCGGGGCAGTATTATAGTAGTTATATTCCTGTACATCGGAGGCAGTATTTAGTAGTTATATTCTTGTACAAGGGGCATGTATTAATAGTAGTATATTCTTTGTACATATGGGGCAGTGATTAGAGTAGTTATCTTATTGTACATAGGGGCAGTATTATAGTATTATATTCCGTACATAGTTGGGCAGTATTATAGTAGTTATCTTCCTGTACATAGGGGGGGCAGTATTATAGTAGTTATATTCTTGTATCATAGGGGCAGTATTAAGTAGTTAATTCTTGTACATAGGGGGCAGTATTATAGTAGTTATATTCCTGTACATAGGGGGGCAGTATTATAGTAGTTTTAGGTATTCTTGTACATAGGGGGCAGTATTAAGTAAGTTATTTCTTGTACAAAGGTGGGCATTTATAGTAGTTAATTCTTGTACATAGGGGGCATATTATAGTAGTTATATTGTTGTACAATAGGGGGCTTATTTTTTAGTTTTTATATTCTTGTACATAGGGGGTGCAGTATTATAGTAGTTATATCCCTGGTACATAGGGGGCAGTATTATAGTAGTTACATTCTTGTTTATTGGAGAAGGTATTGTAGTATGTTTTTAGTGTACATATATGGCAGTATTAACTTGTGTGCTATTAAAATAGAAGTGTTATTCCTTTACAAGGAGGCAGTATGAGTCTCTTTCTCTGGGCTGTACATGTTGATTTAGACCATCTATTAACAGTTTGTATGGAGTTTAGTAACTCACATCACAAGGCCACACCTACTTGTTTTGACTCCGCCCACAGAATGGGGCCACTTTTACAGTTTTTTCCAGGGCCACTTTAAATTCCCAGTCCGCCACAATTCACTGTACTTGAGGGTCCTGCATCCAGAGACATTGCTAAAATGATCTCCTGAAGTACGATGCACATTCAGCACTTCCCACCTTGACTTCAGTATTAAACTCTCCGCCTCCTTGACTTTCTACAGCGAATTTACATCTCAATTCATAGTTGATTTTCTGGATGATGTCACCACACTGGGCTATAAAATAGAAGGTATTACGCTGTTTGACAACAAAGTGGTAGTGGTTTAATAGGCCAATTGCTGATTGCTGTTCCCTTTCAGGATCGCAGCAGAATACTTTATTCATGAGTGTCACAAATTTTCTGTTTAACTCTATTACTAAAGGTGCTGTTAATGTGCTCACCAGATGTTGTTAACAAGCCATGAAACACACACTGGCAAAGAAATACTACCACAGCTTTCCATAAATTAAGTTAACCCCTACAGGACTCAGCCTATTTTGGCATTTAGGACACGGTCCCATTTTTCAAATATGCCCTGTGTCACTATAAGTGCTTATAGCTTTGGAATGCTATAAGATATCCAGGGGATTTTGAGATTGTTTTCTCTTGACACATTGTACTTCTTTTGTGTTTAGTTATGAAAAAAAACTAAATTTTCTAAAGATCCCACATATTTTACTAGAATGTTATGAGGCTCAGAAGTTGGGTGCCATTTATCACATTTTTTGGAAAATCAGCAAAACCCGTATTTAGAAGGGTCTGCTCAACTTTTAATTGACTATGAAAGGCCTAAATAATAGCTAGAGTCGTAAATTACCCCATTATGGAAACTACGCCCCTCAAAGTATGAAAAAGCACTTTTAAGAAGTTTGTTTAACCCTTTAGGTTTTTTATAGGGGTTATAACAAAACGGAGCTGTGGTGTACAAATAGTAATATTTTTTGACAATACATTCATTTTGGATAGAAAATTAAACATTTTAAATGGATTAAATGAAAAGAAGCTCCACAAAGTTTTATACCCAAATTCTCCGGAGTACATTGATACCCTATATGTGGTGGTAACCTGCTGTATGGGTGCACAGACAGGCATAGAAGGGAAGAAGGCGCTATGCAGATCAGATTTGCTATGTCACATTGTACAGGCTTTAATTTTTTTTATGTTTTTTTATTGTGGACCTATAGGGGCATTTTGGGGCATCTATAGCTAATTGGTGAGATTTTATTAACTCTTTGTTGGTGGAGGAAATGAAAATCATCAATTTTTAGTTGGATTTATTTTGTGTTTTTTTTTTGGCTGTTTACCATACCATAAAAATAGTATCTTATTTGTATTCTATGGGTCACCACGATTAAGAAAATACCTCATTTATATAGATTTTTACATTTTTTTCCAAATTTTACAGAATAAAAAGTAATTTGGCGAAAATGTTAGTTTTAGCATCAGCGTATTTTCATATGCATAACTTTTTTATTTTTCGGCTGACAAATCTGGTTAAGGGCTTATTTCTGGTCTTATTTTAGATTGCGTTACATTTTTTAATCACTTTTTAGAGCAGTTTTTTAAAGGGTATTAATTAAAAATTATCCTTTTCCTTTTTTTAAGAGAGTTTTTTGATGTTGTTTTTTACAGGGTTCATGATTCTGTTTTGTTATGCAGATTGTAATGGACGTAGCAATACCAAATATGTGGGGGTTTTGTGTATTTTATTTTACTGAATAAAAACTAATTTGGAGAAAATTTGGGGTACAGTTTGCTATTATTAAGAGGCTAAAGTACCTGAGATGATGTCACTCTGGTCATATGACATGAACTGTGACCACTAAGGAGCCATAAGGCATGGGGAGGATTAAATGGGAGGGGCTGGCCGAGCAAGACACGCCCCCTTCTAAAGCCAGTAATATAAGATAAAAGGTTATTTATGTGGATGTTAGCATAAAAAAGGGTGTAAAGGGAGCTTAATAGAGCTCAATAGGAACCTGTCACTGGCTCTATATGTGCAAATGTGGTGATAGGTTCCCTTTAAACAATCTATGCCAGAATTATGGCTTAGACTGTGTATAAATTCATGTGCAAAACTGGTTGCACATGTGTTTATGACCTGGTTGCTATTATTATTGTGTTGCAGCAAGCTGCGGTGTGCACGCTATCTCACAGACACTGTGCAAGCCGTGCGTTCCGTGGCGCATTCACAACAGCCACCACATTTATGTTTGCTTAAGAACTCCCCGCTAAACCTCTATTCTGTCCCGGTTGTAACAGATTTTTTTTAATTGTTGGACAAAATAAATGGATGGCTTTTTAAATCAGTGAGTGCGGGCACCTTTTTCGTTTTTCTAAGTGAATTGTGTCTTATGCTATTTTGAAAGCTGTGCACCACGTGTTCTCCATCTATAACCTCGTATCTCATTCCCTGCATAGTCAAAGGTGTCCAGGTGATATGCCCCCCCCCCTTCAGTTTCATTCTATTGAACTTAAATTACTGCTTTGGCATCCTTTCTTCTTGGGGGAAGCGGACATCAATATATCGATTTCCACATTTAGGACTTATATTATGGCAGAAATCAATGGCATTACAGGGATACGGGATTTACGATGGGCAGAGAGGACGCAGGTGGTTTTCTTTCTCAATGTAACCTCAGGAATGAACTACAAGGTTCGTTGCCTAAGCTCTCTGCTGCTAAACTTCTGTTCTATGGATGGCTTTAAAATCGTGAGTGCCGCATCTTTTTCTTTCTCTAAGTGAGATGTTACACTTGTTATTAGATGTGTTGCCAAATTCGACCCTACCATCCGAATGTCGCAGCAGAAATCGAGACTCATCAGACCAGCAATGTTTTTTCAATCTTCTACTCTCCAATTTCGATGAGCTTGTGCAATTTGTAACCTCAGTTTCCTGTTCTTAGTCGAAAGAGTGGCACCCGTTGTGGTCTTTCTGCTGCTGTAGCCCATCTGCCTCAATTATTCACGTACTGTGCGTTCAGATGCTCTCTGCCTACCTAGGTTGTAACGGGGTGATTGAGTCACTGTTGCCTTTCTATCAGCGTCGAACCAGTTGCGTCTCCCATTACTCCCTGACCTCTGGCATCAACAAGGCATTTCCGCCCCCATAACTGCCCCTGGTTTGCTCATGGAGTTTTTTCTTTTTCGGGACCATTCCGTAAACCCTAGAGATGGTTGTGCGTGAAAATCCAACGAGATCAGCAGTTCTGAATAACTCAGACCAGGCCCGTCTGGCACCCACAACCATGCCACGTTCAAAAGGCACTCAAATCACCTTCTTTTCCTCCTCATAGATGCTCGGATTGAACTGCAGGAGATGTCTTTTGAACCCCATGTCCTACATCCTAAACTGCACTGAGTGCTTGGCCGCCATTTGGCTGATTATAAAATTAAGTGTTAACGAGCAGTTTATATATCAATATATAATTATTTTTCTTGTATACTTTACATTTTATTAATTATAGATATTACACAATTGATTATGCATGGGGTTCGTTTAATAAATTTAATGACCAATTGTTCTGCATGCCACGGGCAAGGGTGCTCCTGCTCCTGGTCCTTGCAGGCGCAAGGTAAAAGTACCACGGGGGTTTTCATTTTTGTAAATGTATTAAACATTGTACAACAACTAAATACTGTGGTTTACACTACAACCTTGATCAACGAACCCAAAGATAAAGTAGAACATATATTGGGGTGCACAGTGAAATCTGTAAATTCTCCAAGGCGTCAAGAAAATGGTTACCAACTGACATTTTTTAACCAATTTTCATTAACTTTGGAATTGTTGATCCCAGCTTCCTTCCTGTACAGGCGGTCCCTAACTTAAGAACACAGTCGATTCACATAAGATCTCTAGTTACAACGTGACTCGGATATTGGTAATTTAATTGTTGCTTAGTCCTAGGCTACAATGATCAGGGTAGAGTAAAGGTATCAAAGGTTGTCTTGTAATGAAGCTTAAGTGTTAATTTTTAAGTCCAATTGTACACAGACGACAAACAAGTAAAGTTCTGGCTGGGATAACAATAATAAATATAACAGTTCCGACCCTACATACAAAAATTCAACGTAAGCACAAAACTTTCAGCCCGATCTTGTATTACCGGGAACCTGCCTTATCTAGCATAGATATCGAAAATACTGTTCTATGAAGATGCACATGTCCCAGAAAACCTGCCCTCCTCAGATCCTCTACATGGAAAATAAGGTATGGATATTTGATGGTGGGGCATAAAAATTAATCTCAAAAATGAAAAAGGGCCCTACCTCCCACTCCCATCCGCGGATTCGCGGGAGCAAATCTAGGTTTATTAACCTCGTCCCATCTTCAGGAATCCTGGGACAAACGTCTGCCTCCTGGCCCTCCACACTTGCTGCGAGAGCACATGCAGGAGACACAAGAACACCGGCTGCTGTAGTCTCCGACTGGGACCTCCTCCCCAAGGCGGCGTCCCACCCCCAGTATGTTCCCGTGCCATGTTCTATCTTCTCAGGCAGAAGAGGAAAAGATCACCTTAGGGTACAGACCCAGTAATAGAGGCTGCTATGAGGAAAATGAGCCCTCTGCGAGCTTTCTCCTTAGTAGTAAGGTAAGGGGGAGGGAGTCTGGGTAGTCAGATCATGGCGACACAGAAGTGCAGGTGTGAGCGCTGTATGTTACAGCGACAGCCGCCTCTAAAACACCTCACGATGGAGATTCCTATCGATGTGGGTGTTAACACACTTACACACCTTCTGCGCTTTGGGGAAATCCGTGCTTCAGGTGGCAGCCAGGAGTGCGGTCACGCCGAGTGTACACTGCGCTTGTGCAGCGTTGCAGTTAGATACCTACAGTGCAATACACTCTGTACTGGCATTGTGTAGATGAAAAGGGCCTTAAACATGCGATCAGTAGAATTGCATTTTCAGCGCACGTTATATAAAAAATTAATAAAACGTTTTTTTTAAAAAACCCTAATACACGTCTTTTCAAAAAATACTTAAATAATAAGTAACAGTCCACACTTACACCAACATTCCCTATACACATCTGATAAAAGTCCAAAAAAACCAAAATCACAAAAAAAAACCTCCACATATTTATTGTCTCTGGAACAATCTGTTAAAATAATCGCTAACATTATTGGACCCACTAGGAAGCACTGTAAAAAAATATGAACTGAACAACTTGCAAATATCTTCATAAAATCCACGAGAACAATGTTCTAAAGATTTAAAAAAAGTTAAGAGCGCCAAATGGTTAAACTAAGAAATCTCACATGTAAAAAATATAAATTCTAAACCAACTCTGTATCCAAAAAATATTGAGGGCACATTTTACTTACCCCCGCTCCCACTCTGTCGCGACCCTCACGCTGCAGACGCTCATAGGACTCCGTGCGCGTTTCACTACGATCGTAGTGCCTGATTACCTGCTTTGTGCACGCTTCCCGTTCAGTCTGAACACCGGAGTTCACCTTCTTCTGTCTGGTGGATGTAGAGAGCATGCCTTATGACACAATTTAAATTTAAATCTCCGGGCTCAGGTCCGTCGAGATCTCGTATGCCCCACCCCTCCCACCATTTCGTGGCATGAAACTGGTGGCATGCTGCAGATAAATCCATTGCATGCGACTCAATCCCGGTCTAAAATCCCTTGTCGTGGTGGCGTCCCCGAAAAAGTTTCAGAAAATCGGCGAAGCAGCTGGGTGGCCCTAGTAAATAATGTCTCCGAGAAGATGGCAAAACAATAGATTTTTCTTAGTTTTTGTTCACGTACATTAAAAAAAATATATAAAAATATATAAATAGATCTTACCGCAGTGTCTAACTACATAAAGATAACATATTATTTTAAGTTACATGCCGCACCTTAAAAATGCACACAAAAGAACGCCCAAAATGTAGCTTTTCCTTTTCGCTCCATAATTCAAGAGTTTAATGCAACTCATCAATAAGCTAAAGACATCACTAAAATTAAGTATTTAAAAAAAAATATTACGTGTCCAAAGTGCAAAAAAACTAAATAATGTATCGCCTCTGTACAAAGGACAATACACACATCGCTACTAAATGCGTCAACTTCCTTCAAGGCCCTTCGGGTGTCCATATAACGTTTACCACCCACTGATATTGGTATTGGCTTACTCGGGATAGATTGGGTATCACAACTTTGGGGCGCCTATGGAGGTATTTTATCCACTAGACATGTGTTAATTGTTGAAAAATACATTCATTAGGCCAGGAGAAAAACGGATTGAATTAATTGCATTAATAAAACACGCACACAATTTTGTTTAAATAACCCGTGTTCAAACTAATTAGGGTTAACACTTCATAAGGTTGTTTTACCACTGTTGATGGGGTTTTTTTGTTATATGGGGTCATTTCTGGGTGTGAGGATATCATAATTGTCTCCAGGTGCATTTGGGTTCACCAAGATGCTGATCTTGTTCACCAACACCTCATTGTTCACTTGAGTCATCTCATGATTCCAGACACCATTTAGTTGTAATATGTTTTCAAATAAGTCCTGGTGTTGACTTCTAAAGAGCTTCAAATTAGTATTTAGTGATCAACATGTCCATTTTCCCTTGAGAAGCAGTTGCTTTTGTTGAAAACGAAGGTTCATTTGGGAGAGCTTAAGGAGGTCCGGGTATTTAAGCTTAACCTATAGCATGTCAGTATTGTTATCACTTTTTTCGCACTTTGCATAGCATTGCTGCTTTCTCTAAGTACACAGCTGTGAACTGGATAACTTGTGATTGAGTCGCTTTTGACCAGGTGTCTGTGTCTTTCTGTAATATACTTTGTCATCTGGGTAGCCCCTCCTTAACAATTAATTTAGCGATCACCTTACAACTGCAGAAGGGTTTGTTGGAGCCCTGATAAAAAAATTCTAACAATGGGGTTTTTACTATTAGTTACAGCTGAAGGGACCTGAAAGCTTGAGCAGTGCCCTCAAAAGTCTGATTTTGTTTTTTTTTTATGAAAATGTGAAAATACACCACACCTACATCCTCAAAGAAACAGACACATAAAAAACTGTCGACCATGGTAAAGTGTTGTTACAAGGTGACACATGTTCGATTTGAAAAAGGGCCTGTCAGGGAATGTGATGGCTTCAGTGTTAAGGGGTTAACAAAACCGTGAAGATGCCAACAAAAACAATGGCCCAGCTTTGACCATCCACCTCTAAAAATTCAGGCCTTTCTTCAACAAGTCTTTTTTCACCACGCCCTCTCTCATACAAATATCAGTATTTCCTTCAGATGGATCATCTAAACTTTCAAAAAGGGGGGCTAGTTTCTGAACATTTCTCCTTGGGATCAGTCTGCATAGGAGAGTAATTATAAACATTCTGCAAAAGCGTCAATCCAGTTCACATGTGTCTGATGCAAAGATTAAACCTAATTCCCCATGCTGTCCTCCAACCTGTGGATCATGGACAATTATATGGGAGCCATTAGACCCATTCTTTTGGCAAAAGCGGGTCAGTAATATCTACCGTGACAATTGTATACAGTACTGCAGTCAAAATACAATGTGTGTCGTGTGAACAGTTAATAAAAAATATCTGTGGACCTTAATACTGAAAAAAGGGAAGTTAAGTGCTTGCTTTACTTTCTGTGGCAATAAGTACAAGCAAGACAACAAAAGATTTGTTTTTAAAAAGTATAGATACACTTGGATTGTCACATGGAAATCAAGGACACGATGTCCCTCACAGCAACAAACTTTTGTATTTTCAAATAAATGGACCCTGAATAACTACTGAAAAAGTCCCTATACTTGTACAAAGAAAATTGCCCATTCTTAGAGTCCTTGTTAGTCGGCCATAGTACAATTTGTCACGGGTGCTCCTGCAACCTATGCAGGGATTTTTACAACTGTGCCTCCTCTCTGCAGCCACAGCGCTACAACAACTAACTGTTAGCCGGCTCTGCGCAGTCATGTGCGTTACGTCCTCGTCGGCTCGGTGATGTATTTAAAGACCAAGCGCTCCCGCTGATTGTGCGGCACTGCCCAGAAATCCCTGTAATCACTCAACTTCTCAATGCTCACCCCCAAGCGATACCTTTGTCTACCTCACAGTTCTTAGAGAAAGCTTGTTGGTGCATTGGATCTAGTTTGTATCACCTTTGTTACAGTTCTGTGCCTTTAATCCGTTCGCCTGTTGACCGTTCTGACCTGGCAATCCGACTCTTCATATCGTGCTCTACCTCCTGCCTGTCCTGTCCCCGACTGACAATTATGCTAAATTCTGTCGGGTCACCACAATTGGCTGCCCACCCGCGGACATTTTCACCGTGTGGAACGACCTGAGGTGGTCACCACCCATGCAGTCCAACCGCTTTGCGGTAGGCTCTGGAACGGGAAATCTGGTACCACTAGATTCCAGTCCAAGGGTGTCGGCCTTACTTCATCAACCAGACGGTTCTATTGGCCTAACTACCCTAGGAGCCTATCAGTAAGATTTGCCTATGGTTAGTGGTTTCCGCTTTTAATGGAAAAATGGCTGATCTTACACCGATCCCGCTAATCTGCCATCGCAATAGTGAACCTTGGACAAGTCGACCGCCCTGCATGTCATTTACGGCAGATGGGCACTCCTCAGCTGCCCACTAGTACCGCGACTCCACTGCTACCTTCCAGTTGGCCTTTGCTACCTTGCATGACTAAAACCAGGCCTGAGAACTTCCATGCATCAAAGTATGATTGCGGCCCGCCAAGTTGTGCTGGGGGCTTTATCACCCAGTTCTCTCCTGCTCATTGAGTTATAGCCAACACCACTTTGTTATGGCAGTGGTTAAGGGCATTCAGTCATCAGCCTACCTCTCCATAATGGCCCTGGATGGGCTACTCCCATCTTGGGACAGAAAGACCACCGTCACAGCTACTATTACTAGATCCTTCTTTGTGAGTTCTGGTCCACTTGACGGAAACATGCAACCGCCGTCTTCTGCTGAGACCGGCACGACTACTGAACCTACGTCAAGGGGGATTTATCTTGCGGTGCTTTTCTTGCAGTTCCTTACTCTGGCCTCTGAACTCTGTCCTCAAAAGGAAGCAGCGCTTGATTGCAAACTATCAAAAAGGCTTCGCTGGTAAAGATGACCGACGGCCTCATGTGACTCTGCGTTTACGCTGAACCCGCTGCACCTCTGTCCACTCGAATGCGTCACGATTTGTGCATGAACCTTTGCGTGAGACAGCGGGTCTGCAACAACTGCAAGTCTGACTGGACATTGCCCCGCCTAGCTCTGTCATTGCAAGGGCCGCGCCGGTCACTCTTCCGTGTCCTTCTCCAGGGAACCAGATGCAAGGTGGATAGAGCTACATTCCTGCCACCCCAGATGACATTGGGGGAACCTCGTCTTATGTGCCCGCCTGGAACACTTTCGTGGTATTGCCTCGCCAGTTCTTCAATCTTCGTGTCGGAACGCAACCACCTAGGGTTCCTGGGGGAGAAGAAAATCCCCTAGGGGAGCAAAGTTCTCCTCCCGCAACTAAACATTCAACGTTCTGCTCAAGATCTCTGGCACGTATGCCAGTTCCAGGTTTTGCCTTTTGGACTCCCGGTTTCAAGAAAGTCATTGTGGATTTGCTTCACGTCTGGGCAGCAATCACTTCAGTGTGGGTCCGCAGCCAGAACCGCCCTGGTATCCATGCGGCAGTAGGTGCCAAATCCTCTCTTCTGAAACCGGTCGGTCACTGCACTGAAGCCTTTGTTCTGCAAGTCGAAGCACTACAAAAATAGGATGTCTTTCATGTGTACCTCGTCCACGTGGCTTCCCTTTTTGGGTCTTCTGTGTTGCCGATCCACGTACCAATATGCTAACTGAAGATGTGGGAGATTCCTTTGTTGGGGACCAAATTGTCAGTCCGCGCTAATGGTGGGTTTCTCATCCAGTACCTGGTCATGGTCTCTTCTGGGTCTCCTAAGCCTCTGGTAGGTCTCTCCAGCTTCCTATCAAAGACTTTTTTACGGATGTCCTTTGAATGCAGAAAAGCAAGTAATGAGATTTGCCCCCCCACCGCCAACAATTCCCTGATTGATTGCCATGGGCGGCCGGGTGTACCCATGTCTGACCCGAAACCCAGCAGAGGAGTGGAGTAAGCACTGCCTTCAATACTCGCTCGGATATTGGACACTTTGGTACCTGGCTATGCTATCGACCACCGTCTTCAAAAATTGTCAACGACATCTTCAAGATGCTATATACCTTTTTGCGTTTGTGGGTCGTACGTCTATCTTGAGGAGATCCTTTGTGTTCTTAAGACCTTGAATCCATTGGCCCCATGTACGTCTCAGTCCGTTTGAGAGCCGTTTGGCTTAACCCAAACTTTGGCGAGTGGTGCGAGTTCGATCAGGGGAGGTCTCACTTCTCAGCTATCTTATCTCTGACAGAGGTCTACGATGGATCCTGCCAAGTTGTCGCAGTCCTTCAAGTGGCCACGCCCAAGTAGGGCTAATACAGAGATTCCTGGGCTTTGGGCAAATTACTACTGGCAGTTTTATCCTGCCTTCTCCTCTCTTGTGTCTCTCCTCCCATTGTGGCGCTCACCAGAGGGCACAATCCCCGACTTTGCCTCCGTCAGCTCAAGAGGCCTTTCTGATTAAAGGTCTGCTTTTGCTCAGCCCCATTCTTCACATGGCCTGATACAGATAAGGGCCTTTCCACCTGCAAGTTTGATGCCTCCTCACTGGGAGCTGGTGCAATGATCACCTAGAAAGGGCCCAAAAGCCAACTCTCACTTGCAGCATTTTTTCTCTAAGACTTTCTCTTCCACATAGAAAATACTGCATAGGGGACGAGAACTGTTGGCGTTATCTCCTGGAGGGATTATATTTTCCGGAGTGGCGTTATATCCTGGAGGGAGTTCATTTTCCGGTCTGTTATATCCACCTCTAGAATTTCCTCTACCCAACTTCTCAGTGACTCCTTCCATCAATACTAAGCTCGCGGGGTCACTCTTCGTCTCCCGTTTCATTTTTTAATCCCGCTTCTGTTCCGGCTGAACAAACATCAGGCTGACGCCTCTCTCATGCCTCGTATGTCATTATGGAAGAAACCGGCTTCCAGGCATGTTATCCCTCTTGAGCGACTGGTTGTTTGCTGCTCCATTGGACCTCTGGCAGCTACCTCCTGTCAACATACCTCCGACCTGCCTCTAACGAAGAGTATTCCTGTTTGGGGAAAGCATTACTCTCATGTGTGGCTGGGCGCACTGGGGTGCAGCGTTCTGTCACCTCATTTCCCATTTCTGTTGGTGGTCCAGATTCCTGGTCAGGAAGTACGGAATTTTGTAGGGCCCCCTGTGCTTCCTCCTGTGCCTGAATAAGCCATCTCATCTCATCCTGCTGGCAGCCATTACCGATAAATACCCAGCTGCCGGGGATCACTGGCTATGGACTTTCTTCCGCCTCCTTTGCATATACCATAACCGCATCTGGGTGGTAACCGCCTGGTTTTCCAAATTTCCCATTTTGTTCTCTGCCATGTTACCATAATACCGTCGGCTCATGCCTTTCTAGTCTGTTTTTTTTTTGGTTTTTTGTTTTTCTTTGCTTGTTTTTCCATCACATCTTCTTTTTTCTTCTAGGTTCTGGACGATCCCTGTGTAACCAGCTTCAGTTAAATTGACATTTCTTCTGCCTATCTCATCAACCCACTGTCTAATAGACAAGTTGAAAGTGTTAACCAACTCCTGGGCTGCTATCTTCGCCACTTCATTTCTATTTCTGCCCGTCAGGGCGACTGGTCCATCCTGTTGCCATGGGCCACAGGAGTTTTTTATAACTCCTGGATTCAGAAAATGCAACAAAGTCCAACCCGTTTGCTGTGGGCCTGGTGAAACGGGGCACCACTTAGGTTCGTTGTCCCAGGTGTCGGTTTAGCGTCATCATCCCGGTGTCCAGTCTCCACTACGCCTGGAGCCTGACACAATTTCTTTGTACTTTACACCTCCACCGTACAGGTTTCATGAAAAAAAAAATCATTTGAGGCTTGATTTTAGACATCCCTTTGAAAGTACTATACGGTGTACTTGGTCCATGGCCAGGATTACACATGCCGGTGGGTGGGGTATTGCCCTAATTATTTTAAGGGGCTTCCCGTGACGGCAACCTGTTATATAGATGGATCATGACCTAGGGCTAAATGCCTTTAGATCAGTTTACAAACCTAATTTTACAGATACAAGCCTTGAAAATGCCCTGGGAGGCACTGTTACTCTGTAAAATAGCTAATATTCCTTGAGGCCTGACCACACTCATCTTCCTTCTTTTAAGCTAAGTCCACTGAACCATACGATTGTGGCAGCCTGTAAGAAACTTACTTCACGGAGTCAACTGATGGGTAACTGGTATAAGTCCAATGAAAAACTTACTAAACTAAATGATAATCAAGAACACTTCTTGAAGGTTTGATCACTTTTGGTGGGCCCAGACTCATTCTCTCCCCTATAGACTCATCTCCTCACTATGCCGCTAGCTGGAGCTTCTATCACTGCCGTCCTTACCTCTTCTCTTTCCCCCCTTTGGTTCTTTTTTGTGTTTGTCTCTATCCTCTTCTTTCTCTTTTTTTAGGGGTTGTCACCAAATGCATGCTTGTTTACCCTTTTAGGGGTGATTGGGGATCCTCCTCCACATTACTGCATGTCCGCTACTGTGAAATAATACTTTATAAGTTTCTCAAATTCAGCCATAGGAGCTCACCTCTCGCCCGCTAGCCAAGCGCCTTGTGGCTCCATCGGTGTGGTGGTTTTATTTTGGCAATTATATTTTCTTTTGGCGTTTTCTATTCTAACAACTAATGTCATGCTGGTTTACATTAGTTTCAGACTAGCTCTTTGTTGTAAATACCCGATCAAATTGGCTATACTTGGAACTTGTAACAATTTGTGCCCACTTGTATAGCTCTAATCTGCTCTGCATGTCAATAATTTAATTAATTTTTTAAAAAACCATTTTGGGCGGCTCTCCTGTTAAATTCCTTTCTTTCCATCCACTAAATATGACACGTATATTTTTTCTTCCGCTAGCTATTTGTTTGTCCCAACACCATAAAAAATCAAGTCCCTTGTATAAACTCCGTTGAATAAGGTCTATATTCAATTGAGTTTTCCGTTCTTAGAAACACTAACTCCTATTTGACAATTACATAATCATTGAATACTCTTCATATTAAATTTATTTTGCATTGGTGTTAAGTGAAGGTGGAAAATTTTTTTTCCCTATGTTACACCAGCACATTAAGTTTGGGACTAACCGTGAGTCAAAATGCTCCCCTTCTGCCGGCACATGAACTATGCCACCCTTACACACCACAATGCAAACAGGCTTGGTATGTGGATGTATGCAGAACAAATACTATACCCTATGGAATACTATTAGGTTCTTCAACCGAGCGCTATAGAATCTAATACAACCCATTTTCCTCCTCTGGCCATCTATCTGGCCGCCTGGTCACGAGCCCCTGATGAGATGACAACTTTGTTAAGATACTTAACTTTGAGGACGCTTTCTTATGCTGAATGAACCCACGGATTAGTAATCAACCCCTACGGACTCAGCCTCTTTTTGGCCTTAAGGACGCGGTCCCCCTTTTTCAAATCTGCCTGTTGTCCACTATAAGTGAAACATGAAAAATAACTAAATTTGCCAAAAGTTTTGAAAAATTCGTTGTTTGCAAGTTCTAAAATTCTCTACTTTTATTAATGCAGTAGTCATCAAGCACCCAAATAAATTCATCCCTGCATTTCCTTAAAAATGTTTTCTGCTATATGGGGGGGCTAGTGTTGTTTAAAGATTCCCTATTTTACTGGTAATGTTATGAGGCTCAGAATTGTGGGTGTCATTGTGTCACAAATTTTTTTGGGAAAATCACCAACTAATATTTGGATGGAACTGCAAAATGTAGCTTTTCTTTCTCCATAATCAAGAGTTCATGCAATCTCATCAATAAGCTAAAGACACACTAAAATTAAGTATTTAAAAAAAAAATTACGTGTCCAAATTGCAAAAAAACTAATAATGTATCGCCTGTAAAGTGACAATACAATCTGCGCTCTAAATGGCGCAACTTCCTTCAATGCCCTGCCGGTGTCCATATAACAGTTTACCACCACTATTGTGTATTGGCTTACTCGGGAGAGATTGGGTATCAAACTTTGTGGAGCGCCTTAGGTATTTTATCCACTGAGAATGTGTTAATTGTTGAAAAATACATTCATTAGCCAGAAAAAGAGTGTTAATTGCATTAATTAAAAATGCACACAATTTTGTTTAACCCTGTACAACTAAAGGGTTAACAACTTCATAAGGTTGTTTACCAGTTATGATGGGGGTTGTTTTTTAATGGGTAATTTCTGGGTGTGAGGATATCATAATTGCTCCAGGTGCCATTGTCACCAAGATGCTGTCTTGTTCACCAGACACCTATTGTTTCACTGTGCAGTCATCTCATGATTCAGACACCATTTAGTGTAATATGTTTAAAAATAAGTCATGGTTTGACTTCTAAAGAGCTTCACAATAGTATTTAGTGATAACATTCCATTTCCCTTGAGAAGCAGGCTTTTTGAGAAAACGAGGTTCATTTGGGAGAGCTTAAGGGGAGGTTCGGTATTTCAAGCTAACCTATAGCATGTCAGTATTTTATCAACTTTTTCGCACTTTGCATAGCATTTCTGCTTACTATATACACAGCTGTGAACCTGGAATAATTGTGATTTGAGTGCAGCTTTTGACCAGGTGTCTGTGTCTTTCTGTAATACTCTGTCATCTGGGTACTCCCGTGTAACAATTAATTTAGCGATCACCTTACAACTGCAGAAAGGTGTTGGAGCCCTGGATAAAAAAATTCTAACAATGGGGTTTACTATTATTTAGCACTGAAAGGGACCTGAAAGCTGAGCAGGTCCCTCAAAAGTCTGATTTTGCGTTTTTTTTGAAATGTGAAATCACACCTACACCTACATCCTTCAAAGAAAGCAGACACATAAAAACACATGTCGACCATGTGTTAAAGCGTTTTTACAGTGACACATGTCAGATTTGAAAAATGGGCCATGTCAAGAAGGTGAGAAAAATGGCTTCAGTGTTAAGGGGTTAACAAAACCAGTGATGCCAACAAAACAATGGCCCAGACTTTGACCACCTCTAAAAAATTCAGGCCTTTCTTCAACAGGCTTTTCACCCCCCTGCTCCATACAAATACAGTATTTCCTTAGATGGATCATTCTAAATTTCAAAAAGGAGGCTTAGTTTCCGATATTTCTCCTTGGAATACAGTCTGCATATGGAGAGATAATATATAAACAATTTGCAAAAGCTCATCAAGTTCACATGTGCCTGATTGCAAAGATTGAAAACACTTCCCCAGGTGTCCTCCCAACCTGGGGATCCATGGAAATATTATGGGAGCCATTTAGCCCATTTCTGCAAAAGGGAGTAATATCTACACTGACAATTGCTATACTAGTACTGCAGTCAAAAATACAATGTGTGTGTGTGAAACATTAAACAAATATCTGTGGCCTTAACTGAAAAAGGGAAGTTAAGTGCTTGCTTTACTTCTGTGCAATAATGTACAAGAAGACAAAAGATGTGTTTTTAAAAAGTAAGATACACTTGGATTGCACCTGGAAATAAGGAACAGTGGTCCCTCACAGCAACAACACCTATTTGTATTTTGAAATGAAATGATGAATACTACTGAAAAAGTCCTATACTTGGTACAAGAAAATGCCATCTAGAGTACTTGTTTCAAGTGGCCATGTACAATTTGTCACGGGTGCTCCCGCAACCCATAGCACGGGTTTCAACTGTGCCTCTCTGCTGTCAGCAGCACGGCGCACAACACAACTTAACTGTTCCGGCTCTGGCAGTCATGTGCGTTCCAGTCCCGTCGGCTCGTGAAGATTTAAAGAGCCAGCGCTCCGCTGATTGTGTCTGGCACTTCCAGAATCCGTATCACTCAGCTTCTCAATGCTCACCCCCAACGATCTTTGTCTCCACAGTCTTAGAGAAAGCTTGTTGGATGCATTGGATGTTTGTATACCTTTGTTCAGTTCTGTGCTCTTTATCCTGCTTTCGCCTGCTTCTTGACTGCGTCCCGACTCCAATATGTGCTTCCGTCCTGACTCCTGCCTGTTCCCCGACTACAATTTGCTAATTCTGCGTGTACCAAATTGGCTGCCACCGCGGACAATTTGCACCGTTGGAACGACCTAGGTGGTACACACCATAGCAGTCCAACCGCTTTGCGGTAGGCTCTGGGGAAAACTGGTACCACTTAGATTCCAGTCCGAGGTGTCGGCTTACGTCATCAACCACGACGGTCTATTGGCTCTATACCCTAGGCCTATCAGTAAGATCTGGCCTGGTTAGTGGGTTCCGCTTAATGAAATGGCTGATCTTACCACCGTCCCGCAGATTGCCACGCAAAGTGAACGCTTGGACAAGTCACCGCCTGTTGCAGTCAATTGTCGGCAAATCTCATCAGCTGCATCTAGTACCTGCGCTCCACCTGCTACTCCAGTTGGCCTGCCTTCTGCTAAACCCAGGCTGAGACTTCCATGCCATCAAAGTATGATGGCGACCCCAAGTTGTGCTGGGGGCTTTATCACCCAGTGCTCCCTGCTCATTGAGCTTATGCCAACACCACTTGTTATGGGTGGTCTAAGGGGCATCATAGCATCGCCTCCTCTCCAGGAAGGCCCTGGCATGGGCTACTCCCCTCTGGGAAGAAGACTCAGTCACAGCTACGATTACTTCCTTCTTTGCTGAGTTCTGGTCCATCCTTGAGGAACATGCACCGCCGTCTTCTGCTGAGACCGCAACTACTGCAACCTACGTCAAGGGGATTTATCTTTCGGTGACTTTTCGTTGCAGTTCCTTACTCTGGCCTCTGAACGTCCCTAAAAGGAAGCAGCAGCCTTGATTGCAAACTATCACAAGGCTTTCGGCTGAAAGATGCGACACGCGTCATGGACTGCTTTCGCTGAACGTCTCACTCTCTGTCCACTCGAATGACGTACGATTTGCTGAAATTCTGAGGAAGAAGCGAGTCTGCAACAACCTGCAAGTTCATGATTGACATTTGCCCCGCCTAGCTCCTGTATTGCAAAGGCGCGCCGCGGTCACTTTCCGTGTCTGTCTCAGCGGAACCAATGCAGGTGGCTCGAGCTCATCTGCACCCAGCCATGCACATGGAAACCTCGTCTTTATGTGCCCGCCTGGAACACATTTCTGCGTACTTGCCCTGCCCAGTCTTCAAGTCTTCGTGCGGAACGCACACACCTAGGGTTCTGGAGAGAAGTATCCCTAGGGGGGAGCAAAGATTCTCCCCGACTGAAATTCGTTCTGCTCAGCTCTGGCACGTAGCCAGTTCCAGGTTTGCCTTCTTGGACTCCGGTTTCAGAAAAGTAATTGTGGATTTAGCTCAAGTCTTGCAGCATCACTTCAGTGTGGTCCGCAGCAGAAGCCCCTGGTACTCATGAGTGCCAAATCCTCATCTTGAAACCCGGTCCGGTACTGCACTGAGCCTTTGTTCTGCAAGTCGAAGCACTACAAAAAGGAGACTGTCTTTCTATTGCTACCTCGGTCCACGCTTCCCTCCTTTGGTCTTCTGTGGTTGCCGCTCCACGTACCTATGCTTAACTGGAAGATGGGGAGATTCTTTGTTGGGGACCAAATTGTCAGCCCTGCTAATGGTGGTTTCTCATCAGTACCTGTCATGGTCTCTTCTGGTCTCCGCCTCTGGAGGGTCTTCCCGCTTCCTATCAAAGACTTTACGGATGTCTTTAAGTCAGAAAAGCAAGAAGAGACTTTGCCCCCCACCGTCCAACAACTTCCCTATTGATCTGCCATGGGGTCGGGAGGTACCCATGTCTGAGCCCGAAACCCAGCAGAGAGTGGAAAGACTGCCTTCAATACTCGCGATTGGACACTTTGCGTACCGGCTATGTATCGAACCAGCGTCTTCAAAAATTGTCAACGACATCTTCAGAGGACTTGCTATATACTGCGTTGGTCGTAGTCTATCTTGAGGATATCCTTTGTGTCTAAAGACCTTGAACCATTGGCCCCATGTACGGCCTCAGTCGTTTGAGAGCCAGTTGTCGTACCCAAATTGGAGATGGTCCAGTTCATCAGGAGAGTCTTCACTTCTCAGCTATAATTATTCTGACGAGGTCCATCCAAGAGGGATCCTGCCAGTTGTCTGCAGTCTATCTACGGCCCGCCAGGTAGGGGTCAAGTGCATGCGATTCTGGCTTGTTAAATACTACTGCGCAGTTTATCCGGCCCACTTCTCGCACTTGCGATGGATCCTATTCGCGGCTTGTTGGGTCTGACGCACACACAAGACAAGGGTCGCTCCTCCCCCGTACTGTGAACCTCGGCAGAAATATAATGCGAGGTCTTTTTCTGAAAGAAAGGTTGACGTCTTGTGCCTCAGCCCACTTGAACTTTTACCATTGGCCTGTCACAGACGAAGCACCAGCCCCTGCCCCAGTGTATATAGCCTGCCAGACCCTGCCCCAGTGTATATAGCCTGCCGCCGCGGCCAGACAGATCGTACAGAAGATATTCAGGGGTCGACGGAAAGGTGAGTTTAGATATATTTATTTTTTTGACTCGAGTTTGGGTTTTTCTGCACAATTTTTGTGCTGAAAAACTAGGCTTATACTCGAGTATATAAGGTATTTTAAAAAAAAATTACGTGTCCAAATTGCCAAAAAACTAATAATGTATCGCCTGTAAAAAGTGACAATACAAATCTGCTCTAAATGGCGCAACTTCCCTTCAATGCCCTGCCGTGTGTCCATATAACAGTTTACCACCACATATTGTGTATTGGCTTACTCGGGAGAGATTGGGTATCAAACTTTGTGGAGCCTCTAGGTATTTTATCCACTGAGAATGTGTTAATTGTTTGAAAAATACATTCATATAGCCAGAAAAAGAATGAATTTAATTGCAATTAATTAAAAAAATGCACACAATTTTGTTTTAACCCCTGTAAAACAATTAAAGGGTTAACAAACTTCATAAAGGTTGTTTTACATATGTTGATGGGGGTTGTTTTTATAATGGGGTAATTTCTGGGTGTGAGGATATCATATTTCTCTCCAGGTGCCATTTTGTTCACCAAGATGCTGTCTTGTTCACCCAGACACCATCTTGTTCACTGTCAGTCATCTCATGATTCAGACACCATTTAGTGTAATATGTTTAAAAATAAGTCATGGTTTGACTTCTAAAGAGCCTTCACAATAGTATTTAGTGATAACATTCCATTTCCCTTGAGAAGCAGGGCTTTTTGCAAGAAACGAAGGTTCATTTGGGAGAGCTTAAGGGGAGGTTCTGGTATATTCAAGCTAACCTATAGCATGTCAGTATTTTATCAACTTTTTACGCACTTTGCATAGCATTTCTGCTTTCTATATACACAGCTGTGAACCTGGAATAAATTGTGATTTGAGTGCAGCTTTTGACCAGGTGTCTGTGTCTTTCTGTAATACTCTGTCATCTGGGTATCCTCCCCTGTAACAATTAATTTAGCGATCACCTTACAACTGCAGAAAGGTTGTTGGAGCCCTGGATAAAAAAATTCTAACAATGGGGTTTTACTATTATTTAGGCACTGAAAGGGACCTGAAAGCTGAGCAGGTCCCTCAAAAGTCTGATTTTGCGTTTTTTATGAAAATGTGAAAAATCACACCTACACCTACATCCTTCAAAGACAAGCAGACACATAAAAAAACATGTCGACCATGTGTTAAAGCGTTTACAGTGACACATGTCATATTTGAAAAAATGGGCCATGTCAAGAAGGTGAAAAATGGCTTCAGTGTTAAGGGGTTAACAAAACCAGTAGATGCCAACAAAACAATGGCCCAGACTTTGACCACCTCTAAAAAATTCAGGCCTTTCTTCAACAGGCTTTTCACCCCTGCTCCATACAAAATACAGTATTTCCTTAGATGGATCATTCTAAACTTTCAAAAAGGAGGCTTAGTTTCCGAAATTTCTCCTTGGAATACAGTCTGCATATGAGAGATAATATATAAACAATTTGCAAAAGCTCATCAAGCTTCACATGTGCCTGATTGCAAAGATTGAAAACTAACTTCCCCAGGTTGTCCTCCCAACCTGGGGATCCATGGAAAAATTATATGGGAGCCATTTAGCCCATTTCTGCAAAAAGGGAGTAATATCTACACTGACAATTGCTATACTAGTACTGCAGTCAAAAAATACAATGGTGTGTGAAACTATTTAAACAAATATCTGTGGCCTTAAACTGAAAAAGGGAAGTTAAGTGCTTCTGCTTTACTTCTTGCAATAATGTACAAGAAGACAAAAAAGATGTGTTTTTTAAAAAGTAAGATACACTTGGATTGCACCATGGGAATAATGGAACAGTGGTCCATCACAGCAAAAACCTATTTGTATTTTAGAATATGAACATGAGATGATACTACTGAAAAAGTCCTATACTTGGTACAAGAAAATTGCCATCTAGAGTACTTGTTTCAAGTGGCCATGTACAATTTGTCACGGGTGCTCCCGCAACCCATAGCACGGGTTCAACTGTGCCCCTCTCTGTCTGCCAGCGCGGCGCACACACAACTTAACTGTTCCGGCTCTGGCAGTCATGTGCGCTCGGTCCCGGTCGGCTCGTGAAGATTTAAAGAGCCAGCGCTCCGCTGATTGTTGCTGGCACTTCCCAGAATCCTGTATCACTCAGCTTCTCAATGCTCACCCCAACGGATCTTTGTTCCTCACAGTCTTAGAGAAAGCTTGTTGGATGCATTGTGCTATTGTTCTGTATTACCTTTGTTCAGTTCTGTTGACTTTAATCCTGTTCTGCCTGCCTTGACCTGTTCGTCCCCGACTCCAATACTGTGCTTCCCGTCCTGACCTCCTGCCTGTCCCCGACTACAATTCTGCTTAATTCTGCTGTGTACCACGCCTTGCCTGCCACCGCGGACAAATTTGCACCAGTGGAACGACCTGGTGGTACCACACCGTAGCAAGTCCAAACCGCTTTGCGGTAGGCTCTGGTGAAAACTGGGTACCACTTAGATTCCAGTCCCAGGTGTCGGCTTACGTCATCAACCACGACGGTCTATTGGCTCCACTACCCCTAGAGCCTATCAGTAAGATCTGGCCATGGTTAGTGGGTTCCGCTTAATGAAATGGCAGCAGATTGCCACGCAAAGTGAACAGCTTGGACAAGTCACCGCCATGTTGCAGCAATTGTTGGCAACTCATCAGCTGCATCTAGTACCTGCAGCTCCACCTGCTACTCCAGTTGGCCTGCCTTCTGCTAAACCCAGGCTGAGACTTTCCATGCCATCAAAGTATGATGGCGACCCCAAGTTGTGCTGGGGGGCTTTATCACCCAGTGCTCCCTGCTCATTGAGCTTATGCCAACACACTTTGTTATGGAGTGGTCTAAGGGGGCATTCATCATCAGCCTCCTCTCCAGGAAGGCCCTGGCATGGGCTACTCCCCTCTGGGACAGAAAGACCCAGTCACAGCTACGATTACCTCCTTCTTTGCTGAGTTCTGGTCCATCCTTGAGGAACATGCACCGCCGTCTTCTGCTGAGACCGCACTACTGAACCTACGTCAAGGGGATTTATCTTTCGGTGACTTTTCTGTGCAGTTCCTTACTCTGGCCTCTGAACTGTCCTAAAAGGAAGCAGCATTGATTGCAACTATCAAAAAGGGCTTTCCGGCTGATTAAAGATGCACTGGCTGCATGTGACCTGCTGTCTACGCTGAACCGTCTCATCTCTCTGTCCACTCGGATTGACGTACGATTTGCTGAACATTCTGAGGAGCAGCGTCTGCAACAACTGCAAGTCATGACTTGACATTTGCCCCGCCTAGCTCCTGTATTGCAAAGGCCGCGCCGGTCACCTTCCGTGTCTGCTCCAGGGGAACCAATGCAGGTGGATAGAGCTCATCTGACACCCCAGATGAACATTGGAGAACCTCTGTCTTTATTGTGCCAGCCTGGAACACTTTCTTGGTACTTGCCCTGCCAGTCTTCAAGTCTTCAGTGTCCGGAAACGCACACACCTAGGGTTCTTGGGAGAAGTATCCCTAGGTGAGAGCAAAGATTCTCCCCGTCTGAACATTCCCGTTCTGCTCAGCTCTGGCACAGGTAGCCAGTTCCAGGTTTTGCCTTCTTGGACTCCGGTTCTGCAAGAAATTTGTGGATGTAGCTCAAGTCTTGCAGCATCACTTCAGTGTGGTCCGCAGCCAGAAGCCCCTGGTATCTCATGTTAGTTGCCAAATCCTCTCTGAACCGGTCCGGTACTGCACTGAGCCTTTGTTCCTGCAAGTCGGAGCACTACAAAAAGAGAGACTGTCTTTCTATGTGCTACCTCGGTCCACGTCTTCCCTCCTGTTGGGTCTTCTGTGGTTGCAGCTCCACGTACCTATGCTTAACTGGAAGATGGGGGAGATTCTTTGCTGGGGACCAAATTGTCAGCCTCACTATATGGTGGTTTCTCATCCAGTACCTGTCATGGTCTCTTCTGTGGTCTCCAAGCCTCTGGAGGGTCTTCCAGCTTCCTATCAAGACTTTATGGATGTCTTTTCGAAGAAGCAAGAAGAGACTTTGCCCCCCCACCGTCCCAACAACTTCCCTATTGATCTGCCATGGGGTCGGGTGTACCCACTGTCTGAGCCCGAAACCGCAGCAGATGAGTGGAAGACCGCCTTCAATACTCGCGATTGACACTTTGAGTACCTGGCTATGTATCGCACCAGCCGTCTTTCAAGAAATTGTCAACGACATCTTCAGAGACTTGCTATATACCTGTGTCGTAGTCTATCTTGAGGATATCCTTTTGTTCTCTAAAGACCTTGAATACCATTGGCCCCATGTACGCCTCAGTCGTTTGAGAGCCAGTTGTCTGTACACCAAACTTGTGAGGTGCCAGTTCCATCAGGAGAGTCTTCCCTTCCTCAGCTACATTATCTCTGACAGAGGTCTACAGATGGATCCTGCCAAGTTGTCTGCAGTCCTTCAATGGCCACGCCCAGTAGGGCTCAATACAGAGATTCCTGGGCTTTGCAAATTACTACTGGCAGTTTATCCTGCACTTCTCCACTCTTGTGTCTCCCATTGTGGCGCTCACCAAGAAGGGCACCAATCCCCGACTTTGACCTCCGGCAGCTAAAGAGGCCTTTTCTGAATTAAAGTCTGCCTTTGCCTCAGCCCCATTTCTCACATGGCCTGATACAGAGAAGCCTTTCCACCTGCAAGTTGATGCCTCCTCACTGGGAGCTGGGGCAATGATCACCTAGAAAGGGCCCAAAAGCCAAACTCTCACTTGCAGCTTTTTCTCTAAGACTTTCTCTTCCACAGAGAGAAATTACTGCATAGGGGACCGAGAACTGTTGGCGTTATCTCCTGGAGGGAGTTATTTTCCTGGAGTGGCGTTATATCCTGGAGGGAGTTCATTTTCCGGTCTGTATATACACACATCATGAGAATGTCCTCTACCTCCAGACTTCTCAGCGACTCAATCCACAATAAGCTCGCTGGTCACTCTTCTTCTCCCGTTTCAATTTTTTAATCCACTTCTGTCCGGCTGAAAAGAACATCAAGGCTGACGCTCTCTCTCGTGCCTCGTATGTCATTATGGAAGAACCGGCTCCCAGGCATGTTATCCCTCTTGAGCGACTGGTTGTGGCTGCTCCAGTGGACCTCTGGCAGCTACCTCCTGGCAAGACCTACCTCCGACCTGCTCTACGGAAGAGGATTCTGTATTGGGGACATTACTCATGTGTGGCTGGGCACACTGGGGTGCAGCGTTCTGTCACCCTCATTTCCCATTTCTGTTGGTGTCCAGATCTGGTTAAGGAAGTACGGAATTTTGTAGGCCCCTGTGCTTCCTGTGCCTGAAATAAGCCATCTCATCTCAATCCTGCTGGCAGCCATTACCGATACCCAGCTGCCGTGGACTCACGTGGCTATGGACTTTTCTTCCGCCTTCCTCTTGCAATACCGTCATCTGGGTGGTAACCGACTGGTTTTCCAAAATGTCCCATTTTGTTCCTCTGCCATGTCTACCGTCTGCTCCATGCCTTGCTAGTCTGTTTTTCCATCACATCTTCTTTTTTCTAGGTTCTGACGATCCCTGTGTAACCAGCTTCAAGTTAAATTGGACATTTCTTCTGCCTATCACCCACTGTCTAATAGCCAAGTGGAAAGTGTTAACCAGACTCTGGGCTGCTATCTTCGCCACTTCATTTCTGCCCGTCAGGGCGACTGGTCCATCCTGTTGCCATGGGCGGAGTTTTCTTATAACTCTCTGGATTCAGCTGCAACAAGTCCAACCCGCTTTGCTGTGGGCTCTGGTGAAAACGGGGCACCACTTAGGTTCTTGTCCCAGGTGTCGGTTTACGTCATCATCCACGGTGGTCCAGTCGGTCCACTACGCCTGGAGCCTGACACAATTTCTTTGTACTTTACAACTCCACCGTTACAGGTTTACCATGAAAAATCATTTGAGGCTTGATTTTAGACAGCCCTTTGAAAGTACTAATACGGTGGTACTTGGTCCATGCCAGGATTACACATGCGGTGGTGGGGTATTGCCCTAATTATTTTAGGGGCTTCCCAGTGACGGGCAACATGTTATATATATGGTGATCATGACCTAGGGCTAAATGCCTTTAGATCAGTTTACAACCTAATTTATACAGGATACAGCCTTGAAAATGCCCCTGGGAGGCACTGTTACTCTGTAAAATAGCTAATATTCCTTGAGCCTGACAACAGCTCATCTTCTTCTTTTAAGCCACTGAACCAGACGATTGTGGCAGCCTGGAAGAAACTTGACTTCACGGATGTCAAATGATGGGTGAACTGGTATATGTCCAATGAAAAACTTACTAAATGATAAGCAAGAAAACTTCTTGAAGGTTTGATCACTTTGGTGGGACCAGACTCATTGCTATCCCTATAGACTCATTCTCCTCACTTAATCCCGCTGTGCTGGACTTCCTATCACCTCCTTTACCTCTTCTCTTTCTTTGGTTCTTTTTTGTGTTTGTCTCTATCCTCTTCTTTTCTCTTTTTTAGGGGTTGTCACCAAATGCATGCTTGTTACCTTAGGGGTGATGGGGGAGTCCTCCTGCCACATTACTGCATGTCCGCTACTGTGAAATAAATACTTTATAAGTTTATGCAAATCAGCCAGAGGAGCTCACCTCTCCGCTAGCCAAGCGCCTTGTGGCTCCATCGGTGTGGTGGTTTATTTTGCAATTATATTTTCTTTTGGCGTTTTCTAACAACTAATGTCATGCTGGTTTACATTAGTTTCAGAATAGCTCTTTGTTGTAAATACCCGATCATTGGCTATACTTGTAACAATTTGTGCCCACTTGTATAGCTCTAATCTGCTCGGTCATTTCAATAAATTAAATTAATTTTTAAAAAACCATTGCGGCTCTCCTGTTCAAATTCTCTTTCTTTACATCCACTAAATAGTGACACGTGATATTTTTCTTTCCAAGCTAGCTATTTGTTTTCCCACCATAAAAAAATCAAGTCACTTGTATAAACCTTGAATAAAGGTCTATATTCAAATTAGTTTTCCGTTCTTAGAAACACTAAATACTCTTTGACAATATACATATCATTGAATAATCTGCATATTAAATTTATTTTGCATTGGTGTAAGTGAAGGTGGAAAAAATTTTTTCCCTATGATGACACACAGCACATTAAGTTTGGGACTAAACCTGTGAGTTCAAAATGCTCCCTTCTGCAGGCACAACTGAACTATGCCACCCTTACAGCACCACAATCCAAACAGGCTTGGTATTGGATGTATGCAGAACAAATACTATACCCTATGGGAATACTCTTAGGTTCTTCAACCAAGCGCTATAGATCTAATAAACCCATTTTCCGCCTCTGGGACCATCTATCTGGCCGCTTGGTCACGAGCCCTGATGAGATGACAACTTTGGTAAATACTTACTTTGAGGACCTTTATTGTGCTGAACCCACGGATAGTAATAAACCCCTACGGGACTCAGCCTCTTTTGGCCTTAAGGACGCGGTCCCATTTTTCAAATCTGCCCTGTGTCACTATAAGTGAAAAATGAAAAATAACTAAATTTGCCAAAAGTTTTGAAAAATTCTTTGTTTTCAAAGTTCTAAATTCTCTACTTTTAATGCAGATAGTCATAGCACCCAAATAAATTCATAACCTGCATTTCCTAAATGTCTGCTATATGTGGCTATGGTTTTTTAAGATTCCACATATTTTACTGGAATGTTATGAGGCTCAGAATTTGGGTGTCATTTTTCAAATTTTTGGGAAAATCACCAAAACTAATATTTGGATGGAACTGCTCAAATTTTAATTGACTGTGAGAGGCCTAAATAATAGTTAGCCTCATAAATTACACCTTTATGGAAACTACACACCTCAACGTATGAAAAACCACTTTTGAGAAGTTTGTTAACCCTTTAGGTGTTTTATAGGGGTTAAAACAAAATGGAGGTGTGGGTTAAGGGCTTATTTTTTGCAAGAAGGATTGTTCTTTTTAGTGGTCTTATTTTAGAATGCGTAACTTATTTAAATCACTTTTTAGAGCTTTTTTTAAAGGGTATTAATTAAAAATTATCTTTTTTTTGGAGCATTTTTGAGGTTGTTTTTTACGAGGTTCATTTTGCAGGTCCAATAACAATTCTGTTTAATATGCAGATTGTCACGGACGTAGCGATACCAAATATGTGGGGGGTTAGTGTATTTTACTCTATTTTACTGAATAAAAACTAATTTGGAGAAAATTTTGTTCATTTTAGCATGACCATCTTTTTTTATATCCAGACCTTTTTTATTTTTTGGCTGACAAATCTGGTTAGGGGCTTATTATAGGAAAGTGACATTTTAGGGGCTTATATTTTAATGTATTTATTTTTTATTTATTCTAATGTGTTAACTTTACTGTCTTTCACTTTTTTTTACTTGTACAAACTTGAACTTGAGCCAGCGATGGTCTGATCGCTGGTTCAAGTCCAATACACTGCTCTACAATACTTATTCATTGTAGAGCAGTGACCGGAAGGGGTCTGACTGCTGCGAGCATCGGGCAGTCCCGGAGCACTAGGCAGACTTCGGGGCTGCCCAGAAGTGGATCGGATCCCCCGGTAAGCGGCATGGGGGATCCGATCCGGACCCGAATCCAGCGCAGAGAACGTGCCGCTGGATCGCGAATGGACTGGGTAAGTAAATCTGCCCCCATGTGTTTCTCCACCCCCACTGGATTACATCACTTCAATACATCAGCCTCACTGACTAAATGGCAGCAAGACCCATCCATTACCCCGACATAACTCCTGAAAGCCATGACAAATGTGTACAGGTCTTTGTTACACTTTGTCACGTTAGGAAATGTACCTCCAATTGACACCGCTGATAACCCCTGTTAGAGGGTTGCACATGGGCATATATGAAACGACCGCACCCTGGCAGTGTCATAGTGTGAGCATGCCCAGTTATCCAGCCCTTATGGCACTTACTTATGGCTTTTACTACCAAACATCTTACGAATTATGTCCGTAGTGGGGGGGGGGGGGGGGGCTTGACCTCCGGGGATGAGATGATGGGCAAGTGTCAAGTTTTTCTGCTTTTCTGTTTTCTGCTTTTGTATTGCATTGACTGTATGAGGTGTTTTTGTTATTTTTCAGATTAAAGTTTTGTTTAATATGTAGTACAACTGAGAAACTTTTACCAAAATATGTTATAAATATGCACAGCACCATTCCATCATATTTTTTCCAGGTTCAGTTTCAGATGTAGATGTTGCATGTTCTTTTGCAATTCTGATATCCACTCTTAAAGTTACAGTCTGAAATCAAAAGCTGTATATAAAAATCAAAATGTTTTACTACAATTTTAGTATATCTTTGGTTCTGTGAAGCATCCATCCATATATGATATTGAAGGGGAGGTTATCCTGTTTAATATGATATTAGATTTTTGCCAGGGTTCAGGAGATTTAGCCGTTTGAGGTTGACCACTGTCGTGGCACTTAGGCCCCTTCCACACTTGCGTCGCAGATCACGTCAGAGTTTGATCAGGGTGCGATCAGAGTTTGGTCAGTTAAAAACGCACATTTTGCATCAGAGTGCAATCGGTTTTCAGGCAGAGTTTGTTCAGTGTCTCAGTTTTTCACGCGCGTTTTTGATGCAATTTCAATGCAATTTCAATGCGTTTTTCACGCGCGGAAAATGCGCATGAAATGGACTCAGGACTGAGCTCTATCTTTTCTATGGGAATTATGCGTGAAAAACGCATTGCACTCTGAGACACATGCAAGTGCAATGCGTTTTTGATGCGTCTCCATAGACTTGTATGGTGCGTTTTTCACGCGCGTGACTTGCAAAAGTAAAAAAAAATGGTGCGTGTGTGCGTGAAAAAAACGCGCGTGTGTGCGTGAAAAAAAATGCAAGTCTGAAATTTTTTTTTTTTTTTTTTTTTTTTTAGGGCAACGCAAGTTCTGCTTGCGTTTTTCACGCGCGTTTTCTGCGCGTGAAAAACGCAAGTGTGAAAGGGGCCTTAAAAACATCCTTTCTCCACGGGGTATGTGCAAATAGGGCGTATATAGCCGGATGGCTGTTGTGAAAAGTCTGTTTAATTACTATATTTCCCAAGTTGTGACTGTTTTCCATTCTCTGTCTGAAAAACAGATATTTTGTTATTTCAGTTTTACTGATTTTATGATTTAGTCAAGTGAACATATGACTATGAGGTATCTATGAACTGCACATATGCTCATCTATTACATTTAGTATGCGTGAGGCACATTATCTGGCATCAAAGTACATTTTTATGCAGTTTTATAAACTTTTACATTCCAATCAATCCAATTTTTATACAATTTTATAAATTTGCCAAGTGTCTTCTTTTAGAAAAAATGCTGTTATTTTTATTTGTACATGTAAAAATTGTAAAAATTCCTCTGGCCAGTAACGCAGCAACATTTCCAGAAATTGCAGGGAAACAGGTTGATTGATAAAAGCACTTATAGAAGAATGCAACTTTAACAGCAATATTTTCAAGTTCCAATTAAGCTGTGAGGGAACTTTTGAAGGTATTTATAGTAGCAACCCTCATATATCACCCCATATTTAAAACAACCCCTCAAAACAACTTTGAGCAAAATTGAGATAAAAAATGATATTTTTTTTACAAATATATTCAATTTCAATGCATACAGAAAGTATTCAGACCCCTTTATGTTTCATTGCAGCCAATGACTACATGATCTTAAAAGTTCTGTTTATGTACACTCTACACCCCATCAGGAAAAAACTGAAATTTAGATATTTTGCTAATTTATTAAAAAAGAAAAACTGAAATATCACATGATCATAAGTATTCAGACCCTTTGCTGTGACCCATATTTACGTCACCTGCTGTCCAATTGCTTCCCAACTTATTGGACTTGATTAGAAAAGGCACTCCCCTCTCTATAAGACCTCACAGCTAGAGATGAGCACTAAAATGCTCGGATGCTCGTTATTCGAGACAAACTTTTCCCGATGCTCGAGTGCTCGTCTCGAATAACAGCATTGTGGGATGCCATTTTATCGAAAGAGTGGGAGTGGTCTGAAATGATATGTTTTGGTACAGGCAGCCATTAACCCCTTAAGGACGCAGCCATTTTGTAGCTTAAGGCTCAGCCCGATTTTTTTGATTCTGCCTTTCGTCGCTTTATATGGTTATAACTTTTGTACACTGTTACTTATCAAAGTAATTCTGAGAATGTTTTTTCCCCACATGTTGTTCTTCATTTTAATTGTAAATTTTGGCTGATGAGTTTTGTGTTTATTTACAAAAAAATCCTTGTGCTTTCAGGCAGATAGATTTACCACCTAAATAAGTTGCTGAATAACATTTCCCATATGTCTACTTTACATTTTCATCATTTTTGAAATGTCTGGATAATTTATTTAGACCATTTTGGGGATAAATACAGTTTTGAATTAAATTCTACATATTTAACATCAAAACCCCCCTATATAACCAAGCCATTTTCAAATCTGCACCCCTCAAACTATCAGAAACAGCTTTTAGGAAGACTGTTAACCCCTTGAGACCTTCATAGTAATTGAACTTAAAATTGAGGTGAAATTTAGAATGGTCAAATTGTGCTGGTTATACGTTCGTTTAGCCCTAAAATTTACACATTTCCAAAAGATAAAAAGAGAAAACCCACCATACAATTTATTATGCAACTTCTCCTGAGTACAGAGAACCCCCACATGTGGCCGTGACTTGTTTTATGGGCGCACACAGAGAGGAGGGAAGGAGCACCCTGCAGCTGCCAGGATCTTAGTTTCCTCATTGGCCCATTTTGCAGGCTATAAAATTTTCATTTTCTTAGTTAATGTGGCCAAGTGACGGCATTTTTTGTGTGGGATGAGATGCTTTTTCCAGTGTTACCATTTTGGGGTTGGTATCACCTATTGTTGAAAATTTATTAACTTTTTTTTTAGGTCAGGAGTAGAATATAATCAATTCTGTACTGGATTTTTGACTTTTTTTTTTTTCGTGTTTACCGTATAGCCTAATAATCATGTTATCTTTATTCTATGGGTCGATACGATTACGGGGATACCAGACTTGAATATATTTTCTTACATTTTACTAAATTTGCCAAATAAAACCCTATTGTAGGGAAAAATCATTTTTGCATTGCCGTCATCCAAGTGGCAAAACACTGTTACTTTTTGGGCTATGGAGCTGGTTGATAGCTTGTTTTTTTGTGGGACATGTTGTACTTTGCAACAGTATCATCCTGGAGTACATATGTTTTTTTATTATTCCTTTTTTTGTGGGATTAAATAGGTAAAAATCATAATTTTTTGAGGGTTTTTAACAATTTTTTTCATCATGCGGGTTCAAAAATTATTTTGTTTACGGACGCGGTGATACTATATATGTGGGGTTTGTTTTATGATTTAGAGTGTTTTGTGCATTATATGTCTGTTTATATGTTATGGGGCTTATGGGCATTTTTGTTGATTTATTAATTTATTTTTTTATTAAATAACATTTTTTTACACTTTTTTATTACTTCCATCATGGGGCATGAAGAAGCAATCAGATGATAATCAAGCAATTCATGATAATACTCTGCAATACTGATGTATTGCAGATGTGGGTGATTTGGCCCAGTAGAGACCGGGGTAGCGGGGTTTTGTCATGCAGTTCAAGACAGTGACACCAAGGTACAGTCCAAAACAGGTCTCGCCTGCGTTTATTGCAGCAGCAAAAATAAAACAGCCTTTACATT
Organism: Engystomops pustulosus; assembly: GCA_019512145.1. NCBI lineage: Eukaryota > Metazoa > Chordata > Amphibia > Anura > Leptodactylidae > Engystomops > Engystomops pustulosus. Next base: position 181,846,611 of record CM033642.1, on the reverse strand, counting down.
CAGGCATCAAAACAAATAATATAATACCTGTCTGGGCGCTAACTATACAGAGATTCTCTAACTCACCACTAACACAAAAGATGTCGCTGCTCCAGGCACAGAGGTCAGGGCTGTGTGTGCTCTCCAGCCTCCTTTCAGAGAGACAACGCTCTCAGCTCTGCTCAGCAGCTTTATGTAGCCTGATAAGGCTGCTCCCAGCACCTGTGTCCAAGGTGCTGGACAACACAAACTAAGCACTCAGGCCTTGCATAGTAGGAAAACCGAGGGGAAACATACCACCCATCCACAGTTAACCCCTTCAGTGTCTCACACAGGGTATTAGCAGTGTCAGCCTATGCACATGCATAGGCTGACACTGTGCCTTTAAGGTGACGTCATAGAAGCCATCTTACCGGTACTGCCTGCCGGGAGCTCTGGGGTCCTGATGGGACATCGGGTCTGCCATAAGAACAATTGGCGCCCCCCGAAGACGTGGGGGATTGTGGGGTAGAGACCCCCAGAAGGCAGTTTAAATGCCGTGGTGGCACTGACCACGGCATTTAATGGGTTAAACACCCGCGATTGGAGCCCACTCCAACCATGGGTGTTACACTGGGGTATCGGCTGTTAGTTACAGCCGGCACCATGTGTATCCCGATGCCGGTTTGGCTCAGATCTTGGGCAGAACCGGCCCATATGAATAATTCATATGGCAATATGAAAAAATCTATATTTTTGTTCGGAGCCGGCACTGTACCGAACGGGTAACAGCTGCATATCGCAGCTGACACCCATCTGTTACACCCACGCTCGGAGATTCGCTTTTGACTTGGATTGAACCCCCTGCAGCATGCTCAGTGTCTACACAGTGGGGCAGATTTACTTAACCAGTCCATTTGCGATCCAGTGGCGCGTTCTCTGCGGTGGATTCGGGTCCGGCCGGGATTTACTAAGGTAGTTCCTCCGACGTCACTCAAGTACACCGGCCTATACTTCGTGAAGGTAAGTGCAAGCTCCGCAACACTTTTTGCTTTTTCAATGTGGCGTTCTTTCCGAATCTGTCGGGTTTTCGTTCGGCTATGCCCCCCGATTTCCGTTGCATGCATGCCAGCGCCGATGCGCCACAATCCGATCGCGTGCGCCAAAATCCCGGGGCAATTCAGGGGAAATCGGCGCGAAACGGAAATATTCGGGTAACACGTCGGGAAAACGTGAATCAGGCCCTTAGTAAATGACCCCCTATATCTGTATTACACTGTGTTAGCTGTATCTGAGCTTGAACAAGTGATCAGAAGAAGATCACTTGTTCAAGCTAACATGTCAGTAAAAGTAAAAAAATGTTAAAACAATAAATAGATGTTTTTTATTTTATGTGAAAGTCCCCCAAACACCACAATTCCCTGTACACAAGTAATAAAGTACAAAAAACACTGAATCATAAAAAGCCCCCACATATTTGCTATTGCCGCGTTCGTAACAACGTGTACCATAAATCATAATCATAATTAGACGCGCTCGGTGAATTTTTTAAAAACACGAAAAACTTGCCAAAAATTTACATTTTTTATTTTGAATTAACTTTATTAACAAATACAAACATATCAGGAAGTACACATCCATAAAGCATTCTCAGCAATGAGAGCCCTATAATAAGGAATATGAGTATAATGAGAACAGGTCATCCAGTACACTAAGGTCTGTTGGGGCTCGCAGGCCCACCAGCAATTAAGCAAGATATCAAATCCTTAGTAGCCTCATTATATAATAGTATCACTAACAGGAGTATGCCAAAACTATAAGATAACATGAAGATGCCTGCGATACGTCCAGACTAGAGATGAGCGAGCACTAAAATGCTCGGGTGCTCGTTATTCGAGACAAACTTTTCCCGATGCTCGAGTGCTCGTCTCAAATAACAAACCCCATTGAAGTCAATGGGAGACTCAAGCATTTTTTAAGGGGACCAAGGGTCTGCACAGGGAAGCTTGGCCAAACACCTGGAAACCTCAGAAAAGGATGGAAACACCACGGAAATGGACAGGAAACAGCAGGGGCAGCATGCATGGATGCCTCTGAGGCTGCTTAATCGCACCATTATGCCAAAATTATGGGCAACAGCATGGCCATGACAGAGTGACAGAATGAAGCTAGATAGCATCTAAAACATCCAATAATTGACCCTGACACTATAGGGAACGGCATGCAGAGGCAGCGGCAGCAGCGGCAGGCTAGAGAGTGTCATGGCGACATACCCTAAATGGACTCAGGCTTCAAACCAATGGGTGGCAGAGAGGAACCAAAGGAGGTGAGCAAGAAGCGCTGAAATGATTTCCTATGTGAACAAAAGGTTGACGGTATATTTAGTCGATTACACAGCATGGTGGCGACATAGTGACCAAGTTCCATAACGTATCTGGTGAAACACCCGAAAAATGAGCCTGACACAGCTCGTTTGATAAGGGGACGACATGTGGAGGCAGCCATGGAGACGACTTCCATGATTAAGAGCGACAGTATGGGGCATCCATATTGCGCTGCTATGATTGCAACTTCAGGTCTCCAGCATGGCGGCGACAGATGGGCCGAGTTCCATTATGTATCTGGTAAAACACCTGAAAATTCTGCCTGACACAGCTCGATTGATAAGGGGATGATGTGCTGCATATCCTCTTGTAACCAGCGTCTGGGGTATAAGACAGATGAAAGTTGCGCATGGAGACATTGGTGGATGCTGTGGAGGATCGTGGAGGCGAAATGGACAGGAAACAGCAGGGGCAGTGTGCATGGATGCCTCTGAGGCTGCCTAATCTTGGGATGGAGCTGGCGGCCCCCTGCCAGGCGAGCTTTCACCTGTCCAAGCCCCTGTCTCTTGGCTCCTTCCCACCCAAAATGGGCCTGGGGCATGAAGCGTTTACTTTGAAAAAATTATAATTTTCAAAGCATGCGGGGGCTACAAACAGCACTTCTAAGAACCTTTTGTATAAGATCAAGTGTAGTACTGTTCTTATAAGTAATTGGCTTGGTTATGGCGGGTAAGGGGAATGTAAACAGATGCACAAGAAGCGCTGAAATAATATCGGTAAATGATAAAAGTTTGCCAGTATATTTTGTGGATAACACAGCAGGGTGGCGACAAAGTTAACAAGTTTGATGTGAAAGCCATGAAAACAACCCAAAATTCTGCCTGACACAGCTTGTTTGCTAAGGGGACGATGTATGGAGGCAGCTATATGGACGACTTTTGGAGGCAGCTATGGAGATGATGTATGGAGGTAGCAATGGAGACAACGTGTGGAGGCAGCTATAAATACGACGTGTGGAGGCTGCTATGGAGACAATTAAATTTGGATAGTGCCTGTATGTGGCAGTCCAAAAAAGTTTTCAAACCAGAGGAGCAGGTAGGTGGTCCTCCAGAAAAATTAAATAGATTGAGTGCCTGTATGTGGCAGTCCAAAAAAGTTTTCAAACCAGAGGACCGGGTAGGTGACCCTCCAGAAAAATTAAATACATAGAGTACCTGTATGTGGCACTCCCAAAAATTGTTTAAAACAGAGGACCGGGTAGGTGGCCCTCCAGAAAAATTAAATGCATAGAGTACTATAGCTAGAGCCAGTTGGCCCTGGCAAAAAATAGCCAGTTTCCTCTGCTTTAGTGTACAAAGAGGAAGGAGGAAAATGAGGAGGAGGAGTGCATACATTATTCAGGTTGAGCTTCTTTCACCTGGTGGAGAATGGAAATCCTGAGAAATCCAGGCTTTATTCATCTTGATAAGCATCAGCCTGTCAGCGCTGTCAGTCGACAGGCGTGTACGCTTATCGGTGATGATGCCACCAGCTGCACTGAAAACCCGCTCAGACAACACGCTAGCGGCAGGGCAGGCAAGAACCTCCAAGGTGTACAGCGCCAGTTCGTGCTCTCTCTCTCTCTCCCCTCTCTCTCTCTCCCCTCTCTCTCTCTCCTCTCTCCCCTCTCTCTCTCTCCTCTCCCTCCTCTCTCCCCTCTCTCTCTCTCCTCTCTCTCCTCTCTCTCTCTCCTCTCTCTCCTCTCTCTCTGTGAGACACAGACATCAGCTACAGTACACATGAATCTGACATGTTCTGCTATAACATGGCTGCCTGGAGCAGCTATATCTCTCCTATACACACACAGGCTGCAGGAGGGCACCATTATACCTCAAATCTTTATACAGGCTGTCAGTCATATGTATAGGAGTATCTCATACACCCAGGCTGCAGGGGGCGCTAGAATCAGGAAGTACATAGAGGAGCCATTACACCATTACATCTCATATCATTATACAGGCTTTCAGTCAAGCACTGGGGGGTGTGGCTGTACCTCCCACCCATGAATAAACTGGACAGATGAATATGATTCATTGGACATCTCTCAGTTCATTTGCATACAGGTTTAGGACCTGATTGCTTAAGTTTACAGGAATATAGAGGGACAATGACTGGATAGGGACAATGCTTTCTAATAGCAGTTTATGAAAATATATTTAGTTTAGGGGGTTAATTTGCCTGATGGGTTCTCTTTAACATTTTGTGTGCTTTAAGAGTCAATACTCTGACAATAATGACTGATGTCATATAGCACAGGATCTTCACCTACATTAGTTTTGTGCACCCTTAGGCTATAGTGGATTGGTAAAATGCAAGCACTACCCGAGTGTGAATGGAAAGCCTGAGTTTTTTTTACATATTTGGCTACATGAGGCCCATTTTTAATATGAATAATACATTGCGATTTTAAGTGTTCTTTTCTTCAGGCAGAAAATAAAGTAATCTTTGAGAACATTGAACAAATTGTGTATCTCAAAAAATTCCTTTTGTCCCAGATCTTTAACCAGGTCTTGTGGACTGAGCCTGCCCCCAGTACCCAGTAGTCACAGAGCCTGCTGCCAGTACCCAGTTGTTACAAAGCTGGCCTCCAGTAGCCATAGAGCCTGCCCCAAGTAGCCAGTAGCTATAATGCCCCCATAGCCACCAGTAATGCATCCCATAACCAGTAGTTATAATGCCCCCTTAGTAATATTGCCCCCAGAAAAATGATGCCCCAGTAGTCAGTAATAATTCCCACAGTTGCCATATTCCCAGTAGCCAGCAGTCATGTAGCTAGTAGCCATGCCGCCAATAGCCAATAGTCCTGCTATCAGTAGCCATGTCATGCCCCCAGTAGTAATAGAACCCGCACTGCACAGATAAAAAAAAAAATTAATTCTTACCTTTCCACGTTGAACTGTTGACGTCATCACATGTGCCTGCACCGGGTCAGATGCGATGCATTCCAGGTCAAAGGCCTATAGCCTGTGAAGCAAGGACCTGGTGCAGGCGGGCATGATACAATCATGTCAGCAGAGAGACCAGGGAGAGGGAGACAGATCACCAAGTTGGCTAGAATTTTAACAAACATCTCATGTGTGTGACTTGTATAGGTCTTTTTAATTTATCTCATTTAAATTTTTTCTATGCTTTATAATATATAAAATTTCTGAAATAAACCCAAATACTTATGTTAACATAAATTAACATATGAGAATGCAATGACCTTAAAGGAAACCTACCACTACGGATCCAACTATTAGGGTAGATCCGGTGGTAGGGGCATCTAAAGTATGTAAGTGATAGCCCTTTAACGGGCTAATCCTTTACCCCCCCCTCATCCCCCCCCGTCTTTGCTCATGTTTAATCAGGGCAATATACAATATGCCAAAGAGGCTACTGGGGCGTGGAGTAGCTGGAGCTGAGGCTACGCAGTGCGGCTACTCCATTCCCCAGTAGCCTCTTTGATCCTCCTACCGAGACATCTTCAGCGCGCAGCTACAAGGAGCTGCACACAATCGCTTGCAAAGCTACTGGGCTACTGGGGCATAGAGTAGCCGGGCCATGTAGTCTCAGCCCCAGTAGCCTCTTTTGAAAATTTGCATATTACCCTGCTAAAGATTACCCTTGCAAAAGATTAGCAAAGATAGAGGGGAGTAAAAGATAGCCCTTAAAAGGGCTATCCTTACATAGGTTGGATGCACCTACAACCAGATCTACCTTAATAGGTACATCCGTAGTGGTAGGTTTCCTTTAACCTCTTCAAGACTGCTCCAGGTAAGTCAGCTTTTACTGTGACAGATTGCAGAAAGGATTTTTATAAATGTCATGACAGTAGCCAACTTTGGTTATATCTCCTGAACCCTTGCATCTAGAAACACAATTCTGGTGACATATTAAACAGGAGAATCACCCGCTTGACATATGGATTGTGTATGGATGGTCATATTTTAGAAAGAATGGGGAATAAATATAAAGGCATGAGTATCGTGTCACACATCTAAAAAACATTTGAAATAAGATGTAAGACAAGAGATGTGCAAAAAAGACACTGAAAATTTATTGAATATAACATTAAAACAAACTTAAAAAACCCAATGAAGGGTACAAACCACATAACAGTCCCCAGTACAATATAATATAAATAGATGCAGCTAAAAGGTAAGTAGTACAATATTAAAGTGCACAATATATGTATCACATACGAGATCGGACCATGACAATAAATGTAGAGTAAACAATAAACATGCATAGGTAGCTGTCATGGACAATAACACATATAGTGGGTCCAAACCTGAATAAAGTGCAGTGCATAGACATACAAACGGCTACATTACCATAAATAAGCAATTGAACCTGGGGATGGATGAACGCCCCACGCGTATCGCCCGGCTTGCGGGCTTCGTCAGGGGATACTGACATTTGCACATAACAGTCCCCAGTACAATATAATATAAATAGATGCAGCTAAAAGGTAAGTAGTACAATATTAAAGTGCACAATATATGTATCACATACGAGATCGGACCATGACAATAAATGTAGAGTAAACAATAAACATGCATAGGTAGCTGTCATGGACGATAACACATATAGTGGGTCCAAACCTGAATAAAGTGCAGTGCATAGACATACAAACGGCTACATTACCATAAATAAGCAATTGAACCTGGGGATGGATGAACGCCCCACGCGTATCGCCCGGCTTGCGGGCTTCGTCAGGGGATACTGACATTTGTGTATGGATGGTTTACAGTGACAGCGATATCCTTCTTTAAATTAAACCAAAAAGTAATTTTTTATGTTTTTTTTTCTATTGCCAATTGTAAACTAGGTTCAGGAGATAATGGCATTTGAAGTGTGCCCACCTCCAGCCGGTCAGCTAAAGGCACAATGTAGAAGGAGCTGCAGGAAATATTTAGCTTATAGCAGAATTGCATAAGTGTATGCACCCTCAGAATCTCTATCTCAACCTGGGAAAGGGTGATGAAATAATGCTGTACATATTTATAACATAGTTTTGGTAAAAGTTACTACTCATATAAAAACACTCCTCTGGGACTTTAGACATCAGCGGGCGTAGGTCCTGATTCTGCAGCAATGTCTTTAGACATAACAGTTGTTTTCTACTGTTCCCGTGCTAGCCGCGGGAGCAGGACCCAATCTCCGGGTGTCAGAGACACCAGGAGACGCTAGGGAGAAGGGAAATGCAGTTCGTTACCGCTTCTATCCTCTCCGCTCCTCACAGCATCGCTGTTTAAAAAATGTCCCCCAGGGGTCTTTTATGACCCCATGGCGGACATATAAAGTAAAAACACACATTCACAAAAAATATTAATAAATATTCATAAAAATACAATACATTTTCCCATATAATAAATAAAAGTCCCCACTATATTACAAAAAGCATCGCCATAGTCACCCTGTTTGCCCGAGACTATACATATTATATATCAAAACGACCTAAACAGGGAATTAATGAATAATGTTCATTTTGGGTTTATTTTAAAACTAAAAAATGATTCTATAACAGATATATCATCATTTAAAGAAAGGCTTAGCAGAATGTCAAAAATTGATCTGGACATACCGGCACCAATGAACAACGGTCATAAAGAGGTTAACTTTTAGGAAATTGTATGATCTTCTCTAATTTAGTGAAGCGACATACCCCAAATGGACTCAGGCTTCAAACCAATGGGTGGCAGAGAGGAACCAAATGAGGTGAGCAAGAAGCGCTGAAATGATTTCCTATGTGAACAAAAGGTTGATGGTATATTTAGTCGATAACACAGCATGGTGGCGACATAGTGACCAAGTTCCATTACGTATCTGGTGAAACACCCGAAAGATGAACCTGACACAGCTTGTTTGATAAAGGGACGACATGTGGACGCAGCCATGGAGACGACTTCCATGATTAAGAGCGACAGTATGGGGCATCCATATTGCGCTGCTATGATTGAAACTTCTGGTCTCCAGCATGGCGGCGGCAGATGCGCCGAGTTCCATTATGTATCTGGTGAAACACCTGAAAAGTCTGCCTGACACAGCTCGTTTGATAAGGGGATGATGTGCTGTATTTCCTCTCGCGCTCCGGCGTCTGGGGTATATGGCGCATGGAGACATTGGTGGACACTGTGGAGGATCGTGGAGGCAAAATGGACAGGAAATGGACAGGAAACAGCAGGGGCAGTATGCATGGATGCCTCTGAGGCTGCCTAATCTTGGGATGGAGCTGGCGGTCCGCTGCCAGGCGAGCCTTTGCCTGTCTAAGCTCCTGTCTCTCGGCTCCTCCCCACCCAAAATGAACCTGGGGGCCAGAAGCGTTTACTTTGAAAAAATTGTTATTTTCAAAGCAGGCGGGGGCTACAAACAGCACTTCTAAGAACCTTTTGTATAAGATCAAGTGTAGTACTGTTCTTATAAGTAATTGGCTTGCTTATGGTTGGTGAGGGGAATGTAAACAGATTCGCAAGAAGCGCTGAAATAATATTGGTATATGATAAAAGTTTGCCAGTATATTTTGTGGATAACACAGCAGGGTGGTGACAAAGTTAACACGTTTGATGTGGAAGCCATGAAAACAACCCAAAATTCTGCCTGACACAGCTCGTTTGTTAAGGGGACGATGTATGGAGGCAGCTATATGGACGACTTTGGGAGGCAGCTATGGAGATGATGTGTGGAGGTAGCAATGGAGACAACGTATGGAGGCAGCTATAAAGATGACGTGTGGAGGCTACTATGGAGACAATTAAATTTGGATAGTGCCTGTTTGTGGCAGTCCAAAAAAGTTTTCAAACCAGAGGAGCAGTTAGGTGGTCCTCCAGAAAAATTAAATACATAGAGTACCTGTATGTGGCACTCCCAAAAATTGTTTAAAACAGAGGACCGGGTAGGTGGCCCTCCAGAAAAATTAAATACATAGAGTACTATAGCTAGAGCCAGTTGGCCCTGGCAAAAAATAGTCAGTTTCCTCTGCTTTAGTGTACAAAGAGGAGGAGAAGGAGGAAAATGATGAGGAGGAGTGCATACATTATTCAGGTTGAGCTTTTTTCACCTGGTGGAGAATTGAAATCCTGAGAAATCCAGGCTTTATTCATCTTGATAAGCGTCAGCCTGTCAGCGCTGTCAGTCGACAGGCGTGTACGCTTATCGGTGATGATGCCACCAGCTGCACTGAAAACCTGCTCAGACAACACGCTAGCGGCAGGGCAGGCAAGAACCTCCAAGGCGTACAGCGCCAGTTCGTGCCACATGTCCAGCTTTGAAACCCAGTAGTTGTAGGGAGCTGTGTGATCATTTAGGACAATGGTATGGTCAGCTACGTACTCCCTCATTGGACACTGGTTACAGGTGACATTGGACACTGCTTACCGGTGACATGTAGGAACTAATCTAACAACTGCTGAAAAGGCAAATACAAGTATACAGTCTAAATGGGCCAGATGTATCACAGCTGTGGAGCACTGGTTCTGTTTTTGAGCCAAAATGATGCACATTGTTGCGACTGAATTATCACAAGCTACAAACATGTGTGATGAGTTGAGTTCCTGCCTCTTATTAATTACTTGTGATTACTCAGAATTATCGTGCAACTGCAATTTACTTTAGGCGCAATATAGGTACAAATATAGATTCGGGCAGCAACTTGTGATTCTTCTACAAGCTCCTCTCTGCTTCTCTCCCACACCCCAGTATGAGAATGACCCTCACAGCAGAGCGCAGGTGTGTGACACCCTGCTCCCAGTGATCTCCTCAGCAGTGGCTTCTCCTGGAGGGGATCCTCCAGTGCTGATCTCCTGCTACTCCCCTGTAATTCTCGCCAGTATCCTCCTCAGACACTGTTGTGGTCATCCCGCTTCACGAGACACTTCTCTGTCCTGTCTGCAGCCCCCACTCACTTTTCTTCTATTCTGCTACACTGAACACTTCTCTGTACTGTCTCTCCCCACTCACTTCTCTTGTATCCTGCTCTGAGCTGCTACAGATTAATTGTAATTAGATGGTCATGAACAGTAAACAGAGGCTGCATGAAGGGAATACACTGCTCTGCTGCTGTACTATACAGGGGATACACTGCTCTGCTGCTGTACTATACAGGGGATATATATAAAGTGGAGAGAGAAAACAAGCGAACAGACAAATTTCACAGAATCTCTCACCACAGTCAAAGTAACAAGCAACTAGATAGTATAAATTTTCAAACAGAACAAAGCCAGTAATAAGCTGCAGATACAACAATACCTAGCAAATACCGAATGACAAAACCAGCCTTAAATGGAGCCCGGTCACTCCGGATAAGATAATACAAATAAACACAAATGAGACCCAAAAACACCAGCAGGTAATGCAGAAACACTGAAAAACAGTCCTTGTACTATCCATCAAAATCCATGGGAGGCACAACCACAGGCCTAGCCTCAGCTGAGTGTACCTTCTTCAAAAGGGAGACATGAAACACCAAGGTAGGAATAAACCAATCTGACCGAAACATCATTAATAGTTCTGTCACCGAAAAAGGACCTACAAATTTAGGACCCAGCTTTTAAAAGGGATCTGCAACTTCAAATTTTTTGTTAGGAGCCACACACTGTCAGTCACCACAAGGTCAATCTTTCTCCTTTTCTTGTCAACTACCATTTTAGTTTTCCATGAACAGGCCACCAGATTCCTCCTCTAAGGCCCATTCACCACCTGCGAGTGTGATGCGATGAAATCAGCGTGTCAGGTCAGTCCCAGTTTCCAGCATTCGGGCCGGGAGATCCAGGTAGCACACGTTGCGAGTGTGATGCAAGTTCATCGCATCACACTCGCAAGTGGGGAACGGGCCTTACCCTGAGTCAAAAATCCTCCATTTTATTATAGTAGAACTCCTTTTCTGGCAGATGAATGGAGAGCAACCTGCTGCGGAGGAATCATGGTTGCTCCGTGCAAATTCAGTCAAAGGCAAGAAATCTGCCCAATCATCCTGATTATCAGACACAAAACAACAAAGGAACTGATCAACATCGTGATTTTTCCTTTCAGTCCGTCCATTGGACTTTGGATAGTAACTGGAGGAGAAGGACAATTTTATTCCCAACCTGCCACAAAACGCCCTCTAGAAACCAGCTAGAAATGGCAAACCCCTGTCAGGGACAATTTACCCCGAAACACCATACAGACAAACTGTATTTTTAACAAATTCCTTAGCCAAGATTTTTGCTATGGGCAACTTAAGAAAAGTAATCATTTGATACATTTTGCTAAATCGACAATCCACAATGACATAAATTACGGTGTTACCTTCTGAGCGTAGCAGATCCGTAATGCAGTCCATGGAAAAATTTGTACAAGGACTACCTGGAATAGACAATGGGTGCAGTAACCCTGCCGTCTGAGCATGAGAGGCCTTAGATCTGGCACAGACCGCACATTCAGCAACATGCACCGCCACCTCCGCTCTACACCCAGGCCACCGGAAATTCCTAGTAACTAACCTCTTAGTGTCTGCAACCACAGGATGGCTGCCAATCTGGAGTTATGACATTCTTGTAACAGCTGACCCCGCAGGAACAAACAATTTACCCCGTAGTGTTCCCCTAGGGCAGTGATGGCGAACCTTTTGGAGATAGAGTGCCCAAAGTAGAACCAAAAGACACTTATATGTTGCAAAATGCCAACATGACAATTTAAGCAGTAACTTATTGATACCTGCTGCATCACAGGTTTCAATAGTATTGGTGTCCTGAGTTCACCAATACAATACAAAAAGATGGAGAACTTGGATTTAGGGTTCCCTGAAGAGGAACAATCAGGGTTCCCTGAGCAGGAGCTCTAACAATAATCTATCTCTGCCCACACCTCCTGTAGCCCTGGAAGCCAAGGATATTGCTTTAAAATGGCGCTGAGCATGGCACATCCTGGGCTGTATTGGACCAAAGGGGGAAGCCCCAGTCTTGTCTGGCAAACTCTGTGTTGGGGTGAAGGCCGGGGTGCCCACTGAAAGGGCTCCGAGTGCCACCTCTGGCACCCGTGCCATAGGCTCCTCACCACTGCCCTAGGGGCACTGTCCTGAGCCTACAGAATCAGACTCTCCAACTGAGTATCCAGGGCTGCCAACACAACTCCCCTTTTAAGCACAAATTCAGGCTTATCACATTCATAATTGAGAGGTGCATCTTCCCTGACATTTTTGGTGCTGGGAACATTGGTCACCAAAAATTAAAACAGGCAAAGAACAGCTGTCTAGCATTTGAACATTTTGCAGTGTCCAAAAGTAACTTTTTATGATATGTAAGAATATGAACAGGATGTTTAGCACCCTCCAAAAAATGTCTCCAGTGCTGCAAGGCCAATTTGATAGCTAACAACTCTCGATCACCAATGTCATAGTTGGATTCAGCCGGACAAAACTTCTTTGAGAAGAAGGCATGCACATAAAGTTTAACCTCCTTCTTCTGTGACAGTACTGCACCCACAGATAAAGCATCAACCTCAAGAATAAAGAGCAACTCCTCACCTGGTTGGATGAGCACTGAAGCTGAGCTGAACCTGGTTTTCAGAGTTTCAAAAGCCTCCACTGCTTTCGATGCCCACTGTTTGAGATCAGCTCCCTTCATAATAGTCACATCAGTTATAGGTTTAGCAATCACAGAAAAACACTTGATGCATTTCCTTTAATAATTGGCAAAGCCCAGAAACCTCTGTAATGCTTTCAAGGTCTCAGGCCTTGGCCATTCCGATACAGCTTCGACGTTTTCTGGGTCCATCTTGAACCCCTAAGATGACAAAATATACCCCAAAAATTACAATTCTTGAACTGAAAATGAACATTTCTCTGGCTTAGCATACAAGGAGATCTCTCTGAGGATCTGTAAGACGTCACTTACCTTTGCCCAGTGAGATGAGTTGTCCTTCGAGTAAATCAAAATACCATCAAGATAAACCAGAACACCTCTTCCTAGAACAGGGACCAAGACATCATTAATGAAATTTTGGAAAAAGACTGGGGCATTAGTGACACCGATTGGCATGACAAGATTCTCAAAATGCCCCTAAGGGGTATTGAATGCGGTTTTCCATTCATCTCCTCCCTTGATTCTCAGGAGATGTTAGGCACCTCTCAAATCAATTTTAGAGAGCCACTTTTGTCCCCATCCGCCTGATTAAATAGGTCCAAAATCAAAGGCAAAGGGTAGGGGGTTCTCACAGTATTCGTATTGATTTCCTGGAAATCCAAAAACAGACGTAGGCTTCTGTCATTTTTCTTTACAAAGAAAAACCCTACCGCCACAGGAGATTTTGAAGGTTTACCGTGACCTCCCTCCAAACTTTTGGCTAAATACTTTTTTTTATGCCTTACGCTCGATATAAACAGGTTAAAGAAGCCACTCATGGGCATAGATGCCCCAGGGACAAATTCAAATGAACAGTCATACTCCCGAAGAGGCTTCAAGGTTCTAGACTCTGATTCATTAAACACATCACAGAAGTCAGATATTTCAGAAAGTAGAGAGAATTTAGATAATGTGACAATTTGGGCGTTATGACCATTTTCATTACATTCTTTACTCTAGGACAAAATAAGATTTTTGTTCCAGTTAATGACAGTATTGTGTCTCCTGAGCCAAGGCAGTGCTAATAAAATCAGGTCGATTATGCAGTATAAACAGTTCAAGCTTTTCCTGGTAATCAGGTTTAAAACTAGAGATGAGCGAGCACTAAAATGCTCGGGTGCTCGTTATTCGAGACGGCATGCAGAGGCAGCGGCAGCAGTGGCAGGCTAGAGAGTGTCATGGCGACATACCCTAAATGGACTCAGGCTTCAAACCAATTTAAAAAATTCCTTTTGGCGAGGATAACGTGTAGCACTCTATGTATCAGTATTTTGCCTGGTTAAGGTGGCAGAGAAGAACCAAAGGAGGTGAGCAAGAAGCGCTGAAATGATTTCCTATGTCAACAAAAGGTTGACGGTATATTTAGTCGATAACACAGCATGGTGGCGACATAGTGACCAAGTTCCATAACGTATCTGGTGAAACACCCGAAAAATGAGCCTGACACAGCTCGTTTGCTAAGAGGACAACATGTGGAAGCAGCCATGGAGACGACTTCCATGATTAAGTGCGACAGTATGGGGCATCCATATTGAGCTGCTATGATTGAAACTTCAGGTCTCCAGCATGGCGGCGACAGATGGGCCGAGTTCCATTTTGTATCTGGTGAAACACCTGAAAATTCTGCCTGACACAGCTCGTTTGATAAGGGGATGATGTGCTGCATATCCTCTCGCGCTCCAGCGTCTGGGGTATAGACAGTTGAAAGTTGCGCATGGAGACATTGGTGGACGCTGTGGAGGATCGTGGAGGCGAAATGGACAGGAAACAGCATGGGCAGCATGCATGGATGCCTCTGAGGCTGCCTAATCTTGGGATGGAGCTGGTGGTCCGCTGTCAGGCGAGCTTTCGCCTGTCCAAGCCCCTGTCTCTCGGCTCCTCCCCACCCAAAATGGGCCTGGGGGCCAGAAGCGTTTACTTTGAAAAAATTATAATTTTCAAAGCAGGCGGGGGCTACAAACAGCACTTCTGAGAACCTTTTGTATAAGATCAAGTGTAGTAGTGTTCTTATAAGTAATTGGCTTGGTTATGGCAGGTGAGGGGAATGTAAACAGATGCGCAAGAAGCGCTGAAATAATATCGGTAAATGATAAAAGTTTGGCGGTATATTTTGTGGATAACACAGCAGGGTGGCGACAGAGTTAACAAGTTTGATGTGGAAGCCGTGAAAACAACCCAAAATTCTGCTCGTTTGCTAAGGGGACGATGTATGGAGGCAGCTATATGGACAAATTTGGGAGGCAGCTATGGAGATGATGTGTGGAGGTAGCAATGGAGACAACGTGTGGAGGCAGCTATAAAGACGATGTGTGGAGTCTGCTATGGAGACAATTAAATTTGGATAGAGCCTGTATGTGGCAATCCAAAAAAGTTTTCAAACCAGAGGAGCAGGTAGCTGGTCCTCCAGATAAATTAAATAGATTAAGTTCCTGTATGTGGCAGTCCAAAAAAGTTTTCAAACCAGAGGACCGGGTAGGTGGCCCTCCAGAAAAATTAAATAAATAGAGTACCTGTATGTGGCACTCCCAAAAATTGTTTAAAACAGAGGACCGGGTAGGTGGCCCTCCAGAAAAATTAAATGCATAGAGTACTATAGCTAGAGCCAGTTGGCCCTGGCAAAGAATAGCCAGTTGCTTCTGCTTTAGTGTACAAAGAGGAGGAGAAGGAGGAAAATGAGGAGGAGGAGTGCATACATTATTCAGGTTGAGCTTCTTTCACCTGGTGGAGAACGGAAATCCTGAGAAATCCAGGCTTTATTCATCTTGATAAGCATCAGCCTGTCAGCGTTGTCAGTCGACAGGCGTGTACGCTTATCGGTGATGATGCCACCAGCTGCACTGAAAACCTGCTCAGACAACACGCTAGCGGCAGGGCAGGCAAGAACCTCCAAGGCGTACAGTGCCTGTTCGTGCCACATGTCCAGCTTTGAAACCCAGTAGTTGTAGGGAGCTGTGTGATCATTTAGGACGATGGTATGGTCAGCTACGTACTCCCTTACCATCTTTCTGTAAAGATCAGCCCTACAATGCCGAGACTGGGGACAGGTGACAGTGTCTTGCTGGGGTGACATAAAACTGGCAAAGGCCTTGTAAAGCGTACCCCTGCCAGTGCTGGACAAGCTGCCTTCTCGCCTACTCTCTCTCGCTACTTGTCCCACAGAAGTATGCCCTCTGCCGCTAGCGCTGTCAGAAGGGAAATACTGTTTCAGCTTGTGCACCAGGGCCTGCTGGTATTCATGCATTCTCACACTCCTTTCCTCTCCAGGGATGAGAGTGGAAAGATTTGGCTTGTACCGTGGGTCCAGGAGAGTGAATACCCAGTAATAGGTGCTGGAATAAATTCTTTGAACGTGAGGGTCACGGGATAGGCAGCCTAGCATGAAATCTGCCATATGCATAATTCACTCCCCTCACTGGCCTGACTGTCCATTTCCTCCTCCTACAACTCCTCTTCTTCTGCCCATACACACTGAATAGTGAAGGACTGAGCAATGCTCCCCTCTTCTGTCTCACCAACATTCTTCTCCTCTTCCTCCTCATCCTCCTCCACCTCCTCCGATATGTGCTGTGAAACAGACCTGGGGGTGCTTTGGCTATCAACAAGGGAATCTTCTTCCCCCGTCTCTTGTGACGAGCGCAAAGCTTCCGACTTCATGCTGACCAGAGAGTTTTTCAACAGGCCAAACAGCGGGATGGTGAGGCTGATGATGGCGGCATTGCCACTGACCATCTGTGTTGACTTCTCAAAGTTACTCAGCACCTGACAGATATCAGACATCCACGTCCACTCCTCATTGTAGACTTGAGGAAGCTGACTGACCTGACTACCAGTTCTGGTGGAAGTTGACATGTGGCAGTCTACAATCGCTCTGCGCTGCTGGTAAACTCTGGATAACATGGTTAATGTTGAATTCCACCTGGTGGGCACGTCGCACAACAGTCGGTAAACTGGCAGTTGCAGGCGGCGCTGCGCTGCCCTGAGAGTGCTGGACTTCCTGAAATGTGCACAGATGCGGCTCACTTTCGTGAGCAAATCAGACAGATTGGGGTATGTCTTGAGGAATCGCTGAACTATGAGATTTAACACATGGGCCAGGCATGGCACATGTGTCAGTCTGCCGAGTTGCAGAGCCGCCACCAGGTTACGGCCATTGTCACACACAACCATGCCTGGCTTCAGGTTCAGCGGTGCCAGCCACAGATCAGTCTGCGTCGTGATGCCCTGTAATAGCTCTTGGGCGGTGTGCCTTTTATCGCCTAGACTCAGCAGTTTGAGCACCGCCTGCTGTCGCTTAGCGACGGCACTGCTGCTGTGCCTAGAGCTACCGACTGATGGCGCCATGCCCACGGATGGTAATTCGGAGGAGGAGGTGGAGGAAGGGTGGGAGGAGGAGGAGGCATAGTAGGCCTGAGAGACCTGGACAGAGGTAGGACCCGCAATCCTCGGCGTTGGCAGTATATGAGCAGCCCCAGAGTCAGACTCGGTCCCAGCCTCCACCGAGTTAACCCAATGTGCCGTCAGCGATATACAGTGGCCCTGCCCGGCAGCACTCGTCCACGTGTCCGTGGTCAGGTGGACCTTGTCAGAAATGGCGTTGGTCAGGGCACGCATGATGTTGTCTGACACGTGCTGGTGCAGGGCTGGGACGGCACATTGGGAAAAGTAGTGGCGGCTGGGGACCGATTACCGAGGGGCGGCCACCGCCATGAGGTTGCGAAAGGCCTCGGTCTCTACCAGCCTATAGGGCAGCATCTCCAGGCTAAGTAATTTGGAGATGTGGACGTTGAGGGCTTGGGTGTGTGGGTGGGTGGGTTGCACTGTACTTCCTCTTGCGCTCCAGCGTCTGGGGTATGGAGAGCTGAACGCTGCGCATGGAGACATTGGTGGATGCTGTGGAGGATCGTGGAGGTGTGGTTTTCGCACGGGAGGTGTTTGGGCCGGGGTCCTGGGCAGGGGGCTGACTAGCAGAGGGAGCAGATGACACAGGGGAAGGAGCATTGGTGTGCCCGTCCGGAGGTGAACGGCCTTGGTTCCATTGAGTGGGTAGTTTAGCATTCATATGCCTGCGCATACTGGTGGTGGTTAAGCTGGTAGTTGTGGAACCCCTGCTGATCCTGGTGTGGCACAGGTTGCACACCACAGTCAGTCGGTCATCTGTTTCTTTAAAGAACTTCCAGACTTCCGAAAATCTAGCCCTCGCCACGGGAGCTTCACTACGTGACACATTTGGCGCTGATGCACCAGCTCTGGCCCTGCCTCTCCGTCTGGCCCCACCACTGCCTCTTCCAACCTGTTCTCATCGAGGACTCGCCTCCGTCTCAGAAGCACTGTGTTCACCGGGCCTATCAACCCAGCTTGGGTCTGTCACCTCATCATCCTCAGATCCCTCAGTCTACTCCCCCCTCGGACTTCCTGCCCTGACAACTACTTCACCACTGTCTGACAACCGTGTCTCCTCATCGTCCGACACCTCTTTACACACTTCTTTCACTACGCCAACAATGTCATCATCACCCACAGACTGCGACAGGTGGAAAACCTGGGCATCGGAAAAGAGCTCAGCAGCAACCGGACAAGTGGTTTGTTCCTCAGAGTATGCCGGTTCAAATGCCAAATTTTCCAGGGAGGGGGCAGACAGGGGGGAAGGAGGCTGAGGCGGAGGAGCTGGAGGATTGCTGATTTCGGTGACATGGGTGGACTGCGTGGAAGACTGACTGGTGGACAAATGGTTAGAAGCATTGTCCGCAATCCATGACATCACCTGTTCGCACTGTTCTGGCCTCAACAGTGCTCTACCACGAGTCCCAGTATTTTGAGACATGAACCTAGGGAGTGTAGCTCTGCGGCGTTCCCCTGCTCCCTCATCAGCAGGTGGTGTCTCACCCCACCCAGAACCATGGCCTCTGACCCCTGCAGTAGTTGGACGCCCACGCCCTCGTCCTCTACCCCTAGCCTTCGGGTTCAACATTTTCAAAATTAAAGTGTAAACTGTAAATTTTTTTTTTGTGTTTTTTTTGGTTTTTTTAATTTTTTTGTTTTTTTAACAAAACGATGCTATCCTATTGCTATGGCTAGTTTCTAACCTACACTGACAGCACACAACAGGATTTTGTGCTCTGCCTGATAACTTTTAGTTTTGAAAAAAAAAAAAAAAAGAAAAGAAAAAGCAGACTCTGCCTAATTCAATCAAACCCCTATTAAATTGTCCCACTTAGGTGTTTGAGGTGGATATGTGTGTCACTAAGAGCTAAACAGAATGTTCGCAAGACTCCCTGCAAATTTGTCGCAATATGGTACTAGCTGCACTACTAGTGCCAGCAAGGCCAGCCACAAGCAAATCAACCAAAAATAAAATATATAACGTTATTGTAGCGCTAAGAAGGCCTGTTGGGTTCTCGTATAGCTAGTTTCTAGCCTTAACTGACAGAACACAACTGGATTTTGTGCTGTGCCTGATGACTTTGAGTTATAAAAAAAAAGAAAAGTAAAAAAAAAAGAAAAAGCAGACTGTGCCTAATTCAATCAAACCCCTAATAAATTGTCCCACTTAGGTGTTTGAGATGGATATGTGTGTCACTAAGAGCTAAATAGAACCTTCGCAAGTCTCTTTGCAAATTCGTAACAATATGTTACTAGCTGCACTACTAGTGCCAGCAAGCCCAGCCACAAGCAAAGAAAAAAAATATATATTCTAGCCCTAACAAGGGCTGTTGGGTTCTTGTAGAATCACTCCTGCCTAACAGTAAGCTAATATAACACCCTAACGCTATCCCTGCAGCAGCAGCAGCTCTCTCCCTAACGGCATCCAGACAGAGAATGATCCAAGCAGCGCGGGCGGGCAGTCTATTCCAGGCTCACCTGATCAGGCCAGCCAACCACTGCTATCGACGTGTAAGGGTACCACGTCATGCTGGGTGGAGTGCAGAGTCTCCTGGCTTGTGATTGGCTCTGTTTCTGGCCGCCAAAAATCAAAACGGCGGGAGATGCCATTTTCTCGAGCTGACAAAATACTCGTCCGAGCAGCAAGCAGTTTCGAGTACGCTAATGCTCGAACGAGTATCAAGCTCGGACGATTGTGTTTGCTCATCTCTACTCAACAACCAACTGTCTACTTACATCAAGCCAACTTTCTGTCTGTGCATCTTTCTCTTCATGTGAGTCCTTTGTTGACAATGCACTTGAATCAACTCTGTTCACTACTTTTGTCTACAACTATGATACCGTTACAGAGACACATCCCCAAAGATTCAGCGGATGCCGACACCTCGATTTATTGACAAACAAAGAAACTAGATACCAGAGATTTTCTCACAAAGGACGCTATACCAAGTCACTACCTTACTGTACCAAGTCACTGTCTTTCAGACTCTGACTAAAACATGTTGCTGTCCTTCACTAGTTCTCACAGTCACACAAGACCGTTCATACTCCCTGAAGGGAGTGGAATGCACACCTGGCCAGGGCAGGTCTCCGCTGCACGTGCACAAATTGAGCTCTATACCTCTATGGGCATCCCTATTGGCACTAGTCAAACAGTATTATTGACACTATGATAATCTGACAATCACAGAATACCTCCCACTCTAGCATTGCAGATATTTAAGGGTTACTCCTTCCCGTCTCACAGCTTCAGCTAACATCGCAGACTGTCTGACCATCCGTCACTGTCCAGTCACCTTACAAGTGGTTCTTTGCCACAATTACAGTGACCGTACTGTCATATGTGGACATTTAAAGGCAAAGTACATAATATCACACAAGGAAATGACTTTACCCAGTCCATCCAGCCACTGAAACAGAAGTGACAGTAGTCAAGGTGGACAATAAAGTAGACTTATCCTGTGTGCTCTTTGTCAATTCTGGTCACTGGCCGCCTGGACTCCTGCGGAGGTCACCTCGATGGTCAAATGTCCATTCTAGTATGCCGACCCAGGAACGCCAATGTAAATGATCTTTATCTGGGCTTCAACCGCCCTGCAGTTGTAAGATGACTTTCAAATTAACCCTTTTATGGCTCCCGGTACTGGAATGACAGAAGAAACCAAGACACACCAAATGCAGAATCACAATCTTTATTAGCGAGCAGCCACATATATTAAAAACACATAAAATCAGCTTCATAGGTGGGTGAAAAGGTGATAGAATACTGCAATGCTATAGGCCAGCTGAATATCTCCCCATGAAATAACTTTCCCAAAACATGTAAATGAACTTTACATATTACTTCTCACACAGAGCACTGTCTCCTGTGAAGAAGACTCCGATGGCTCCTCGGTGAGGCCAAAATATAAGATAAGCAGATGCTGAAGCAAAAATATAGGACAAGAGTCAAGGACAGACTGTCTCTCAGCAGATTATACCAAAATTGATGTTTGAATCATGAGATGAATAGACATTTTACAATATAGCTTCTGAGTGGACAACATAAGCTTATTGATTTTCCTATTAAGACCCAGGTGGAGCTAGTTCCATAATTAAGAGTATTAATAACTAATCAAAGTTCATTCTGGTCAACTATCATTATACACAGATCATTATTCATGTTCTCTATGAAATAATATTTATTCAGCACAATCCTCTTAATGTGAACTAACGGTATTAAGAGGAATAGGCTCTCAATAAGGGGATTGTTAAATATTGTTAAATGTCTCTATTGTTCTATGTATTGGTAAATGTAATGTGATACAGATAACTAGACTTTATGGTGTCAAACTGAATCTTCACAAAATACGCCATTCGGGTGACACCAGAAGGACTCGGGGTATTTCTTATAAAAAGTCTCCTTTATTGGCGTCATCCAGGTTGCAGAATCCAGGATACAAGATACTTGCACAGGTTATCAGTCAGTCTTTCCTTGAGAATATGTTCTGGAGGTGGTTGGGAGGTTTCCATCTTCTCCGGTAGCTCTTCAATTGTCCTTATCCACCTGATGTGTGTTTCATATGTCTGTGAGAGGTGTCCAAGACTTGAGAGCACAGGAGTTCTGGCAGTGAGTCCAGCTGGCCTAGTTGTCATAGCCTCTCCGTACCAGCCTCTCCATACCAGCCTCTCCATACCAGCCTCTCCGTACCAGCCTCTCCGTACCAGCCTCTCCGTACCAGCCTCTCCGTACCAGCCTCTCCATAACAGCCTCTTCATACCTATTCTGACTCAATAACCTGGCTGTAAGCAGGTGTTTATAGATAGTCTTATATCTTTGTTTTAACCAGTACTCACAGCAAAAATCACTTTTCGTCAGATAGTGTCAACTCCATCGAAAAAAGCATGTGGGAAGATTCCAGCTTTATTTGGTGCAGAAATCTTGAAGAAATGCTGGTTACAACGGTGTGAAAAGGATATAATTTGCCAGGGTAGCAGAGACATTCAGATATGCACTTTTCCTGACAAAGATGGCTGCATACATGAGGGAGAGGGGAGGAGTTACAATACTGAAGCTAGAGGACAGGAAGACAGGAGGGTCAAAAGGCAAAGCAGTATAACACATATACATGTCAATGAATAGAAACAAGTCCTGGGACATGACAATACCAGCCTCTCCGTACCAGCCTCTCCGTACCAGCCTCTCCGTACCAGCCTCTCCGTACCAGCCTCTCCATACAAGCCTCTCCATACCAGCCTCTCCATACAAGCCTCTCCATACCAGCCTCTCCATACAAGCCTCTCCATACCAGCCTCTCCATACAAGCCTCTCCGTACCAGCCTCTCCATACCATTGCTGGGGTGACATAAAACTGGCAAAGGCCTTGTAAAGCGTACCCCTGCCAGTGCTGGACAAGCTGCCTGCTCGCCTACTCTCCCTCGCTACTTGTCCCGCAGAAGTACGCCCTCTGCCGCTAGCGCTGTCAGAAGGGAAATACTGTTTCAGCTTGTGCACCAGGGCCTGCTGGTATTCATGCATTCTCACACTCCTTTCCTCTCCAGGGATGAGAGTGGAAAGATTTTGCTTGTACCGTGGGTCCAGGAGAGTGAATACCCAGTAATCGGTGCTGGAATAAATTCTTTGAACGCGAGGGTCACGGGATAGGCAGCCTAGCATCAAATCTGCCATATGCGCCAGAGTCCCAACGCGCATATTCACTCCCCTCAATGGCCTGACTGTGTATTTCCTCCTCCTTTCACTCCTCCAACTCCTCTTCTTCTGCCCATATACGCTGAACAGTGAAGGACTGAGCAATGATCCCCTCTTCTGTCTCGCCAACATTCTCCTCCTCTTCCTCCTCATCCTCCTCCAGCTCCTCCGATATGCGCTGAGAAACAGACCTGAGGGTGCTTTGGCTATCAACAAGGGAATCTTCTTCCCCCGTCTCTTGTGACGAGCGCAAAGCTTCCGACTTCATGCTGACCAGAGAGTTTTTCAACAGGCCAAGCAGCGGGATGGTGAGGCTGATGATGGCGGCATCGCCACTGACCATCTGTGTTGACTCCTCAAAGTTACTCAGCACCTGACAGATATCAGACATCCAGGTCCACTCCTCATTGTAGACTTGAGGAAGCTGACTGACCTGACTACCAGTTCTGGTGGAAGTTTACATCTGGCAGTCTACAATCGCTCTGTGCTGCTGGTAAACTCTGGATAACATGGTTAATGTTGAATTCCACCTCATGGGCAATTCGCACAACAGTCGGTGAGCGGGCAGTTGGAGGCGGCAGTTGGAGGCGGCGCTGCCAGGCATGGCTTATGTGTCAGTCTGCCAATTTGCAGAGCCGCCACCAGGTTACGGCCGTTGTCACACACAACCATGCCTGGCTTCAGGTTCAGCGGTGCCAGCCACAGATCAGCCGTGATGCCCTGTAATAGCTCTTGGGCGGTGTGCCTTTTATTGCCTAGGCCCAGCAGTTTGAGCACCGCCTGCTGTCGCTTAGCGACGGCACTGCTGCTGTGCCTAGAGCTACCGACTGATGGCGCCATGCCCACGGATTGTAATTCGGAGGAGGAGGTGGAGGAGGGGTGGGAGGAGGAGGGGGCTGAGAGACCTGGACCGAGGTAGGCCCCGCAATCCTCGGCGTTGGCAGTATATGACCAGCCCCAGGGTCAGACTCGGTCCCAGCCTCCACCAAGTTAACCCAATGTGCCGTCAGCGATATATAGTGGCCCTGCCAGGCAGCACTCGTCCACGTGTCCATGGTCAGGTGGACCTTGTTAGAAACGGCGTTGGTCAGGGCACGGATGATATTGTCTGACACCAACTGGAGCAGGGCTGGGACGGCACATCTGGAAATGTAGTGGCGGCTGGGGACCGAATACCGAGGGGCGGCCGCCGCCATAAGGTTACAAAAGGCCTCGGTCTCTACCAGCCTTTAGGGCAGCATCTCCAGGCTGAGTAATTTGGAGATGTGGACGTTGAGGGCTTGGGCGTGTGGGTGGGTTGCACGGTATTTCCTCTTGCGCTCCAGCGTCTGGGGTATATACAGCTGAACGCTGCGCATGGAGACATTGGTGGATGCTGTGGAGGATCGTGGAGGCGAAGGTGTGGTTTTCGCATGGGAGGTGTCTGGGCCGGTGACCTGGGCAGGGGGATGACTAGCAGAGGCAGCAGATGACACAGGGGAAGGAGCAGTGGTGTGCGCGGCTGGAGGTGAACGGCCTTTGTTCCATTGAGTGGGGTGTTTAGCATTCATATGCCTGCGCATAATGGTGGTGGTTAAGCTGGTAGTGGTGGAACCCTTACTGATCCTGCTGTGGCACAGGTTGCATACCACAGTCCGAAAAGAACCTCCAGGCTTCCGAAAATCTAGCCCTCGCCACGGGAGCTTCACTACGTGAAACATTTGGCGCTGATGCACCAGCTCTAGCCCCGCCTCTCCGCCTGGCCCCACCACTGCCACTTCCAACCTGTTCTCGTCGAGGACTCGCCTCTGTCTCAGAAGCACTGTGTTCACCCGGCCTATCAACCTAGCTTGGGTCTGTCACCTCATCATCCTCTTATCCCTCAGTCTGCTCCCCCCTCGGACTTCCTGCCCTGACAACAACTTCACCAATGTCTGACAACCGTGTCTCCTCATCGTCCGACACCTCTTTACACACTTCTTCCACTACTTCAACAATGTCATCATCACCCACAGACTGCGACCGTTTGAAAACCTGGGCATCGGGAAAGAGCTTAGCAGCAAGTGGACAGTTCCTCGGAGTATGCCGGTTCAAAAGCCAAATTTTCCTGTGAGGGGGCAGACTGGGGGGAAGGAGGCTGAGGTGGAGGAGCTGGAGTGCTGATTTCGGTGACATGGGTGGACTGCGTGGAAGACTGACTGGTGGACAAATGGCTAGAAGCATTGTCCGCAATCCACAACATCACCTGTTCGCACTGTTCTGGGCTCAACAGTGCTCTACCACGAGTCCCAGTAACTTCAGACATGAACCTAGGGAGTGTAACTCCGCGGCGTTCCCCTGCTCCCTCATCAGCAGGTGGTGTCTCACCCCGCCCAGGACCACGGCCTCTGACCCCTGCAGTAGTTGGACGCCCACGCCCTCGTCCTCTACCCCTACCCCTAGCCCTCGGGTTCAACATTTTCAAAATTAAAGTGTAAACTGTTAAATTTTTTGTGGTTTTTTGTGTTTTTTTTGTTTTTTTGTGTTTTTTTTTTTAACAAAACGATCAGAAGAAATCACACAGCAACCACAGAAGATAATGATGATTGCTATGGCTAGTTTCAAACCTACACTGACAGAACAGAACAGGATTTTGTGCTGTGCCTGTGACTTTCAGTTTTGAAAAAAAACTGAAAAAAAGCGGCAGACTGTGCCTAATTCAATCAAACCCCTAATAAATTGTCGCAGTTAGGTGTTTGAGATGGATATGTGTGTCACTAAGAGCTAAATAGAACGTTCTCAAATCTCCCTGCAAATTCGTCACAATATGGTACTAGCTGCACTACTAGTGCCAGCAAGGCCAGCCGCAAACAAATAAAAAACAATAAAATATATAACGATATTGTAGCCCTAAGAAGGCCCGTTGGGTTCTTGTATGGCTAGTTTCTAACCTACACTGACAGCACACAACAGGGAGCTTCACTACGTGAAACATTTGGCGCTGATGCACCAGCTCTGGCCCTGCCTCTCCGTCTGGCCCCACCACTGCCTCTTCCAACCTGTTCTCGTCGAGAACTCGCCTCCGTCTCAGAAGCACGGTGTTCACCCGGCCTATCAACCCAGCTTGGGTCTGTCACCTCATCATCCTCCAATCCCTCAGTCTGCTCCCCCCTTGGACTTCCTGCCCTGACAACAACTTCACCACTGTCTGACAACCGTGTCTCCTCCTCGTCCGACACCTCTTTACACACTTCTTCCACTACGTGAACAATGTAATCATCACCCACAGACTGCGACCGGTGGAAAACCTGGGAATCGGGAAAGAGATCAGCAGCACCCGGACAAGTGGTGTGTGACTCTGGGAAGGGTCCAGAAAACAGTTCCTCAGAGTATGCCGGTTCAATTGCTAAATTTTCCTGGGAGGGGGCAGACTGGGGGGAAGGTGGCTGAGGTGGAGGAGCTGGAGGAGTGCTGATTTCGGTTATCGACGTGTAAGGGTACCACGTCATGCTGGGTGGAGTGCAGAGGCCCTGGCTTGTGAATGGCTCTGTTTCTGGCCGCCAAAAATCAAAACGGCGGGAGATGCCATTTTCTCGAGCTGGTGAAGTATTTGTCCGAGCAACGAGCAGTTACGAGTACGCTAATGCTCGAACGAGCATCAAGCTCAGACGAGTGTGTTCGCTCATCTCTATATGTTATCTATGGCATTTTTCCTTGTGCGGCTTACCTCTCCCTACACCTCATTCCGGACCCTGGGCCGTGCGCACGTGTCCCCGTCTCCTAGGGCTCGTGCGTCACCTTCAGGAAATTTTAAGGGCCAACGCACTGTTTATTGGCGCTGGACATTTCCCAGTATCATATATAAATCTGCCTCTCCCTGCACACCCTGCCGGATCTTCATGCCTTGTGCTCTTATTGTGATTTCCAGTTGTGACCCCGGTTCCGTTCCTGACTATGCTTCTCCACTGCCCGCCTTGACCTATTGCTAAGTCCCCGACTCTGATCCTGTGCTGCCTGTCTTGACCTCCTGCCTGTCCACGACCTCGAGTTTGCCTGACAATTTTGTACTACGCCTTGGCCGCCACAGCGGACAAAGTTGCCCTTGTGGAACTACCTGGTGGTACCACGCCTGGTGATCCAACCTGCTTTGCGGGGGGCTCTGGTGAAAACCAGGTACCACTTAGACTCCAGTCCCTGGTCATTTTAACAGCCTGTGAATCTAATGTGGTACTCTGGTAGTCCTACAGGCTCAAAAGCATAATTTTAAAAGTTTATTTTAGAAGGAAGGATGCCATGGATAACAAATATAAGAAGATCACCACAGTTACAGTGCATATATCTTGATTTTGATGGTAGATTTTCTTCTTGGAGGCAAATCAGTGGATTGATCTTGATTTTGATGGTAGATTTTCTTCTTGGGGCAAATTTTCAGGTTTTGTAAAAAATAAATCAAAAAAAAAAAAATCAAAGAGCACAAAATACTTGTAATGCGTCAGTAGTAGTTAATGTAAAATGAACCATACAGATCATTTGTTCTTGAGCATACAAGTGAAAAAAAAAATTTAAAGGGTAAATAAAAGATACATTTTTAAAAAATGTACACATTTTTGCTATGTTTGCTGTTTTTGGTTATGAAAACTAGTTTGGATACCAAATTAAAGCCACACTTTAAAAGGTGTCAAAAAAGGAAAAAAAAGAATATTTTGCTTAAAGGAAAGCTGTCATCAAAAACAGGCACAATAAACCTTACTCATCCCATCAATGTGTCTCTGTTGAAAAGCAGCTTAAATCTGCTTCCTTCTACCAGTAAAATCGCTTCCCAAACTTTTTCTGACTTTTTTCCATGTTGGCTGTGCCCATCACTGTTTGGCTCCGCCCATTGCAGGGTGCATGAAATAGAGACAAGGGGGGATATTTATCATACGCTGGCGCTCGTGCGCCAGCGTATGATCACCCCGCCGCTGCAAATTCACAACCCGATACATCAAGAGGCATCTGCCTCTTTATGTATCGGGCTGCCAGCAGCGCAGCGTTTATCCTACGCCAGGCAGGGCTGGCGACTTTTCTCGTATGAAAAGTCGCCAGCAGCAGCGAGTGCACAGGCGCGGGGACAGTAACGCCCCGTGCTGGCCCACTCCAGTCCGGCCGCGCCCCCCGTTCGGCCAGCCGGGCCCCCCCTTCACGCCCCACTGGCGTGAAGGTGGCGGATTAGGGAAAATAATCGCAAAAGCTAGCAGTAAGCTAGCATTTGCGATTATTTCAGGGCCTCTGCGCCACTGGCGGTGCGCAGAGGTCCTGATAAATATGCCCCAAGATCTGCAGTTTCCTACACAGTGCTCACTGCTAAATCCACCATGAAACAAGAAGGACAGCATTCTGGAATTGACAAAAAGTGTAAAGGAAGAGAACTTCTGCTCAGGCTGAAATCAGAAGAGACATTGAGCTGTCAATCAAAAGAAGAAGGCGTGGGTCACTGTCAGTCCGGGAGAAAGACTCTTCTCTACAGGTAGATGAGTTTTAATGCAGATACATGTAAAGTGATGCACTTGGGCAATGGAAACAAAAAGTATTGGTTGGGTATCGAGGTTTACCCATGAAAGAAATTCCTCAAATTTCAATCAGCTTGTGAAGTTTACACAATATAGATTATTTAAACCCCCTTACTTTTCAATTTTGCTCAGTTTTATTGCTGTTTTAGCTCCTATCACTCAATGATGGTCAGTTGTAAATTCCAGAGCGTGGGCGGGGACTCTCTAAGGAGACACATTATGATCCAGGTTTATATACATTTTCATTTAGCCTCTGAAAACTCACTAGTATTTGACACAGAGAGATGAGACAGATCAGAGATGAGAGATGATGAGCAGGGGCGTAACGATCACAGTCACAGGGGGTGCGACCGTGACCGGGCCGCCAGAAGAATGAGGCCCGCGGCTGTCACCAGTAAATATCTTCTCCGAGCTTCCTGCTGATAGCCCCGGGACACGGAGGCAGGAGCAGTGTGCTCCTGACTTGTGTGCTGCAAAGCACTTTTCCTGCAGCTACGGCCAGTGTTAGGGGGATGCAAAACTCACAGTAAGTTGTCCTACCATGAGTAGAGCATGCGGGCTGACTGCACAAACAATTTGCTGCCGGTGCTTGCTCCTGCTTCCTGCCCCTCCCCATCCCGAATCCTCTCTTACAGGAAATTTACGAGACAGTGAGGGGAGGAGAGGTGCATTCATTATGCTTCACTATGCTATCCAACTGCTTCTCCTTTGATCATGTAGTCCTGACTGAAATGTAAGCATGTGGCACATTAATTTAAGGTGTAAATATTGTATATGCTGTATATGTTTGTGTGTACTGTATATGTTCATATGTATTTGTTCATGTGTATAGTGCATGTGCTTTATATGTTTATGTGTAGAGATGAGCGAGCACTAAAATGCTCAGGTACTCGTTATTCGAGACAAACTTTTCCCGATGCTCGAGTGCTCGTCTCGAATAACGAGCCCCATTGAAGTCAATGGGAGACTCGAGCATTTTTCAAGGGGACCAAGGCTCTGCACAGGGAAGCTTGGCCAAACACCTGGGAACCTAAGAAAAGGATGGAAACACCACGGAAATGGACAAAAAACAGCAGGGGCGGAAACACAGAGCAGCATGCATGGATGGCCTCTGAGGCTGCTTAAATCGCACCATTTGCACAAACTTATGGGGAACACATGGCCATGACAGAGTGACCGAATGAGGCTAGATAGCATCTAAAACATGCACATAATTGACCCTGACACCTATAGGAGACTCATGCAGAGGCAGCGGCAGCAGTGGCAGGCTAGAGAGTCTCATGGCGACATACCCTAAATGGACTCAGGTTTACCAAAGGGTGAAATGATTTCCTATGTGAACAAAAGGTTGACGGTATATTTAGTCGATAACACAGCATGGTGGCGACATAGTGGACCAAGTTCCATAACGTATATGGTGAAACACCGTAAATGAGCCTACACAGCTCTTTTGATAAGGGGACGACATGTGGAGGCAGCCATGGAGACGAACTTGCATGATTAAACGCCAGTATGGGGCATCCATATTGCGGCTGTCTATGATTCAACTTCAGGTCTCCAGCATGGCGGCGACAGATGGGCCGCGTTTCCATATGTATCTGTGAAACACCTGAAAATTCTTCCTGACACAGCTCGTTTTAAGGGTACAATTATGGAGGCAGTTGAACTAGTAGTAGATTAAGGTTGCTGCAGTTAAACTATGTTAGTTGGATCTTGAAGATGAGCTGGCAGCTCCGCTGC
Organism: Engystomops pustulosus; assembly: GCA_019512145.1. Taxonomy (NCBI): domain Eukaryota; kingdom Metazoa; phylum Chordata; class Amphibia; order Anura; family Leptodactylidae; genus Engystomops; species Engystomops pustulosus. Next base: position 181,816,391 of record CM033642.1, on the reverse strand, counting down.
CAGGCGAGCTTTCGCCATCCCAGCCCTGTCTCTAGGCTACTCCCCAAACAGCACTTCTAAGAACTTTTGTATAAGATCAAGTGTATAAGCGTTCTTATAAGTTTAGATATGCGGGTAGGGGACTGTAAACAGATGCGCAAGAAGCGCTGAATAATATTGGTAAATGATGTAAGAAGTTTGCCAGTAATTTTGTGGATTACACACATCAAGGTGGCGACAAAGTTAACAAGTTGATGTGGAATCCATGAAACAACCCAAAATTCGCTGACACAGTTCGTTTGAAGGAGACATGTTTGAGGCAGCTATATGGACGACTTTTGAGGCAGCTTGGCGATGACGTGTGGAGGTAGCAATGGAGACAACGTGTGGAGCCAGCTAAAAAGACGACATGTGGAGGCTGCTATGGAGACAATTAATTTGGATAGTGCCGTATGTGGCAGTCCAAAAAAGTTTTCAAACCAGAGGAGCAGGTAGGTGGCCTCCAGAAAATTAAATAAATTGAGTGCCTGTATGTGCAGTCCAAATAGCCAGTTTCCTATGCTTTAGTGTACAAAGAGGAGGAGGAGGAGTTGCGTATATTATTCATGTTGAGCTTCTTTCACCTGGTGGAGATGAAAATCCGATCCAGGCTTTATTCCTGATAGCGTCAGTCGCCTGTCAGCGCTGTCAGTCGAACAGGCGTGTACGCTTATCGGTGATGATGCACCAGCTTGCACTGAAAACCCGCTCGACATCACGCTAGCGGCAGGGCAGGCAAGAACCTCCAAGGCGTACAGCGCCAGTTCGTGCCACATGTCCAGCTTTGAAACCCAGTAGTTGTGTGGAGCTTGTTGATCATTAGGACGATGGTATGGTCAGCTACGTCCTCCCTCACCATCTTTCTGAAAGATCAGCCCTACTCTGCCGAACTGGGGACAGGTGCAGTGTCTTTGCTGGGGTGACATAACTGGCAAAGGCCTTGTAAGCGTACCCCTGCCATGCTGGACAAGCGCCTGCCTCGCCTACTCTCCCTCGCTACTTGTCCCAGAAGTAGCCCTCTGCGCATAGCGCTGTCAGAAGGGAAATTGTTTCCAGCTTGTGCACCAGGGCCTGCTGGGTATTCATGCATTCTCACACTCTTTCCTCTCCAGGATGAGAGTGGAAAGATTTTGCTTGTACCATGGTCCAGGAGGAGTAATACCCAGTATCCGGTGCTGGAATAAATTCTTGAACCGAGGGTCCGGGATAGGCAGCCTATCATAATCTGCCTAGTGCCAGATTCCCAACGCGCAAGAATTCACTCCCCTCACTGGCCTGTCTGCCCATTTCCTCCTCCAACTCCTCTTCTTTCTGCCATACACGCTGAACAGTGACAGGACTGACAATGGTCCCTTCTCTGTCTCGCCAACATTCTCCTCCTCTTCCTCCTATCCTCCTCACCTCCTCCCGATATGCGCTGAAAACAGACCTAGGGTGCTTTGGCTATCAACAAGGGATCTTCCTTCCCCCGTCTCTTGTGACGAGCGCAAAGCTTCCGACTTCATTTCTGACCAGAGAGTTTTTTCAACAGGCCAAGCAGCGGATGGTGAGGCTGATAATGGCGCATCGCCACTGACCATCTGTGTTGACTCCTCAAAGTACTCAAGCACCTGACGATATCACATCCACGTCCACTCCCATTGTACTTGAGGAAGCTGACGGACCTGACTACCAGTTCTGGTGGAAGTTGACATTGGCATCTCACAATCGCTCTGCGCTGCTGGTAAACTCTGGATAACATGGTTAATGTTTAATCCACCTCGTGGGCACGTCGCACAACAGTCGGTGGCCGCTGAAGTGGCAGCATCTGTCGACTTCCTGAAATGCGCACACGACCTTCGGGAGCAAATCAGACAGATTGGGGTATGTCTTGAGGAAACGTTGAACTATGAGATTACACATGGGCCAGGCATGCCTGCTCAGTCAGCGGTTCAGACCACAAATCAGTCTGCGCCGTGATTGCCCTGTAATAGCTCTTGGTGCGGTGTGCCTTTTATCGCCTAGGCTCGCAGTTTGGGAGCACCGACTGCTGTCGCTTAGCATGGCACTGCTGCTGTCCTAGAGCTACCGACTGTGGCGCCATCCCACGGATGGTAATTCGGAGGAGAGAGTGAGGAGGGGTGGAGGAGGAGGAGGCATTATAGGCTTTGAGAGCCTGGACGAGGTAGGCCCGCAATCCTCGCGTCGGGCAGTAGATTAGCAGCCCCAGGTCAGACTCGTCCCAGCCTCCACCAAGTTAACCCAATGTGTCCGTGGTCAGGTGGACCTTGTCAGAAACGGCGTTGGCCAGGGCACGGATGATGTTCTCTAATACGTGCTTGTGCAGGCTGGGACGGCACTGGGAAAATAGTGGCGCTGGGGACCGAATACCGAGGGGCGGCCGCCGCCATGAGGTTGTCGAAAGGCCACGTCTCTACCCAGCCTATAGGCAGCATCTCCAGGCTAAGCTAATTGGAGATGTGGACGTTGAGGCGTGGGTGTTGGGTGGGTTGCTAACTTCTTTCTCGTTGCGCTCCTGCGTCTGGGGTATGAGAGCTGACGCTGGTTGGATGCTGTGGAGGTCGTGGAGCGAAGCTGGGGTTTTTCGCAGGGAGGGTTTGTGGCCTGGTCCTGGGCAGGGGGCTGACAGCAATGACACAGGGGAAGGAGCATTGGTTGCCCGGCCGGTTTGGGGTGAACGGCTGGTCATGAGTGGGTGTTACATTATCTGCCTGCCGCATACTGGTGGTGTTAACTAGTAGTGGGAACCCTGCTGATCCTGGTTTGGCAAGTTGCCCACCACAGTCCGTCTGTCCATCCTGTGTTTCTTTAAAGAACCTCCAGACTTCTCGAAAATCTAGCCTCCCACGGGAGCTTTACTACGGCAAACATTTGGCGCTATGCACCCGCTCTTGGCCCCTGCCTCTCCGTCTGGCCCCACCACTGCCTTTGGACACTGGTTACAGGTGACATTGGACACTGCTTACCGGTGACATGTAGGAACTAATCTAACAACTGCTGAAAAGGCAAATACAAGTATACAGTCTAAATGGGCCAGATGTATCACAGCTGTGGAGCACTGGTTCTGTTTTTGAGCCAAAATGATGCACATTGTTGCGACTGAATTATCACAAGCTACAAACATGTGTGATGAGTTGAGTTCCTGCCTCTTATTAATTACTTGTGATTACTCAGAATTATCGTGCAACTGCAATTTACTTTAGGCGCAATATAGGTACAAATATAGATTCGGGCAGCAACTTGTGATTCTTCTACAAGCTCCTCTCTGCTTCTCTCCCACACCCCAGTATGAGAATGACCCTCACAGCAGAGCGCAGGTGTGTGACACCCTGCTCCCAGTGATCTCCTCAGCAGTGGCTTCTCCTGGAGGGGATCCTCCAGTGCTGATCTCCTGCTACTCCCCTGTAATTCTCGCCAGTATCCTCCTCAGACACTGTTGTGGTCATCCCGCTTCACGAGACACTTCTCTGTCCTGTCTGCAGCCCCCACTCACTTTTCTTCTATTCTGCTACACTGAACACTTCTCTGTACTGTCTCTCCCCACTCACTTCTCTTGTATCCTGCTCTGAGCTGCTACAGATTAATTGTAATTAGATGGTCATGAACAGTAAACAGAGGCTGCATGAAGGGAATACACTGCTCTGCTGCTGTACTATACAGGGGATACACTGCTCTGCTGCTGTACTATACAGGGGATATATATAAAGTGGAGAGAGAAAACAAGCGAACAGACAAATTTCACAGAATCTCTCACCACAGTCAAAGTAACAAGCAACTAGATAGTATAAATTTTCAAACAGAACAAAGCCAGTAATAAGCTGCAGATACAACAATACCTAGCAAATACCGAATGACAAAACCAGCCTTAAATGGAGCCCGGTCACTCCGGATAAGATAATACAAATAAACACAAATGAGACCCAAAAACACCAGCAGGTAATGCAGAAACACTGAAAAACAGTCCTTGTACTATCCATCAAAATCCATGGGAGGCACAACCACAGGCCTAGCCTCAGCTGAGTGTACCTTCTTCAAAAGGGAGACATGAAACACCAAGGTAGGAATAAACCAATCTGACCGAAACATCATTAATAGTTCTGTCACCGAAAAAGGACCTACAAATTTAGGACCCAGCTTTTAAAAGGGATCTGCAACTTCAAATTTTTTGTTAGGAGCCACACACTGTCAGTCACCACAAGGTCAATCTTTCTCCTTTTCTTGTCAACTACCATTTTAGTTTTCCATGAACAGGCCACCAGATTCCTCCTCTAAGGCCCATTCACCACCTGCGAGTGTGATGCGATGAAATCAGCGTGTCAGGTCAGTCCCAGTTTCCAGCATTCGGGCCGGGAGATCCAGGTAGCACACGTTGCGAGTGTGATGCAAGTTCATCGCATCACACTCGCAAGTGGGGAACGGGCCTTACCCTGAGTCAAAAATCCTCCATTTTATTATAGTAGAACTCCTTTTCTGGCAGATGAATGGAGAGCAACCTGCTGCGGAGGAATCATGGTTGCTCCGTGCAAATTCAGTCAAAGGCAAGAAATCTGCCCAATCATCCTGATTATCAGACACAAAACAACAAAGGAACTGATCAACATCGTGATTTTTCCTTTCAGTCCGTCCATTGGACTTTGGATAGTAACTGGAGGAGAAGGACAATTTTATTCCCAACCTGCCACAAAACGCCCTCTAGAAACCAGCTAGAAATGGCAAACCCCTGTCAGGGACAATTTACCCCGAAACACCATACAGACAAACTGTATTTTTAACAAATTCCTTAGCCAAGATTTTTGCTATGGGCAACTTAAGAAAAGTAATCATTTGATACATTTTGCTAAATCGACAATCCACAATGACATAAATTACGGTGTTACCTTCTGAGCGTAGCAGATCCGTAATGCAGTCCATGGAAAAATTTGTACAAGGACTACCTGGAATAGACAATGGGTGCAGTAACCCTGCCGTCTGAGCATGAGAGGCCTTAGATCTGGCACAGACCGCACATTCAGCAACATGCACCGCCACCTCCGCTCTACACCCAGGCCACCGGAAATTCCTAGTAACTAACCTCTTAGTGTCTGCAACCACAGGATGGCTGCCAATCTGGAGTTATGACATTCTTGTAACAGCTGACCCCGCAGGAACAAACAATTTACCCCGTAGTGTTCCCCTAGGGCAGTGATGGCGAACCTTTTGGAGATAGAGTGCCCAAAGTAGAACCAAAAGACACTTATATGTTGCAAAATGCCAACATGACAATTTAAGCAGTAACTTATTGATACCTGCTGCATCACAGGTTTCAATAGTATTGGTGTCCTGAGTTCACCAATACAATACAAAAAGATGGAGAACTTGGATTTAGGGTTCCCTGAAGAGGAACAATCAGGGTTCCCTGAGCAGGAGCTCTAACAATAATCTATCTCTGCCCACACCTCCTGTAGCCCTGGAAGCCAAGGATATTGCTTTAAAATGGCGCTGAGCATGGCACATCCTGGGCTGTATTGGACCAAAGGGGGAAGCCCCAGTCTTGTCTGGCAAACTCTGTGTTGGGGTGAAGGCCGGGGTGCCCACTGAAAGGGCTCCGAGTGCCACCTCTGGCACCCGTGCCATAGGCTCCTCACCACTGCCCTAGGGGCACTGTCCTGAGCCTACAGAATCAGACTCTCCAACTGAGTATCCAGGGCTGCCAACACAACTCCCCTTTTAAGCACAAATTCAGGCTTATCACATTCATAATTGAGAGGTGCATCTTCCCTGACATTTTTGGTGCTGGGAACATTGGTCACCAAAAATTAAAACAGGCAAAGAACAGCTGTCTAGCATTTGAACATTTTGCAGTGTCCAAAAGTAACTTTTTATGATATGTAAGAATATGAACAGGATGTTTAGCACCCTCCAAAAAATGTCTCCAGTGCTGCAAGGCCAATTTGATAGCTAACAACTCTCGATCACCAATGTCATAGTTGGATTCAGCCGGACAAAACTTCTTTGAGAAGAAGGCATGCACATAAAGTTTAACCTCCTTCTTCTGTGACAGTACTGCACCCACAGATAAAGCATCAACCTCAAGAATAAAGAGCAACTCCTCACCTGGTTGGATGAGCACTGAAGCTGAGCTGAACCTGGTTTTCAGAGTTTCAAAAGCCTCCACTGCTTTCGATGCCCACTGTTTGAGATCAGCTCCCTTCATAATAGTCACATCAGTTATAGGTTTAGCAATCACAGAAAAACACTTGATGCATTTCCTTTAATAATTGGCAAAGCCCAGAAACCTCTGTAATGCTTTCAAGGTCTCAGGCCTTGGCCATTCCGATACAGCTTCGACGTTTTCTGGGTCCATCTTGAACCCCTAAGATGACAAAATATACCCCAAAAATTACAATTCTTGAACTGAAAATGAACATTTCTCTGGCTTAGCATACAAGGAGATCTCTCTGAGGATCTGTAAGACGTCACTTACCTTTGCCCAGTGAGATGAGTTGTCCTTCGAGTAAATCAAAATACCATCAAGATAAACCAGAACACCTCTTCCTAGAACAGGGACCAAGACATCATTAATGAAATTTTGGAAAAAGACTGGGGCATTAGTGACACCGATTGGCATGACAAGATTCTCAAAATGCCCCTAAGGGGTATTGAATGCGGTTTTCCATTCATCTCCTCCCTTGATTCTCAGGAGATGTTAGGCACCTCTCAAATCAATTTTAGAGAGCCACTTTTGTCCCCATCCGCCTGATTAAATAGGTCCAAAATCAAAGGCAAAGGGTAGGGGGTTCTCACAGTATTCGTATTGATTTCCTGGAAATCCAAAAACAGACGTAGGCTTCTGTCATTTTTCTTTACAAAGAAAAACCCTACCGCCACAGGAGATTTTGAAGGTTTACCGTGACCTCCCTCCAAACTTTTGGCTAAATACTTTTTTTTATGCCTTACGCTCGATATAAACAGGTTAAAGAAGCCACTCATGGGCATAGATGCCCCAGGGACAAATTCAAATGAACAGTCATACTCCCGAAGAGGCTTCAAGGTTCTAGACTCTGATTCATTAAACACATCACAGAAGTCAGATATTTCAGAAAGTAGAGAGAATTTAGATAATGTGACAATTTGGGCGTTATGACCATTTTCATTACATTCTTTACTCTAGGACAAAATAAGATTTTTGTTCCAGTTAATGACAGTATTGTGTCTCCTGAGCCAAGGCAGTGCTAATAAAATCAGGTCGATTATGCAGTATAAACAGTTCAAGCTTTTCCTGGTAATCAGGTTTAAAACTAGAGATGAGCGAGCACTAAAATGCTCGGGTGCTCGTTATTCGAGACGGCATGCAGAGGCAGCGGCAGCAGTGGCAGGCTAGAGAGTGTCATGGCGACATACCCTAAATGGACTCAGGCTTCAAACCAATTTAAAAAATTCCTTTTGGCGAGGATAACGTGTAGCACTCTATGTATCAGTATTTTGCCTGGTTAAGGTGGCAGAGAAGAACCAAAGGAGGTGAGCAAGAAGCGCTGAAATGATTTCCTATGTCAACAAAAGGTTGACGGTATATTTAGTCGATAACACAGCATGGTGGCGACATAGTGACCAAGTTCCATAACGTATCTGGTGAAACACCCGAAAAATGAGCCTGACACAGCTCGTTTGCTAAGAGGACAACATGTGGAAGCAGCCATGGAGACGACTTCCATGATTAAGTGCGACAGTATGGGGCATCCATATTGAGCTGCTATGATTGAAACTTCAGGTCTCCAGCATGGCGGCGACAGATGGGCCGAGTTCCATTTTGTATCTGGTGAAACACCTGAAAATTCTGCCTGACACAGCTCGTTTGATAAGGGGATGATGTGCTGCATATCCTCTCGCGCTCCAGCGTCTGGGGTATAGACAGTTGAAAGTTGCGCATGGAGACATTGGTGGACGCTGTGGAGGATCGTGGAGGCGAAATGGACAGGAAACAGCATGGGCAGCATGCATGGATGCCTCTGAGGCTGCCTAATCTTGGGATGGAGCTGGTGGTCCGCTGTCAGGCGAGCTTTCGCCTGTCCAAGCCCCTGTCTCTCGGCTCCTCCCCACCCAAAATGGGCCTGGGGGCCAGAAGCGTTTACTTTGAAAAAATTATAATTTTCAAAGCAGGCGGGGGCTACAAACAGCACTTCTGAGAACCTTTTGTATAAGATCAAGTGTAGTAGTGTTCTTATAAGTAATTGGCTTGGTTATGGCAGGTGAGGGGAATGTAAACAGATGCGCAAGAAGCGCTGAAATAATATCGGTAAATGATAAAAGTTTGGCGGTATATTTTGTGGATAACACAGCAGGGTGGCGACAGAGTTAACAAGTTTGATGTGGAAGCCGTGAAAACAACCCAAAATTCTGCTCGTTTGCTAAGGGGACGATGTATGGAGGCAGCTATATGGACAAATTTGGGAGGCAGCTATGGAGATGATGTGTGGAGGTAGCAATGGAGACAACGTGTGGAGGCAGCTATAAAGACGATGTGTGGAGTCTGCTATGGAGACAATTAAATTTGGATAGAGCCTGTATGTGGCAATCCAAAAAAGTTTTCAAACCAGAGGAGCAGGTAGCTGGTCCTCCAGATAAATTAAATAGATTAAGTTCCTGTATGTGGCAGTCCAAAAAAGTTTTCAAACCAGAGGACCGGGTAGGTGGCCCTCCAGAAAAATTAAATAAATAGAGTACCTGTATGTGGCACTCCCAAAAATTGTTTAAAACAGAGGACCGGGTAGGTGGCCCTCCAGAAAAATTAAATGCATAGAGTACTATAGCTAGAGCCAGTTGGCCCTGGCAAAGAATAGCCAGTTGCTTCTGCTTTAGTGTACAAAGAGGAGGAGAAGGAGGAAAATGAGGAGGAGGAGTGCATACATTATTCAGGTTGAGCTTCTTTCACCTGGTGGAGAACGGAAATCCTGAGAAATCCAGGCTTTATTCATCTTGATAAGCATCAGCCTGTCAGCGTTGTCAGTCGACAGGCGTGTACGCTTATCGGTGATGATGCCACCAGCTGCACTGAAAACCTGCTCAGACAACACGCTAGCGGCAGGGCAGGCAAGAACCTCCAAGGCGTACAGTGCCTGTTCGTGCCACATGTCCAGCTTTGAAACCCAGTAGTTGTAGGGAGCTGTGTGATCATTTAGGACGATGGTATGGTCAGCTACGTACTCCCTTACCATCTTTCTGTAAAGATCAGCCCTACAATGCCGAGACTGGGGACAGGTGACAGTGTCTTGCTGGGGTGACATAAAACTGGCAAAGGCCTTGTAAAGCGTACCCCTGCCAGTGCTGGACAAGCTGCCTTCTCGCCTACTCTCTCTCGCTACTTGTCCCACAGAAGTATGCCCTCTGCCGCTAGCGCTGTCAGAAGGGAAATACTGTTTCAGCTTGTGCACCAGGGCCTGCTGGTATTCATGCATTCTCACACTCCTTTCCTCTCCAGGGATGAGAGTGGAAAGATTTGGCTTGTACCGTGGGTCCAGGAGAGTGAATACCCAGTAATAGGTGCTGGAATAAATTCTTTGAACGTGAGGGTCACGGGATAGGCAGCCTAGCATGAAATCTGCCATATGCATAATTCACTCCCCTCACTGGCCTGACTGTCCATTTCCTCCTCCTACAACTCCTCTTCTTCTGCCCATACACACTGAATAGTGAAGGACTGAGCAATGCTCCCCTCTTCTGTCTCACCAACATTCTTCTCCTCTTCCTCCTCATCCTCCTCCACCTCCTCCGATATGTGCTGTGAAACAGACCTGGGGGTGCTTTGGCTATCAACAAGGGAATCTTCTTCCCCCGTCTCTTGTGACGAGCGCAAAGCTTCCGACTTCATGCTGACCAGAGAGTTTTTCAACAGGCCAAACAGCGGGATGGTGAGGCTGATGATGGCGGCATTGCCACTGACCATCTGTGTTGACTTCTCAAAGTTACTCAGCACCTGACAGATATCAGACATCCACGTCCACTCCTCATTGTAGACTTGAGGAAGCTGACTGACCTGACTACCAGTTCTGGTGGAAGTTGACATGTGGCAGTCTACAATCGCTCTGCGCTGCTGGTAAACTCTGGATAACATGGTTAATGTTGAATTCCACCTGGTGGGCACGTCGCACAACAGTCGGTAAACTGGCAGTTGCAGGCGGCGCTGCGCTGCCCTGAGAGTGCTGGACTTCCTGAAATGTGCACAGATGCGGCTCACTTTCGTGAGCAAATCAGACAGATTGGGGTATGTCTTGAGGAATCGCTGAACTATGAGATTTAACACATGGGCCAGGCATGGCACATGTGTCAGTCTGCCGAGTTGCAGAGCCGCCACCAGGTTACGGCCATTGTCACACACAACCATGCCTGGCTTCAGGTTCAGCGGTGCCAGCCACAGATCAGTCTGCGTCGTGATGCCCTGTAATAGCTCTTGGGCGGTGTGCCTTTTATCGCCTAGACTCAGCAGTTTGAGCACCGCCTGCTGTCGCTTAGCGACGGCACTGCTGCTGTGCCTAGAGCTACCGACTGATGGCGCCATGCCCACGGATGGTAATTCGGAGGAGGAGGTGGAGGAAGGGTGGGAGGAGGAGGAGGCATAGTAGGCCTGAGAGACCTGGACAGAGGTAGGACCCGCAATCCTCGGCGTTGGCAGTATATGAGCAGCCCCAGAGTCAGACTCGGTCCCAGCCTCCACCGAGTTAACCCAATGTGCCGTCAGCGATATACAGTGGCCCTGCCCGGCAGCACTCGTCCACGTGTCCGTGGTCAGGTGGACCTTGTCAGAAATGGCGTTGGTCAGGGCACGCATGATGTTGTCTGACACGTGCTGGTGCAGGGCTGGGACGGCACATTGGGAAAAGTAGTGGCGGCTGGGGACCGATTACCGAGGGGCGGCCACCGCCATGAGGTTGCGAAAGGCCTCGGTCTCTACCAGCCTATAGGGCAGCATCTCCAGGCTAAGTAATTTGGAGATGTGGACGTTGAGGGCTTGGGTGTGTGGGTGGGTGGGTTGCACTGTACTTCCTCTTGCGCTCCAGCGTCTGGGGTATGGAGAGCTGAACGCTGCGCATGGAGACATTGGTGGATGCTGTGGAGGATCGTGGAGGTGTGGTTTTCGCACGGGAGGTGTTTGGGCCGGGGTCCTGGGCAGGGGGCTGACTAGCAGAGGGAGCAGATGACACAGGGGAAGGAGCATTGGTGTGCCCGTCCGGAGGTGAACGGCCTTGGTTCCATTGAGTGGGTAGTTTAGCATTCATATGCCTGCGCATACTGGTGGTGGTTAAGCTGGTAGTTGTGGAACCCCTGCTGATCCTGGTGTGGCACAGGTTGCACACCACAGTCAGTCGGTCATCTGTTTCTTTAAAGAACTTCCAGACTTCCGAAAATCTAGCCCTCGCCACGGGAGCTTCACTACGTGACACATTTGGCGCTGATGCACCAGCTCTGGCCCTGCCTCTCCGTCTGGCCCCACCACTGCCTCTTCCAACCTGTTCTCATCGAGGACTCGCCTCCGTCTCAGAAGCACTGTGTTCACCGGGCCTATCAACCCAGCTTGGGTCTGTCACCTCATCATCCTCAGATCCCTCAGTCTACTCCCCCCTCGGACTTCCTGCCCTGACAACTACTTCACCACTGTCTGACAACCGTGTCTCCTCATCGTCCGACACCTCTTTACACACTTCTTTCACTACGCCAACAATGTCATCATCACCCACAGACTGCGACAGGTGGAAAACCTGGGCATCGGAAAAGAGCTCAGCAGCAACCGGACAAGTGGTTTGTTCCTCAGAGTATGCCGGTTCAAATGCCAAATTTTCCAGGGAGGGGGCAGACAGGGGGGAAGGAGGCTGAGGCGGAGGAGCTGGAGGATTGCTGATTTCGGTGACATGGGTGGACTGCGTGGAAGACTGACTGGTGGACAAATGGTTAGAAGCATTGTCCGCAATCCATGACATCACCTGTTCGCACTGTTCTGGCCTCAACAGTGCTCTACCACGAGTCCCAGTATTTTGAGACATGAACCTAGGGAGTGTAGCTCTGCGGCGTTCCCCTGCTCCCTCATCAGCAGGTGGTGTCTCACCCCACCCAGAACCATGGCCTCTGACCCCTGCAGTAGTTGGACGCCCACGCCCTCGTCCTCTACCCCTAGCCTTCGGGTTCAACATTTTCAAAATTAAAGTGTAAACTGTAAATTTTTTTTTTGTGTTTTTTTTGGTTTTTTTAATTTTTTTGTTTTTTTAACAAAACGATGCTATCCTATTGCTATGGCTAGTTTCTAACCTACACTGACAGCACACAACAGGATTTTGTGCTCTGCCTGATAACTTTTAGTTTTGAAAAAAAAAAAAAAAAGAAAAGAAAAAGCAGACTCTGCCTAATTCAATCAAACCCCTATTAAATTGTCCCACTTAGGTGTTTGAGGTGGATATGTGTGTCACTAAGAGCTAAACAGAATGTTCGCAAGACTCCCTGCAAATTTGTCGCAATATGGTACTAGCTGCACTACTAGTGCCAGCAAGGCCAGCCACAAGCAAATCAACCAAAAATAAAATATATAACGTTATTGTAGCGCTAAGAAGGCCTGTTGGGTTCTCGTATAGCTAGTTTCTAGCCTTAACTGACAGAACACAACTGGATTTTGTGCTGTGCCTGATGACTTTGAGTTATAAAAAAAAAGAAAAGTAAAAAAAAAAGAAAAAGCAGACTGTGCCTAATTCAATCAAACCCCTAATAAATTGTCCCACTTAGGTGTTTGAGATGGATATGTGTGTCACTAAGAGCTAAATAGAACCTTCGCAAGTCTCTTTGCAAATTCGTAACAATATGTTACTAGCTGCACTACTAGTGCCAGCAAGCCCAGCCACAAGCAAAGAAAAAAAATATATATTCTAGCCCTAACAAGGGCTGTTGGGTTCTTGTAGAATCACTCCTGCCTAACAGTAAGCTAATATAACACCCTAACGCTATCCCTGCAGCAGCAGCAGCTCTCTCCCTAACGGCATCCAGACAGAGAATGATCCAAGCAGCGCGGGCGGGCAGTCTATTCCAGGCTCACCTGATCAGGCCAGCCAACCACTGCTATCGACGTGTAAGGGTACCACGTCATGCTGGGTGGAGTGCAGAGTCTCCTGGCTTGTGATTGGCTCTGTTTCTGGCCGCCAAAAATCAAAACGGCGGGAGATGCCATTTTCTCGAGCTGACAAAATACTCGTCCGAGCAGCAAGCAGTTTCGAGTACGCTAATGCTCGAACGAGTATCAAGCTCGGACGATTGTGTTTGCTCATCTCTACTCAACAACCAACTGTCTACTTACATCAAGCCAACTTTCTGTCTGTGCATCTTTCTCTTCATGTGAGTCCTTTGTTGACAATGCACTTGAATCAACTCTGTTCACTACTTTTGTCTACAACTATGATACCGTTACAGAGACACATCCCCAAAGATTCAGCGGATGCCGACACCTCGATTTATTGACAAACAAAGAAACTAGATACCAGAGATTTTCTCACAAAGGACGCTATACCAAGTCACTACCTTACTGTACCAAGTCACTGTCTTTCAGACTCTGACTAAAACATGTTGCTGTCCTTCACTAGTTCTCACAGTCACACAAGACCGTTCATACTCCCTGAAGGGAGTGGAATGCACACCTGGCCAGGGCAGGTCTCCGCTGCACGTGCACAAATTGAGCTCTATACCTCTATGGGCATCCCTATTGGCACTAGTCAAACAGTATTATTGACACTATGATAATCTGACAATCACAGAATACCTCCCACTCTAGCATTGCAGATATTTAAGGGTTACTCCTTCCCGTCTCACAGCTTCAGCTAACATCGCAGACTGTCTGACCATCCGTCACTGTCCAGTCACCTTACAAGTGGTTCTTTGCCACAATTACAGTGACCGTACTGTCATATGTGGACATTTAAAGGCAAAGTACATAATATCACACAAGGAAATGACTTTACCCAGTCCATCCAGCCACTGAAACAGAAGTGACAGTAGTCAAGGTGGACAATAAAGTAGACTTATCCTGTGTGCTCTTTGTCAATTCTGGTCACTGGCCGCCTGGACTCCTGCGGAGGTCACCTCGATGGTCAAATGTCCATTCTAGTATGCCGACCCAGGAACGCCAATGTAAATGATCTTTATCTGGGCTTCAACCGCCCTGCAGTTGTAAGATGACTTTCAAATTAACCCTTTTATGGCTCCCGGTACTGGAATGACAGAAGAAACCAAGACACACCAAATGCAGAATCACAATCTTTATTAGCGAGCAGCCACATATATTAAAAACACATAAAATCAGCTTCATAGGTGGGTGAAAAGGTGATAGAATACTGCAATGCTATAGGCCAGCTGAATATCTCCCCATGAAATAACTTTCCCAAAACATGTAAATGAACTTTACATATTACTTCTCACACAGAGCACTGTCTCCTGTGAAGAAGACTCCGATGGCTCCTCGGTGAGGCCAAAATATAAGATAAGCAGATGCTGAAGCAAAAATATAGGACAAGAGTCAAGGACAGACTGTCTCTCAGCAGATTATACCAAAATTGATGTTTGAATCATGAGATGAATAGACATTTTACAATATAGCTTCTGAGTGGACAACATAAGCTTATTGATTTTCCTATTAAGACCCAGGTGGAGCTAGTTCCATAATTAAGAGTATTAATAACTAATCAAAGTTCATTCTGGTCAACTATCATTATACACAGATCATTATTCATGTTCTCTATGAAATAATATTTATTCAGCACAATCCTCTTAATGTGAACTAACGGTATTAAGAGGAATAGGCTCTCAATAAGGGGATTGTTAAATATTGTTAAATGTCTCTATTGTTCTATGTATTGGTAAATGTAATGTGATACAGATAACTAGACTTTATGGTGTCAAACTGAATCTTCACAAAATACGCCATTCGGGTGACACCAGAAGGACTCGGGGTATTTCTTATAAAAAGTCTCCTTTATTGGCGTCATCCAGGTTGCAGAATCCAGGATACAAGATACTTGCACAGGTTATCAGTCAGTCTTTCCTTGAGAATATGTTCTGGAGGTGGTTGGGAGGTTTCCATCTTCTCCGGTAGCTCTTCAATTGTCCTTATCCACCTGATGTGTGTTTCATATGTCTGTGAGAGGTGTCCAAGACTTGAGAGCACAGGAGTTCTGGCAGTGAGTCCAGCTGGCCTAGTTGTCATAGCCTCTCCGTACCAGCCTCTCCATACCAGCCTCTCCATACCAGCCTCTCCGTACCAGCCTCTCCGTACCAGCCTCTCCGTACCAGCCTCTCCGTACCAGCCTCTCCATAACAGCCTCTTCATACCTATTCTGACTCAATAACCTGGCTGTAAGCAGGTGTTTATAGATAGTCTTATATCTTTGTTTTAACCAGTACTCACAGCAAAAATCACTTTTCGTCAGATAGTGTCAACTCCATCGAAAAAAGCATGTGGGAAGATTCCAGCTTTATTTGGTGCAGAAATCTTGAAGAAATGCTGGTTACAACGGTGTGAAAAGGATATAATTTGCCAGGGTAGCAGAGACATTCAGATATGCACTTTTCCTGACAAAGATGGCTGCATACATGAGGGAGAGGGGAGGAGTTACAATACTGAAGCTAGAGGACAGGAAGACAGGAGGGTCAAAAGGCAAAGCAGTATAACACATATACATGTCAATGAATAGAAACAAGTCCTGGGACATGACAATACCAGCCTCTCCGTACCAGCCTCTCCGTACCAGCCTCTCCGTACCAGCCTCTCCGTACCAGCCTCTCCATACAAGCCTCTCCATACCAGCCTCTCCATACAAGCCTCTCCATACCAGCCTCTCCATACAAGCCTCTCCATACCAGCCTCTCCATACAAGCCTCTCCGTACCAGCCTCTCCATACCAATGGACTCAGGTTTCACAAAGGAGGTTTTTATGAAATGATTTCCTAGGGAACAAAAGTTGAACGGTTATATTTAGTCGATAACCAGTCATGTTGGTGGCGACCTCATAGAGTGACCAAGTGTCCATAACGTATAGTGGTGATGATGAAACACACCTTAAAAATTGAGCCTGACACAGCTCTTTTGAGTTAAGCGGACCAAATGTGGAGGCAGACAGGGAGACGACTTCCATGATTAAGCGACAGTAGGGGCATGATCATATGGCGCTTGCAATGATGCAACTTCGTCTCCAGCATAAGGCGGCGACAGAATGGGCGAGTTCCATATGTATCTGGTGAAACACCTGAAAATATTCGCTGACATCAGCTCGTTTGGTAAGGGGATGATTCTTGCGGCATATACTCTCGTGCTCCAGCGTCTGGGTATTATAGAGAGTTGAAATGATGACATGGTGACGCTCACTGGAGGAGGACGTGGAGGCAAAATGGACAGAAACAGCAGGGCAGCATGCATGGATGCCTTGACTTGGGCTTGCCTAATCTTGGGATGGATTGTGCGTGGGTCATGCCAGGCGAGATTTCGCCTGTCCAAGCCCCTGTCTCTTCGTGTCTAACTCCCCACCCAAAATGGGCAGTGGGCCTAGAAGCTTAGCGCTCTACGTTTGAAAATTATAATTTCAAAGCGGCGGGGGTGTTTGGATATTTCACCTAGAATAATGATAGCATTAGTGGTTCTATTTTAATTGTTTTACGGGAAAATGGATTCCCAGATTAAGAGAGTCAGCAGTATGGGGATCCATATTGCGCTCTAATGATTGAAACTTGCAGACTCCAGCAATGGCGTGCGACAGCTAGGCAGATGGGCCGCGTTCAACTATGTATCTGTGAAACACCTGAAAAATTCTTGCCTGAGACCGGGCTCGTATTGTATAAGGGGAGACTGTAATTGGAGCAGTGAACTAGTTAGTAGATAAAGGTGTGCTGCAGTAATTTAAAACTATGTTAGTTGGTCTTGAGATGGAGCTGGCACTCCGCTGCCCGGCGAGCTTCGCCCAATCCAAGCCCCTAGTCTCTAGGCACTCTCAAACGCACTTCTAAGAACCTTTGGATAAGATTCAAGTGTGTAGTCGTTCTTATAAGTTTAGATTATGCTGTGTCGTGAGGGGAATTGTAACCAAACAGACTTCTGCGCAAAGAAGCGCTGAGAGTAAAAGTAATATTGGTTTAAAAATGATAAAGAAAGGATTTGCCCGATATATTTGTGGATATTTTCACAGCATGCGGTGGCGACAAAGTGTTAACAAGTTTGATGTGGAAGGGGAAGCCATGTGAACAACCCAAAATTCTGCCGACACAGCGCGTTTGATAAGGGGGATCGATGTATTATGGAAGGCAGTTGAATACTAGTAGTAGATTAAGGTTTGCTCTGCAGTTAAAACTATGTTAGTCGGATTTGAGATGGAACTCGCGACCCGCAGCCAGGAGAGCTCTTCGCCCATCCAAGCACCCCTGTCTCTAAGGCTACTCCCAACAGAAGCACTTCTAAGCAACCTTTGTTTAAGATCAAGTGTAAGTAAGAGTGTCTTATAAGTTTGGATATGGTGGGGGAGGGGAAGTAGAACAGATGCGCAAGAAGCGCTGAAATGAATATTGGTAAATGAGTAAAAGTTTTTGTCAGTTAATTTTGTGGATTACACATGCATCGGGTGGCGACAAAAGTAACAAGAGGTGATGTGGAAATCCATGGTGAAAACAACCCAAAATTCTGCTGCTGTTACACGTAGTTGTTTTGATTAGGGAGAACATGTGTCATGGAAGGACAGCTATATGGACGATTTGGAGGGAAGCTATGGCTTTTGGGGGAGCTATGATTGCAACTTCAGGTCTCCAGCATGGCGGCGACAGATGGGCCGAGTTCCACTATGTATCTGGTGAAACACCTGAAAATTTTGCCTGACACAGCTCGTTTGGTAAGGGGATGATGTGCTGCATATCCTCTCGTGCTCCAGCGTCTGGGGTATAGAGAGTTGAAATGAGACATTGGTGGACGCTGTGGAGGATCGTGGAGGCAAAATGGACAGGAAACAGCAGGGGCAGCATGCATGGATGCCTCTGAGGTTGCCTAATCTTGGGATGGAGCTGGCGGTCCACTGCCAGGCGAGATTTCGCCTGTCCAAGCCCCTGTCTCTCGGCTCCTCCCCACCCAAAATGGGCCTGGGGGCCAGAAGCGTTTACTTTGAAAAAATTATAATTTTCAAAGCAGACCGGGTCGTTTGAATATTTCACCTAGGAATAATGGAATAGCATAGTGGTTCTATTTTTAATTGTTTTTACGGAAATGGTTCCATGATTAAGAGCGACAGTATGGGGCATCCATATTGCGCTGCTATGATTGCAACTTCAGGTCTCCAGCATGGCGGCGACAGATGGGCCGAGTTCCACTATGTATCTGGTGAAACACCTGAAAATTCTGCCTGACACAGCTCGTTTGATAAGGGGACCATGTATGGAGGCAGCGAACTAGTTGTAGATTAAAGGTGCTGCAGTTAAAACTATGTTAGTTGGATCTTGGGATAGAGCTGGCGCTCCGCTGCCAGGCGAGCTTTCGACTATCCAAGCCCCTGTCTCTCGGCTACTCCCCAAACAGCACTTCTAAGAACCTTTTGTATAAGATCAAGTGTAGTAGCGTTCTTATAAGTTTGGGATATGGCGGGTGAGGGGAATGTAAACAGATGCGCAAGAAGCGCTGAAATAATATCGGTAAATGATAAAAGTTTGATGTGGAAGCCATGAAAACAACCCAAAATTCTGCCTGACACAGCTCGTTTGATAAGGGGACCATGTATGGAAGCAGTGAACTAGTAGTAGATTAAAGGTACTGCAGTTAAAACTATGTTAGTTGGATCTTGAGATGGAGCTGGCGCTCCGCTGCCAGGCGAGCTTTCGCCAATCCAAGCCCCTGTCTCTAGGCTACTCCCCAAACAGCACTTCTAAGAACCTTTTGTATAAGATCAAGTGTAATAGCGTTCTTATATAAGTTTGGGTTATGGCGGGTGAGGGGAATGTAAACAGATGCGCAAGAAGCGCTGAAATAATATCGGTAAATGATAAAAGTTTGCCAGTATATTTTGTGGATTACACAGCAGGGTGGCGACAAAGTTAACAAGTTTGATGTGGAATCCATGAAAACAACCCAAAATTCTGCCTGACACAGCTCGTTTGATAAGGGGACCATGTATGGAGGCAGTGAACTAGTAGTAGATTAAAGGTACTGCAGTTAAAACTATGTTAGTTGGATCTTGAGATGGAGCTGGCGCTCCGCTGCCAGGCGAGATTTCGCCAATCCAAGCCCCTGTCTCTAGGCTACTCCCCAAACAGCACTTCTAAGAACCTTTTGTATAAGATCAAGTGTAGTAGCGTTCTTATAAGTTTGGGTTATGGCGGGTGAGGGGAATGTGAACAGATGCACAAGAAGCGCTGAAATAATATCGGTAAATGATAAAAGTTTGCCAGTATATTTTGTGGATTACACAGCAGGGTGGCGACAAAGTTAACAAGTTTGATGTGGAATCCATGAAAACAACCCAAAATTCTGCCTGACACAGTTCGTTTGATAAGGAGACCATGTATGGAGGCAGCTATATGGACGACTTTTGGAGGCAGCTATGGCGATGACGTGTGGAGGTAGCAATGGAGACAACGTTTGGAGCCAGCTAAAAAGACGACATGTGGAGGCTGCTATGGAGACAATTTAATTTGGATAGTGCCTGTATGTGGCAGTCCAAAAAAGTTTTCAAACCAGAGGAGCAGGTAGGTGGTCCTCCAGAAAAATCAAATAAATTAAGTGCCTGTATGTGGCACTCCCAAAAATTGCTTAAAACAGAGGACTGGGTAGGTGGCCCTCCAGTGTGACGAGCGCAAAGCTTCCGACTTCATGCTGACCAGAGAGTTTTTCAACAGGCCAAGCAGCGGGATGGTGAGGCTGATAATGGCGGCATCGCCACTGACCATCTGTGTTGACTCCTCAAAGTTACTCAGCACCTGACAGATATCAGACATCCACGTCCACTCCTCATTGTAGACTTGAGGAAGCTGACTGACCTGACTACCAGTTCTGGTGGAAAAAAAAAGGGGTGGGTGCCATCCCGGACAGTGGAGTCTCACCTTTCATGTTATCGGGTAAGACCTGGTTTGTACGTTTATACTGCAATGTTTATTGACTATCATGACAATGGCTTTATGTACCTTTAGCTTTACAGTGGGTTCTCATTTAAGATCCCACCTGCATTAGTACTAGGTCTTACCTGTGTATATACATTGTAATGTTCCTCCACTTTTTGTTGTCCGGTGATGCCCCCCTTCTTTTTCTGTTCTCGTCACCACTGGATTTTTAATGTTTTATGCAACGTTTAATAAAGTACAAATCATTTTTCTAACTTTAGTTCTAGTCTGGCTTTCTTCCTTCAGGGGGCTCCCGGGAGGTACAATAGGATATTTGTTCAATTTTTAGCTTATGTCTAGGGTGCATTTACAAGGGATCCGTTATACTCAGGTAAACGGAATGACATGATCCCCACATACCTGTCTCAACTAACTTTGTCTCCAGTTCTGGTGGAAGTTGACATCTGGTAGTCTACAATCGCTCTGCGCTGCTGGTAAACTCTGGATAACATGGTTAATGTTGAATTCCACCTCGTGGGCACGTAGCACAACAGTCGGTGAGCGGGCAGTTGGAGGCGGCGCTGCGCTGCCCTGAGAGTTGGGTTCTTGTAGAATCACTCCTGCCTAACACTATTCTAATAGAACAGCCTAACGCTTTCCCTGACCAGCAGCAGCTCTCTCCCTAGCGGCATCCAGACACAGAATGATCCGAGCAGCGCGGGCAGGGGCTAGTCTATTCCAGGGTCACCTGATCTGGTCAGCCAACCACTGCTATCGACGTGTAAGGGTACCACGTCATGCTGGGTGGAGTGCAGAGTCTCCTGGCTTGTGATTGGCTCTGTTTCTGGCCGCCAAAAAGCAAAACGGCGGGAGATGCCATTTTCTCGAGCGGGCGAAGTATTCGCCCTAGCAACGAGCAGTTTCGAGTACGCTAATGCTCGAACGAGCATCAAGCTCGGACGAGTATGTTCGCTCATCTCTATTTATGTGTATATTGCATGTGCTTTATATTTTCATGTGTATAATGTGTATTTGTTTATCTGTATACTGCATGTGCTTTATGTGTATAATGTGTATGCTGTATGTTTTCATCTGGAAATATGTATGTATATGTGTAAATACTGTGTTAGTAATTCAAAATTTGGTGTTGGAAAAAGTAGCATCAAAAATGATCCAGTTTGGTGCTGCAACATTACATGAAACTGGGTAAATAAAGTGGGCTACTTTTTTTACAAAATTTTTACTTTATTCAAGTTCTAGGATCTCAACAAATATACATATATACGCATGTATGTAGTTTGAAACAGAATGGGGAATTTAAAAAGACTAGTCTTTTAAACGTCAGTTTTTAAATTCTCCACTCCAGCACTCATATCTACTAAGGGTGCGTTCACATGTGGCGCTAGTATTGCATTTACAATCTCAATGCTAGGGCATATGCATTTCCAGAGGTTATCAATCACATACTTTTCCTCAGAAATGCATATTCGATTGGGCTGTGGCACGGCCCCATGCACATTGATTTAGCTTCTAAACAAAGCTGTGCGTGTGACTGCATCCTTAGGGCAAGGGGGGCCTGTTAGGAATTTTGCCCTGGGGCCCAGATGACTCTAGTTACGCCACTGATGATGAGATCTACAAGATGCATATTACACATAACATTCTCAGCTCTGCTATAACAGCCATAACATGCACTGTGCTATATGTCTCCCTCCCCTGATTAAAGACCTTATCTATGTGTAACTTGTAGCTTCCTCAGGATGTGTTACTTCCCGACAAGAAGTCTCTGTGTGAGCTTGTCCTGGAATGCAAGAGTGGGGCTGGACTGCAGCTTAGTGCAGCGTCAGACAGGAGAACAAAGGCTTATTTACTAAGGGTCCGCGGATCGTATTTCCATCGGTTTTCCGATGTTTTCGGAGATCGTGCCACTGGGACAAGGATTTAGGAGTGGATTGTGTCGCACGCAATCGGATTTTGGCGCATCAGCGCCGGCTTTCATACGGGGGGCGGGCTGTCTGGCGATCCGACTGATTCGGACTGGAGGTTTTCATTTTTGTAAATGTATGAAAACATTATAAAACCGACCATATATTCTCAAATATAAGCCAAGTTTTTCTGCAAAATTTTTGTGCTGAAAAAGCTCCACTCGGCTTATACTCGAGTATATAATAAAAATAAGGGGGTACTGCCGGACATTTCCTTACAGGAAGGCTCTGCTGGACATTTCCTTAAAGGAGGGCTCTGCTGGACATTTCTTTTTAAATGAGTGCTCTTCTGGACATTTCTTTATAAAGGGGGGCTCTGCTGGACATTTTATTGATAAGGGGAGGCTGCTACTGGACATTTTATTAGTGAATAGTTGCTGCATTTTTTATCCTAGGCTTTCACCCGAGTCAATAAGTTTTCCCATTTTTTTATGGCAAAAATAGGTACCTTGGCTTATACTTAGGTAGGCTTATACTCGAGTATATGTGAGATATAAATTTGGTATCCCCGTGATCGTGTGGACCAGTTTTTTGTCTAAATTTGCATGTTTATTTTTGTGCAAACTGCTTGCACATGTATTTATAGTGTAACAGCTGCACTATGCTTGCCGCACTGACTGGGGCATTCTGGTGTACAGTTGGACTGAGCACCACATTTCTCATATCTGACATGTCCAATAAAATTGTGTTGCACGTTCTATGTTAAAGGTGCAACAACAAAAGTTGGTGCAATCCGTTGAGGCAGTCCAAGGGGTGCCAGATTCATGAAGGTAGGGCGCCACAATTCAGAAATCGGGGACAGCCTGCACACTCCACAGGCAAACTGCACATTTTTGATAAATGTGGGCCTATGACTTTTCATGCTTCTTTTGTAATGGAAAGAAGCATTTTTAGGGCTAAATTTATGTAGGTAATGACGGTAAATAAATTATATATGTATCATCAGATTTTTATCAATATCAGCAAATAATTTAGTAAATTTAATCTTCTAGTGGATAATTGATCCAAGTTATTGGTGGTATGTACAGCATGTTATAGAGATGGACGAGCTGAACAGATTGATGTATACTTATGTGTAAAATAATTTTGGATTATTTTAATTTATATAAATCTTTGTTGCTTCTATTGCTAGCAATCCAGTGGTCAGCACAGAAATATTAGTTATACTAAATCTTTTCTCACAAATACACTCACCGGCCACTTTATTAGGTACACCATGCTAGTAACGGGTTGGACCCTCTTTTGCCTTCAGAACTGCCTCAATTCTTCGTGGCATAGATTCAACAAGGTGCTGGA
The DNA here is from genome assembly GCA_019512145.1 of Engystomops pustulosus. NCBI lineage: Eukaryota > Metazoa > Chordata > Amphibia > Anura > Leptodactylidae > Engystomops > Engystomops pustulosus. Next base: position 181,793,031 of record CM033642.1, on the reverse strand, counting down.
AGCATTCCTCAGAGATTTTGGTCCATATTGACATGATGTATCACACAGTTGCCGCAGATTTGTCGGCTGCCACATCCATGAGCGAATCTCCCGTTCACCCACATCCCAAAGATGCTCTATTGGATTGAGATCTGGTGGATGTGGAGTCCATTTGGAGTACAGTGAACTCATTGTCCTTCAAGAAACCAGTCTGAGATGTTCCAGCTTTGTGACATGGCGCATTATCCTGCGAAAGTAGCCATCAGATGTTGGGTACATTGTGGTCATAAAGGTGAGGACATGGTCAGCAACAATACTCAGGTAGGCTGTGGCATTGCAACGATGCTCAATGGTACCAAGGGCCCAAAAGAAGTGCCAGACAAATATACCCCGGAAAAACAAAAAATAAAGCCGAACCGACAACCCCCTCCCCGTCTCCCATCTTTAAAGGCAGGATGGATCCATGCTTTCATGTTGTTGCGCCCAAATTCTGACCCTCCTCTACGAATGTGCCGCAGAATTGGCCAGAAGCAGAAATGAGACTCATCAGACAAGGCAACGTTTTTTCCAATCTTCTACGTCCAATTTCGATGAGCTTGTGCAAATTGTAGCCTCAGTTCCTGTTCTTAGCTACAAGGAGTGGCACCGGTGTGGTCTTCTGCCTGCTGTAGCCCATCTGCCAAAGTTGACGGACTGTGCGGTCAGAGATGCTCTTTGCCTACTTGGTTGTAACGGGTGGCGATTTGAGTCACGTTTGCCTTTCATCAGCTCCAACCAGTCTGCCCATTCTCCTCTGACCTCTGGCACAACAAGGCATTTCCGCCAACAGAACTGCCGCTCACTGGATGTTTTTTCTTTTTCGGACCATTCTCTGTAAACCCTAGAGATTGGTGTGCGTGAAAATCCCAATAGATCAGCAGTTTCTGAAATACTCGACCAGCCCTTCTGGCACCAACAACCAGCCACGTTCAAAGGCACTCAAATCCCCTTTCTTCCCCATACTGATGCTCGGTTTGAACTGCAGGAGGAGATTGTTCTGACATGTCTAAATGCCTAAATGAATGAGTTGCCGATGTGATGGCTGATTAGAATTAAGTCTAAGAGCGTGGACAGGTGTACCTAATAAAGTGGCCGGTGAGTGTATGTGTAGTAATCCACAGTGCTCTGTAACAATTTTTAGTTTCCCTTAAAAGATGCATTCCTCTGAATACATTTAGAGTATTATTAATATAAATTTTTGCTTTAGCATTTTTGTGCTTCCAGAAAGCAAATCTGTGCTTACAAATCTGCAAACTTTTGTGAAAATATAGTGTGCCATAATAAGTTACTTTTTCAACCACTAAAATGGAACAGATATAATAAAAAAATAAAAAAAAAATCTATTATTATTTTTGGTAAGCTAAGTTCGTTCAAAAAGCTGCATAACTTATGGGATGGAATTATGAAGATAATTAGGAGATAAAGATGATAAATTCCATACTGTAATGCTGTCATTTTTTTGGTCACGAAAAGTGTATTTGAGACGAAAATAGAACTTAAGTTTTGAGAGCATTTCAGTGTCATTGGAAATCCTAGTGATTGAACGTATTCCTCAAACCAAGACTGAAAAGCACCGACAGAACCACATGAAGTGAATATTAAAAAAATACACATTTATTGGTACAAACATAAACACTTTTGCATCCAGCAACTTTTTTGGCAACTTTTTGCATTATGTTCCAAATCCAGATTCGACAGTGTAATAAAAGATATTTCTTTCACATGCTCTAAAATACAAATAAATACAATCAAATTTAACTGTTTAATCAGTTTGGTATTCTGCTGGATATTTTTGGACATAAATGAAAATTCATATTTAGGCATTTACACACAAATACACCATGTAGATATTCTATAAGTTGTGCTGCAGTTTAAATTAAAGTGGTTTCACATTTCGTACAACCTCTTTTGATTAAGTAGGCGTCACTCCATAAAACTTACTTATATGTTTCTTAAGCCATTGTTTCTCTAAGAACACTAATGATATTTGCCGGGAACAACACATCTGTTAACCCTGCAGGGTTCTATCAGTCAGTACCACACAAGTAGCTTGGAGAGGAGTTATATTTGTCCTGACTGCTATATCTACTATATCTATATGTAGGGTCCAAGACACTATTTACATACATAGCAATGTTTAAACAGAACACACCCTTGTAAAGGTGGCCTGCCACCAAAATAAATAAGTTGAAAGCTATAAAGAATACTAAATGTGTATGGAGGTGTGCCTAATTAGCAGGGACTATACAAATGTAACAACCCCTTTAAGATAAAAAGTATTACAACCTTATTGTTAAATTTGCTTATTTTCTTTGCTTTATTCATGTTTTTTCCTGTGTTCTCATTTTCAATGCAGGAACTATATAATTTTCATGATAATTTTTTAAACCATGATTGGCCACAATGCAGCTTACAATTAACTACAGGTTTAGGGAAACTATAAACCTGTAGCATGGCTTATGAAAATTTAGTGACTAAAATTGCTTTCACAAGACCTTCATTACCATTTTTATGCTTCAAGAAGAAGAAACTCAATGTGTCCATGGAATCTCAGTTAGATGTCAAGGTTATTTTAAGAAATGCTTTTAGAGTAAAATTCTGCATTATATCACACTTCTAATGAGATTGTCAAGAGCACGGAAAGTTAAGTTAGAGGTCATGTTTTTGGAGATGGACCAGTGTTAGTATAGTCTTTACCCATAGCCGTTACATCCCATGGTTGCTCTAAGAACTCATGTGTTTCCTCTGCAATTTGCCCTGGAATTCGAAAGTCTACAGCTGGTTGATCTCTTTTAGGGGTGATATGAACAATTGCTCTAGTGTCTGGTGGACAGCCAGTACCCTGCAAAAACTGCAAGAAATTTTCTTCAATAGAACCTTCTCGACTTGGCAGTCGAAGCTCATCCTCGCCAGCACCCCCATGTTTAAAAAAACATCCAACCCAACGACCAAGTTCTTCACGAATTTGACGATTTAGGCAACCATAAAATATTGGGTTCGAGGCAAAGCAAAAAAACCCCATCCATGTGACAATCCATTCCAATCGTGATCCAGGGGGTGGAGGGGGAGAGCACAGCGCAGCATATAAAAGAAAGCCAAAATAAGGAAGCCAACATAATAGAAACTGACCCCCTACTGCAGCTAAGACAGCTGCTGCTTTGCCACCACTTCCAGAGCCACCACCTGTTACTCGTTGCTGAGGTGTTTCACGTGTGGCTCCTGATCCTGTTACCATGGTGGAACGGCTGCTGAGAGATTCTGAGCGCCTGCGCTGAGGTGAAGTGTCCATCCAAGTGGGTAGAGGCCCTTGATGAAGGGCTGCAACTCGTGCCACCTTGAACATGCTGCAGTAGACAATTATGATAATAGTGAGAGGCAATAAGAAATAAAAGGAGGAATAAAAGAGAAGAAATCCTGCTCGGAAGACACTATTGCCACCTCCCTGTAAACTGCAATGTCCAGGGAGAGGAGGGCTCCATCCTAAAACAGGGATTAAGGATGTGAGTACAGCTTTAATCCAAACCCCTGCTAGTACCCAACTGACTAGTCCCATTGTCATCTTGACTTGATACCTCATGGGATGTACTACATAGTAATATCTTTCAATATTTATGGCAGATATTGAAAGTATGCCAGTGCTGGTAAGACAGACACTCAAAAACAAGTATGCACGGCAAGCCATCTGTCCTAATCCCTGGATTTCATACAGGGAAGTGCCTCCACTTCCAGACAGTATAGCCAATGGCATCAGAGTAAGTGCAGCCAGAAGATCCACCACACACAAGTGGAAGACCAGAACAAACTTCCTGAGGGATGGAGTCTTCATGATGACTCCCATGACAGCCACATTCCCAGCTACTGCAAGTAGGTCCATAAGAAGCATAATGAAAAGAGCCCCATAATGGGAGTTTGATGTTATAGAGCTCCCTGAAGCATTGAGTGAACTGTTCCATGTGAGAGAGGGAAGGGAGGTATCCATGAGGATAATTTAGATAAAAAGTCACCATCACTCTTTTTTTTAAGGGACCATCACCCATTATACCCCAAGGAGTGAGGTAGGACCTGAGAGAATTGGTGAAAATACTGAGAGACCTCTGAAAAAGATCAATAGTAATTAACAAATGGCAAACATAAAATAAAGAAGTAAAATGGTAATTAAAATCTAAAAGGAACAAGGTAGTAAAAGGCAATGTAACTGGGAAAGGTTAAAGGTTAAGGTAAGAAAGGGAAATAGGGGTGATAAGGGAGTCTCTTTCAAGTTGCGTCACATTTCGGGTTAATATTTGTCACAAACAGATGTCCTCTGTGTGAATACTATAATATTCTGGCATGAATTTTAATCTGTGAAAAATCATTACACCTGTATATATATTGTTGTCATTCAAGCTGATTTTTTTTTTCATTTGGGCCTGCTGCTCTTTCGTGCTGACAGTTAATCCAGTGTGATGTTTGCCATAATCTTCATAGTGTTTCTTAAATTTTATCATTACTGTTCAACACAGTCTATCACAGTGTCCTTTATTTTGCAGGTAATCATTTTGAGGCATCGTTATTTACTCCCTCCAGTTAATTACTTTTTCTTGGAATTAGTCTCTTCTTGCAAAAACTAACCCTTCAGGTACTGTCAACAGTAGAAAGCAGTTTCTTAGCTGGTAACCGTAGGCTCCATTTAAAATAATGGTGTATTTTGGGGTCTTTTAAAGAAACTCGTCCTTTATATCTAAATAGGCTACTCTCTTTATTTCTGGAAATGTATATGACCTGAAAAGGAGAGACATTAATGGTTAATACAAAGTACTGAGTGTGTTAAGGAATCATATGCATTTCATTTCTCTGTTCATTTTACAATACATACTGTCCATTTGTTACTCTGTTTTCACAAATGTATATCTATCTATCTACATATATATGTGTTTCAGTGTTATTATATGATGGGCATACACACCATACACATGTGTGTAATTATATCCAAAAAAATACATATGGTTGTGTATAACAATATGTCCATATATTTCCAAGTATACTGTGTGTGTGTGTGTGTGAAGATGAGACAGTGAGAAAATCCAAAATACAATTATATAATAGATATCTAAGCATATAGACATACAAACATGTGTGTATCCCTATATATTATATATGTATATTCTTTATGTTTAAAATGTAACATTTACCATCCCCTAGGGCACCTGCATATCTGACCACCCATTAAGGAATACACCTGCATATTGCTCTATTTTCCAGATTCAGCAGGGGCATCAGCCCTTTGCATTGACCATCCATTACATACGCAGTATGAAAACCTTGTAATCATATTTGTGCTCAATCAATCCCAGGACCCATCTGATTTAGCCACATACCTGTTTGTTGGATCTGGAGCTGCATCCAGGGAGCAGGAGACCGGAGAAGCAGCTCAGCCCCTAACCATCCAATGCACAGCACTGCAGTGAGGAAGCAGACAGGCTCAGGGTCCTACAGTCACTCAGATTAACACAGCATCACAGTGTATATGTCACAATGGGGGTTCCAATCTCCCTTGCATATGACGCAGACAACCACAATGTTACAACACTATAAGCAACAGTAAATACTATTTTAGTATTTACTTCTCTAGTAAATACTTCTCTTCATTAATCTACACAAAACACAACATGTAAATCAGTATAACAAATAAATTTGTTCTCTTCATTTCTTAGTCTACTAGGAATGTATACTGAAACTGTAGATATTTCTATATGATTGGGTGCATATACTGTTTCAATAATTAGGTATGTATGTGATAAAATTTGATTTTTAAACTGAAATGCATTTTACTGAGACAAAAACTGCAAAAGGTCTGGGAAAGCTGGATGTATCCAAGGTTAGTATCATTAGTATCTTCATCAAAAAAGATAATTATTCATGCTCAGTTGTACTGGTTCATCATATGGACGTTATCCAATCTTAAGAAGTAATCATTCCAATGTCAAAATTCCTAATAGTTCTGTTCTTTCAAGAAAGTGATGTTTTGGCTAAATTTCCCATGTTGGAATTATCTTATCTTAAAATCAACTAGTTGTTTTGTGGTCATTCTTTTATACCAAGGCAACCACTTTAAACACTCAGCTTTCCCATACCCAGCTTTCTACAGTTAATTGATACAGTAATCAGTACTCACAAGGCCCTTGTGTATATCACAAATTCAGAACTGTGTTTAGGTGCGTTGTGTGTCTACTTTTACAAGACCATTTGGTGTTTATTTTGGCCCTATAAAAAGGTTGGGAAGACATTTACCAACTGTACTACGCATACTGTCTTTTTTTCTTTTCTCTGAGAAATTAACCAATAAATCTGCTGAATATGCTATGACTAAAGCACGCATTTTATGGTTTATAATTTTGTTGTGTTGATTTACAAACAGTGTTGTAAATAAAGCAGTGAATATATCAATTAAAGGTGATGGCAACTCTTTTTGGATTTGCTAGATGGATTAAGGGGGACCCCACAATCGTGTCATAGCCTTAAATGGACCACTATGACTTCTCAAATAGAAAGCACTCCCTACAAGCTATTAATACCCATCTTAAGTACACGTCATTAATAAAAATATATAGAAAACCCTCTTTAATGTTTTCAGGTTCTATTAGAATTTGGGTATGATTACAGGACACGATTGTCTCTTCTGAATGGGGCAGTTTGCAGTACTCATTCTGATATTTAGGACAGAAATTTCAGCTGGTTGAATCTGCCACATGTAAACATACCTTTTTGTGTTAGGATTGATTTATGTTTAAAGCACACATAAAGTGTGACAAATTGTTACTGTTAATCAGCTAGCAGATATCATGTAAGGTAAGATCTCCTTTTATGTTATCGTGACTCTCTGGCTCTCAGCCAGTGGTCCATTTTATATTTTACGCAGATTTTTGGTACAGCATTTGTGTCCAGTCTTGTGACAGAGAACCTCTATACTGACATTGGAAGCATTTCAGTGTTCCAGTTAAGATATGTTCTCTAGAGTTTGTAATGCTGCCAGCGGAAGAGCATAAGGTATGCAGATGTCGCTGCTCCTGCACTGAATGTTACTTTGTGTACATACATTGTGAAAAGGCTGGCATTCTTCTAAATAAATAATGATAATGACAGTTAATAGGTTCAGTGTCTCCCCAGCGAGCTGTCTCCCAGAGTCCCTTGCTATTGGGAATGTGAGCAGCTCATGAATATTCAAAACTGTCACATGATCACGTTGCCATGACACAAGGACCCAAAAATACATCCGTTAAAAATTGGAGCAGCATTAAAGGTCCTTGAATGACAGAGGGACACGGAGAAGTTGTCACAGACAGCCTTACGATGGCAGTGCAGAAATGTAAATGATAAAATATGTTAGACGGATTGTAAAGCACTGACCAATGCCTAGAAATAGGGGTCATATTTTTATACCTCAAAATATACACTGATTGGCCAGAAATGTATATGTCAGAGGAAGGCTCAGACAGAATATGACAGCTGCATGGCAGCAGGACTCAAAGTGACATAAAAAGACAGTTGCTTGGCAGCAGGATACAAAGCTGGATACAAGGACAGAGACAGTTGTGTGACATCAGGAGACAAGCAGCTGTGCAAAACAAATGACACAGACAAAAGACACCAGTGGAATACAGAAACTAAGGGAACAAGACTGTGATAAGTGTTACAAGACAATATACAGTATTTGAGCACAGTTTGTATATAAACCTATGGCATCTTTTAGATCAGAGGTAATATATGAGTTATAAGCATAGATTTTTCTAATTGGATTTTACCACATTGCCATAAGTGATAATGTATGATCGTCTCATAATGTTGACAAGTCGACTTATTGTCTGCTGAGGCATGGCATCCTTCTCTTCTTGATGGACAGTCCTCAGGTCATTAAGGTTCTGGAATACAGACTTGCGAGCCTTTCCCCAGGACTCAGCTGATCCCAATGATTTTCAATGTGATTTAAATATGTAGAAAGTTCAGGCCACTTGATTGGAGGTACCAAAGTCTCCATCAGCCATTCTCTAAGAATGCAACCTCAGTGAACTGGTGCATTTTCTTCCTTGAAGATGAAATTAGACCTAAGTACAGCTCAGTAGCACTGGACTTTCCCTAGTGAACATCACTTAGGTCTTAGATCACAGATCATCTTGCATGTAGACCACACCATTGTGAACAGCTACAAGTGATCTTATGTAACACTTGGATGCCTCCCACCTCCCTTAATTGTGCCTGGAAATGGCATTCATAATCTGGTTTCATATTGTTCACATTTTTCATGGAATGTGGCTAAAGGAAGTCCATTTCTATACTTTCACTGACTTCCAGTCTCTTTGGATCTCTGTTGCAACCCTTCTGATGACTCTAAGCTCTGGGCCACTTTTATCTTAGAGCATACTGCATGAAGCCTTCCAATGGCGAGGTTTTGTTGATCAATTATTAGTTATTAGCTCTGCATCACAGGGAACAATCCAGGTGCTGGTGCAAACTTCTGTGTTCATATCTGTTGAACCACAGGATAACCACAAAATCTGTTTGTGGCAATGAATTGATTTTTTAAATTATTTTAAAAAATTATCCACAAACACTGAGATTACCAACAAAATAACAACAAAATAGCCAACAGTTAAGAAAACCATATATGAAAGGGGAAGACATTAAGGGTGTAGTCCACGATCGTGGGTAGCAACAAATCCATCATCTAGTATGTGCGATGATCATGTACTTAAGTAAGCCTAATTGGCAGGCTCTACCTCAATTGTCTTTCTAATTACCATGTAGTAATTACCATGTAGTAAAAAATGTAAACATTTTTGTAGATTTACTCCAAACTTCAGTAGAATTATGTCAATAGAGGGTTTCCACATAAAAACGCTTTGGCTTTAATCTCCTTTTTTTAACGACCTGGCCCTTTTTTGTTTTTTTTTATTTACATTTTTCACTCCTCACCTTCAAAAATCTATATCTTTGTTTAATTTACATGTAAAGGGCTCTGTGATGGCTTGTTTTCTGAGTAACAAATTACAATTAATAGTGCCCCCAAGTAGATAGGTAGCCCCAGCACACTCCTCCCAGTAGATAGGTACTCAGAGCACATGCCTTCCCGTAGATAGGTAGCCCCAAGCAAATGCTTCCCAGAAGATAGGTAGCCACAGCACATGCTTCCCAGATGATAGGTAGTCACAGCAAAAAAAAAAAAAAAGAATATTCACCTAACTGCGCTCCCTGCAACCAGCTCTTCATCCATCCCCACGCTCTTTTCTTTGACCCAGGGTTAGACAATGGCAGTGATGGTGCCTGGGTCGCACAAAAGACTTATGCAGCGGTAACAGCATGGTGGCTGAGTGGGTAGCACTTTTGCATGGCAGCGCTGAAGTCCTGAAGAGTTTGTATGTTCTCTCCCTGTTTGTGTGGGTTTCTTCTGGGTACTCCGGTTTCCTCCCACATTACAAAAACATACTGGTAGGTTGTTTAGATTGTGAGCCCCATGGGGAAAGGAGCCAATTTGTCATGCTTTTTGCAGCACTGCGTAATCTGTGTGTGCTATTTAAACAAAGAATTATTATTATTATTATAACATCACTGCCTGTGTCCTGTGATCAGATCAGCAGCCATCACTGTTTATTAAAGATCTGTCTGAGAGCCAGATGTGGCTCTTTTGTTAGGCATAGTTTCCCTACCCCTGGTCTATGCGATACCCCATAACAGTATTAAAATCACCTATCAACAAAATATGAGGGTCCCCTAATGTAGAACAGAAAGTTATTATATGTGCAGAATGATGTGGAGGAATATACAAATTTTCTATTGCCCATTTCTTCCCTTTCTAATACCCCCAAAAGAAAAATGTATCTACCTTCTTGACATTGGCAGTCCTTATGAATTAAAAGTGAAAATAGTGTGAAGTAGTAGGATCCAAAAGAGTGAAAACCATTCCCTACCCAATTTTTTTTCTGTAAATCAACTTTCACCAGCATGAGATGCATTTTCCGGAGTGCGATTACATCAGGGCAATGACAGTTTATCAGGTTCCAAACTTCTACCTGCTTCTGCGATGACCCAAACCACTGATGTTCCAAGAGAATATTTATTATCTTAGTTTACTCTGCTTAGTGTTTTGTAACCAAAAACTTTAAAAAGGTATACAATCTAAAGTAAAGGGATACGACAAAGGGGGAGAGAAGGGCTCAGGGGAACGGAATTTGGGGAAAAAGAAGGGGGAGATGGGGGGAAGAGTTAAAGAGAGAGCGAAAGAAAAAAAAAACAAATAACCCCACCCCATGCCACCGCCAGCCCTTGTTCGCCACTCGAACTGGAGTGGAACACACTATCCTCACTAACAACACTTTTCTGATGCATGAATTAGTGTGCTATTTTCACAGACAACACTTTTTTGATGCACGTATAAAAGTGTGCACTATTCTTTTACAACAGCATTTTCTGATGCACGTATTAATATGTGCTATATTTTTTACAACAACACCCTTCTGATGCACGTATCACTGTGCACTACTCTCTAACAACAACACTTTTGTAATCTACTAATTAGTATGCTCTATTCTCACTGACAATAGATGCAAGTATTAGTGTGCACTATTCTCTGAGAACACTTTTCTGATGCACTTATTAGTGTGCACTATTCACGTACAGCAACACTTTTTGAATGCAGATATTAGTGTTTACTCTTCTCACTGACAACAACACTCTTTTGAGACATATATTAGTGTTGGCTATTTTCACTGACAACAACACTTTTCTGATGCATGTATTAGTGTGTCGCCATTCTTGGCCAACAACTTTTGTGATGCATGTATTAGTGTACATTTTCGTACTGACATTTTTCAGATTCACGTATTAGTGTGCGGTATTCTCTAAATACAACACATTTCTGATACTTACTTATGTATTAGCAGTGCCACACCTACCATGAGGCCATGTGAGAAAATTGCCCTCGGCAGCTCTGCAGAGCACATGCAGGGGGCAGCAGAGCAGGAATCTGAGGTCTCCTTCACAAGTGCTGCACTCACAGTCTCCTTCTGACCTTTCCTCTGCCCATCTTAAGCCCAGCCAACTGCTGCAGACGGTAAAAAGATAAGCATGGTTCTTCTGCTGGGTGGAGACGATCTAACTCTTTCTATGGAGCTTGTTGAAACCACATGTTTTTAACATATAGCAGATAACCACAACTTCTCAATTTAATTTGTTAATTTGTATTTAAATTGCATGTCACATTAGGCTACAAGCACACATTCGCTCATGGAGCCATAGATGTGCGACTGCACCGCAAAGTGTTATATTCCTGCCCTGATTTCCAGTGCAGCACTCATCTCTCTATGGAGAAGGGAAGGATAAACACTGGACGTGTGCATGGAGCCTAATTGTGATTGATCCCTTATACTGATGTATTTGTGAACTGCAGTAGAGTCTTCCTGCAGTAGAGGCCAGACTTTCTGCCCTTGGCAGCAAAAAGGTTAGGTGCATCCCTGCGTATTAATGTGGGCTATTGGCAACAACACTTTTAGGATGCATTTATTACTGTGAGCTATTCTTTGATAACACTTTTCTGATGCACATTTTAGTATTCACTATTCTTTGACAACAACACTTTTGTGATGCAGGTATGAGTGTGTGCTGATCTCTGACAACAATATTCTTCTGATCCACTCATTACTGCACACTATTCACTAACAGGAGCCACATTGCAATCAAGATATGATTGGTGATGATGATGATTTATGATTTTTCTGTACCTGAATACTTGACTTTTGAATATGGGATGGACCCTCACTTCATCATAACATCTCAAGAGGAAACACTGTGTCTGGTATAAGTAAGTATAAAACACTTTATTTTATGGTGTCAAATAGGTTAAAGCTTTATTTAAATCACAAGACTAAACCAGTTAGGGGAGAAGTCAGGAGAAATGCTAGGAATGGGATTCACCTATACTGTGAGATCCCCAGCTGCCTGACATACAGCACCCGCCCAAACAGCAATAAAGGGGCGTTCTATCAGAGGACATTCATTCCGTGCCATGCTCTCAGAACCAGTCCACTTTAAGGGTACCAATGACCCTAGTGAAGATCCTCACTCCTGTGCTTCACCACCGTGCCCGCCCCTTGATGACATTACCATAAAGACATCCTTCAGGCTTTATGGTAATGTTTCTGTGGGCACTGGGGCCATTACTCAAGCACACCAGACAGGACACAAAGAATCTTCCTGCAGTTCCAAGCAACTTAACCCGTTCACGACCCGTGACGTAATAGCACGTCACGGGTCGGCCGCGGGTGCATGGAGAGGGCTCACGCGCTGAGCCCTCTCCATAGCCGGTAAGTTTTTGCTGCATATCGCGGGTGTTTTCACCTCGATCGCCGCCGGCAATGCGGCATCGGGGAGCGGCGATCCGTCGCCATGGTAACCTCGGGTCTCACGACCCGATAATGGCACTTTTTTGTCATTTAAAAAAATTAAAAAATTCTATAAAAAGTGATCACAAGGTCGAACAGTCCTACAATTGATAACATTGTAAACGTCATCAAAATTCGCAAAAAACAACACCAACCACAGCTTAGTACACCAAAGTATAAAAACGTTATTAGCGCCAGAAGATGACAAAATCCCCCCAAAAATTTTTGTACAGGAGGTTTTCATAAAAATGTATGCAAACATTATAAAACCTATATAAATTTGGTATCCCCGTAATCGCACAGACCCAAAGAATAAAGTAGACATGTCATTTGGGGCGCACAGTGAAATCCGTAAGATCCAAGCCCACAAGAAGACGGCAACCAATTTCACTGCATTTGGAATTTTTTTCCCACTTCCTAGTACACGGCATGGAATATTCAATACCATCTCTATGAAGTGCAATTTGTTACGCAGAAAATAAGCTGTCACACAGCTCTGTACATGGAAAAATAAAAAAGTTATGGATTTTTGATCATGGGGAGTAAAAAATGAAAAAAACAAAAAAGGGCCAGGTCCTGAAAGGGTTAAAAGATGCTGACTTCACTCATATATTTAAGTGATGAGTACTTCGTTACTTGGGTATGTAGGAAGAGGGAAAATTAGTAGACAGGGACAAATTATCTTTGGAGGACCTTCTGCTGGCCCCACAATTCTCCGTGTATGAAGGAACACTGGAAAGAAGCTAAAATTATGCAAATTTTCCATCTTGTCCTCAGGAGGCCAATATGATCGAATATTTTTGAAGAACAGGGAGCAATAAGTTACTACTTTAATTTTTGGTTGGCACCTCGCAATAAATAAGGGGGGTTTTGGGTTGCTTTTTGGAGCGGAGGAGAGTGTGCTCCTACTGATTAACGAATCAGACATGGATTGAGAGCCTCTCCCGTTTCCTAGTATATCACACAGATTTATAAGGTGGGTTGTAAGAGGTAGGAAACAATTGAGCTACTGTGTGTGTTTGTGACTGAGGACCCCCCACCGGAGCGCCAGGGTGGAGATCATCCCGCAATCGTCATTGTTTATTTCTCTGTACTCTAGTCCGCTGCGGTATGGATGTCCTCATCACAGCTCCCAGAAGGAGGGATGAAGTATACAAGGAGAATTCTTATGATCTCATAGCCCTACCAGTGGGGCTGACGAGCAGCGAGCTCACATTCTCATCAGCTTACAGCATCTCACCACACCCGACCATTGTTTTCATTTACTTTTTACTCCCTAGGAGTGAAATCAACAAATAATAGTCCCTGTCGTCCAGTCCTTTGTTACAGAATGAACAGCTGCCAGCAGGCAACTTTGTTAGGAGCACAATACAGGATCTGCAATGTGAAATAAATCTTCCAGTACAAATGTTATAAAAAAAAGTGATCACTTCTTATTGCCCAAACACAAACATATTATGAACATGTAAAAGAGAGTACAACTTTTATAGCTTTTTATCGGAATTTTTATCTCTGAGCTTGGAGCGGATTTTATTTCTAGGGCTTTGAACTGTCCCTTACTGTTCACGAATCACCGCATCAGTTGTGATCTTGCTGGCAAGCGATTAATTTAGTACTGCCCTAGTGTGGATATATGGAAACTTAATGTTGTGTGATAACCAAACATAAGATAGGCCAGCAACTCATGGCGGAGCTCACATGTATACAGACAACAGATATAATATTTACAGAGCGTTCAGAGTCTCGCTCTCAATCCAAAAATACTAAAAAAAGCTACAGAAGATAACGTCAAAGAATCATAAATACTAATGCGAGCTTAAGCTACATAAATACGTTCTGTTATCCGTATGGGCCGCCATTGGACTATCACGCTGGGATTGCCAACTGGGAGAACAATACGGTTCCCATGCCACTTTTGTAAATGCAACACTAAGCTGTTCAGGAGATCCTTTCCCTTCTTTATCATCTAAAATGGAAGAGAGTCCCTTTGAGGAAACAATTTTCTTAATATTTGGGAATGTTTCCCTTCTTTGCAGTGCAGGAATTGCAGCTTGTGTGGGCTCTATAAGACTAACCGTTCCATATTGTGTATAAATTATAGGCATGCAAACAAAAAAAACAAACACTTTTTGACCTACTGCTATGAACCTTCTTGCATTTATGCCCAATCTTAATGTATTTTATAGGGTGGAGTACGGTATGACATGGATATGTAAACATATCACATGCGTCAGAAAACTCCGATCAAAAGAAAGGGGGTGCCGTGACTCAATACTGGGGAGGGGCCAGGTTCCCCGCCACCCCCCGCAATGCCTATCTATGGGAGAGTGATGTTGCCTGAACACAGCTCTCTGGTATCTCCTATTCACTATCTCTACGAGTGAATAATGGAAATACACGCATCACCAGTCAAATGTTTGTGAACAATTAGTTCTAAGACGGTTGCCACCCCGATTAACTTTAATTGATTCCCAGATTCTCGGGAACATGCAGCCCAGTTGGCCACCCCATTTGCATCAGATATTTATCCTGTGGACTAAGGTTCTATAACTTTGCATACGGGATAACAGTTACATTTTCCCCCGGACATCCCCCTTAAGGCCTGCCACCATGAAGCATTATTTCTACATAAAAAGAAGATAATCGGATTGAGGAATAAATGAATGCCAGAAACCTACATTTCATCAAAAAGAACATTGTTCAAAGCATCACATTCCGAAACTTTTTCCCAGGATATGCATTCTGGCTGCTTAAATCTCCGCTTCCGGTAAGACGACTACATTTCATACAATGGTCTTCTTTAAATTGACAGCTTTACACCTGAAGTCTTATACACAACATTGTTATATGCCAGGAGGAAGCCTCAAACAGGCACTATTTGCCCTTTCACTGCTGTCACACACATATTCATCCACTTGGCACTATAGCCTAATTTGATACTTCTCCCAATGTTTCACTTAACAGACTAGGACATTGCTCCACTGTACAAAATCTGCCCTTTGCCAACACCCTGAGTGATGAAAGTCACTGTCCCCCACTGACAAGCTGTCGGCTATCTATGGCAAACACTAACAGACCTATTTTAACAAACTATGTAAAAAATGTCTTTCTGAGTTGTTAGGCGGTTCTGGGTCTGTGGGACCCTCATGTACCACTTGCGGGAGTGATTGAGATTGGTCCCGGTGTTGTCTCAGTAGTACAGAGTCTAAGTGGACAACTGTCTTCACCAGAGTACGCAGCAAAGCGGACTGGTCCTGCTGCGGCGGGGTGGGTGCCACCAGGTAGTTCCCCACGGGTGCGACTAACTGCGGTGCAGCCGAGGTAGCATGTATGCGGACACAGTTCAAGCCCGGCAGGTCGACAGCAGAACGAACAGCCGCAGCTGGAAGGAACAGTGGAACTTACAGCACCAGGAAGACGGAGCAGGCACACGGAACCAGAAACGCCTCAGAACAGACTGGACAAAGGATCACAGAGCAGAAACAAAGGAATGCGAACTCAAAGACTCTCAGGAGCCCATAGGAACGCAGGAGGGCTTCACGTCACAGGGAATGGCTTGGTTTGGAATATCCGGCGGGGAATGATGGGAGCGGCTGGTTATATAGCAGTCCCGGATGTGGCCAATCAATCGTGCGTTTGGCCCTTTAATCCCAAGTGCCGGAGCGCGCACCCTAGGGAGCGGGACGCACGTTGCAGCCTAACCAGGACAGGAGCCAGAACGTTTGGAGAGATAAGTTCGGAGCCGAGTGGAGACGTGACACCATCTGTAGTATATGATAACTTGTCTGGATATATGTACAAACATATACAGGGCGTCCCCGTATTAAGAACACCCCCACTCATACGACCCTAGTTACAAACGGGACCACTGGATGTTGGTTAATTATTGTACTTTAGTCCGTAGGCTACATAAACAGCTACTCTATAACACGTTATCACCGGGTTGTCCGGTAATGAAGCTTTAGTGTTAATCCTGAATTCTATGACAACCCCAACATTTTAAATCAAATTGTCACAGAGACAAAAAGTTATGCTGGGATGGATTACAATGATAAAAATATATCAGTCCGACTACATACAAATTCAACTTAAGAACAAAACCTACAGTATGTAACCGGGGACTGTCTGTAATATAATTTTTTCACAAGACCCCATTTCTGCTATTTTTCTAAACAAGGTTTTAAATTGATACGTATACAAACAGCAAAAAAAAAAATAAAGTAAAAATCTCTACACATTCCCCCAATAACTTCTGCCTAGTGTTTCATGTAACAAGGCACTGGGGCCAATAAACAACACCCCCATGTAGGATGTAAAACACCTAAATGTAAGGATTGAGCAGCTGCAGGCAGAGAAGTAAAACAGGGGATCCTTGATCTGACTGGGATAAGCTAGTTGCAGGGTATATGAGGGCAGGTTATACAGACAAAGCTGAAGAAGTAAAGTAAATTGCATTAGGAAGTGTAATGGTTTGGGATACGCATCGCCAGTGGTCGACTAACTCCCACTCCCCATCAATTCACAGCCACCATAAAGTTAAAGGGTTGAATTGCAATGCACCACTCAACTAAGCATCTCTTCTCTTTCGGTTGCTATCACAAAGCAGCAGCATTAGGTCATCTGCTTCCAATATAGAAACAAGTCTCTCGACTCACGCTCTCCCTCTATTGGGCATGACTGCCAGACATTTTTCGTGTAAAGAACAATATTTTTCCCCATGTTCTGCCAGAATCCAAATAAAGATTGGATTTCCACTTAAAGTTTAACTCCCTAAAATAGCTTAGCAAACACGTTAAGACAAAAACAATTATAAAAAAAGCATAAAGAATTGTTTTAACGAAGTTGGTCTTTTATCGGCTGAAGTTTACTTCCCGTTTTTGAATTAATTAGCGAACTAGATCAAGGTGATTCCGTTATATTCGGATACGAGTGTTGTCCATGTGCTAAGATGTGAAACATGAGATGACTACATTTCTTGCCAATTCACAATAGTCGAATAAAGCTCGCCCGCTTAAGTAACTAGCCAATCACAAAAAAAAAAGGAGGTCCCCCTACCTCCCCTTTAGCCTCCTCCCCCCCTCCCCTGGTAGTATAAATGGGAAAACAAAATTTACTCCACCTACTTTGTTTAACTAACAAAACGATAAAATGCCGGCTATGCTTTAGTGGGTTTCGTAGTGATGAGTCGTATGAATATCCATTGAAAACTTGGTACATAACACGTCTGGTACAGAACATACTAAAAAAAAAAGGGAGGGATCCTATGACGAGGGTATATGGCACTAAGTACCTACAGTAACTACATTAAAGTCTTCCAGGAAAGCCACCTGTACTAGTGACTCTGTGTTCATCAATTGTTATAGGGCTTTCATTGGATACTAGGAGCTGGAAGGATTAATGCTAAAAACCACAGCCAAAGTAATTAAAAAACAAGGCAAAGTAGTGAAGAAGATGGAAAAGACCCTTCCTGACCGGCGTGAAAAGCAGAAGGGTCAGCTAGGAGTTCCTATTGATTCATAGGAAACATTTAACCCCGAGCCTGGCCTCCCTGGCACTACAGGGGTGCAATTAACCAACGCATTCGCAGCTCCATGCCTGTGTTTACACACTAAATGACAAGGATCACATGTGGGGAAAATTTAAGTCCCCTCCCGATTAACTTTGATGGCCCAAGTCCCCCTCTGAGGGGATATATAGGGAAAAGTAATCCCGGGCCTAAACACCAAATTAAACCTCTTTCATGACCAACACGTTGTTGGTACCTGACATTGTCCAGCTTCATATTTTTTGCAGATATATTTACACTAGAGATGAGCGAGCACTAAAATGCTCGGGTGCTCGTTATTCGAGACAAACTTTTCCAGATGCTCGAGTGCTCGTCTCGAATAACGAGCCCCATTGAAGTCAATGGGAGACTCGAGCATTTTTCAAGGGGACCAAGGCTCTGCACAGGGAAGCTTGGCCAAACACCTGGGAACCTCAGAAAAGGATGGAAACACCACAGAAATGGACAGGAAATAGCAGGGGCAGCATGCATGGATGCCTGTGAGGCTGCTTAATCGCACCATTATGCCAAAATTATGGGCAACAGCATGGCCATGACAGAGTGACCGGATGAGACTAGATAGCATCTAAAACATGCAATAATTGACCCTGACACTATAGAAGACGGCATGCAGAGGCAGCAGCAGGAGCGGCAGGCTAGAGAGTGGCATGGCAACATACCCTAAATGGCATGGGGAGTAAAAAATGAAAATGAAAAAACAAAAAAGGGCCAGGTCCTGAAAGGGTTAAAAGATGCTGACTTCACTCATATATTTAAGTGATGCATACTTCGCTACTTGGGTATGTAGGAAGAGGGAGAATTAGTAGACAGGGACAAATTATCTTTGGAGGACCTTCTGCTGGCCCCACAATTCTCCGTGTATGGAGGATCACTGGAAAGAAGCTGAAATTATGCAAATTTTCCATCTTGTCCTCAGGAGGCCAATATGATCGAATGTTTTTGAAGAACAGGGAGCAATAAGTTACTGCTTTAATTTTTGGTTGGCACATCGCAATAAATAAGGGGGGTTTTGGTTTGCAGTTTGGGCACTCGGCCTCTAAAAGGTTCGCCATCACTGCTCTATTAGTTAAAAATTCATCCATCTGCAAGTTCCACCCATCTTCTCCACCACCACAGAAGAGGCACTTTGACACCTCAAATGGTCTCAACCCCCCACCAAACCAATCAACTCTAGTCCTCAGAAATGTAACCGACTATACAGTAATGAGAACAATAAAAATACCCATAAAAAAATGAAAAAGGGTATCATAATAGAGAAACCATAATTCCAATAAATACATGGGGCTGACATACCGCCTTCTATTAAAATACTGCACCTCAGCCTTTAGATAATTGTTCTGTACAGCTAAGCCCACTAGTTATTATTCATCAAACACCTGTAAAGATCTGGTCAGCACACAGGAGAAGCTTAGTAGTACAGAAGAAAAGGCAGGTATCGTAGTCAGGAGGAAGCCGGTGGTCGTTTCACAATAGAGAAGTCAGTCGCAAGGAAATGTAAGCAAGGCTGGGTTTAAATAGGAAGTCCAATCAAGGAAGGAATGGAGCAAGGCCATGGAAATAAGAACTAGGAACTGGAAGATCAAGAACTAAGCCAAGGATCAGCAATGGAGCTGTCCAGAGAACTGCATAGCTCAGTTGGTAGAGCTGCAGCTTGGGACAGCGGAGTCTATCAGTTCAAGTCCTGACAGAAGTCCCCTCCTATGTGTTAAATATCGTTAATATATCGACCCCTGAGGTCGGTGTGTGGTCCCGTCCATGGGTAAGGGCACGTGTGTTAATTAACGATATATATAACACATCCTATGTATATGTGGGCAATGACTACAACACCCACAAAAGTGCAATATGATGTACATTTGTGTGGTTCCCCCCATGTTTATATAGAATTTAAATGAATGTCTTTTCATTTGAAAGATATAGGTCAGCATATTTTGACTTTAACCCACACCGTTTCTAGCCAGGGATATTGTCTCCTGAGCATATGTCTAATTGTAAAATGGTTTGTTTTAAGATGTATTTACAATAAATTTGACTTTTAAACTCTCATGTGACTATAATGTGGTGGAATCTTTGTCTTTCGGTTTAATCAGTAACTGCAGGAGTAAATGTAGAAGATGGAAGGTTAGGAATAAACACAGGATGTAAGCCAAAGTTTGCATGAAATGGGCTTTCAGATGTAGAACTATGTTTAGAATTGTTGTAGGCAAATTCTGCTGTTGGTAAATAGTCCACCCAATAATCTTGAAGGTAAGAAATAAAGCAGCAGAGATATTGTTCCAGAGTTTGGTTAGTCCTTTCAGTCTGGCCGTTTGACTGAGGATGAAAAGCAGAAGATAAATTAAGTTTGATTCCTAAGACTGTACAAAAATTCTTCCAAAATGTGGATGTGGATTCCTAAGACTGTACAAATATTCTTCCAAAATGTGGATGTGGATTGCACACCTCTATCTGAAATTACATTGTCTGGTATACCGTGCAGCCTAAAAATCTCCTTAATCATTAATTCTGCAGTTTGTTCGGCAGTAGGGATTTGTTTGGTTGGTATAAAATGGGCCATTTTTGTGAGTCGGTCCACAACAACAAGGATGGTGGTCATTTCTTTAGAAGGAGGAAGATCCATAGTAAAATCCATGGAAATTGATCCATAAGGCCTGGATTGAACTTGTAGTGTTTGAAGAAGAGATAAAATAGATTTGTTTTCAGCTTACCGACAGTTGTCCACTTGCTGTGCAGATCGTTGCTCTAGGACAATGAGAAAAAAATTTAAACAAAAGGAGATCACGTTACGCACCAGTTGTGCATTAAAACATATTCTGTTTATTCAAATATCCATTAAAAAATTGGTGAAAAAAGACAAAATGTCTAATTGTTATTGTATTCCATAGTAGTGCGTCCTGAACATCACTGGGGTTACTTGTAGTGACAAAAACCTACGCGTTTCGGGCTGATTAATGTACCACTGAATGTGAATATATTTTAATCCACACCTGGTGCTGTACGTGATCTTCTTTTGTTTCAGTGTTTGAAGAAGACATAGAGGGGGAGAATGTGGAGGCTTGTTTTGTGCACATGTTAAACAGGATGAAACATACTTCTTAACAACATTTTTACAATTGGGCCACCAAAATGAATGAAGCAACAGTTCATAAGTTTTCATAACTCCTAGATGCCATGCAAGTTTTGAATCGTGGATCAGCTTTAAAACTTCAAGTCGATCAGATTCCGGGATATTTAGTCTGTTATCCTGCTTCCAGAACCCCTCTGATATCCATCTTTGATCATTGTTAAAAGCTACTTGGAGTCAAGTATTCCTACAAAATTTTTGGAAGGTAAGATGGTTGACCCTGTCTTAGACCCCTCCTTAGGTTCATCAAGAATCCTGGATAAGGGATCAGCCTTGCCATTCCTTGAACCTGGTAGATAAGAAAAAATTAAATGAAATCTAGAGAAAAATAAGGCCCACCTTGCTTGTCTTGCAGTACGGATAAACTCTAAATTCCTGTGATCCGTTAGGATAGTTACAGGATGATTTGCACCTTCCAAAATATGTCTCCATTCAGAGAAAGCCATTTCCAATGTCATAGTTCCTTTCTGCAGATGACATGGTATGGGAAAGAAAGCCACATGGATGAAGTTGCATCTTGTCACCAACTTGTTCAGACAGAACAGCTCCCACAGCAGCGTCAGAGGCATCGACCTCCACAACAAATGGTATTTCAGGATTTGGATGAACCAGTATGGGTGCATAAGTAAAAAGAGTCTTTAGTTTACCAAAAGCCTCCTGTGCCTCTGAGGGCCACAAAAATGCTTGGGTTTTATTTGTGAGTGAAGTGATTGGAAAAATTACTTTAGAAAAGTCCTTTATGAATCTCCTCTAAAAATTTGCAAAGCCAATAAACCACTGAATGTCTTTAATATTCTTTGGGTAGGCCAATCCACAACTGCTTTGATTTTACCAGGATCCATACACAGGCCTTCTGGAGATATGATAAATCCCAGAAATTGGATTCTGGTTTATTCAAATTCACATTTTTCATTTAATATAAAGCTGATTCTCCTGTAAACGTTCCAAGGCTGTTCCTCCAAGGTGTCTGAAAATATTAGAATGTCACCAAGGTATACCACAACAAATTGATCCAAGAAGTCTCAAAACACATAATTTATAAAATGCTGGAAGGTGGCTGGGGCATTACATAAGCCAAATGACATAACCAGTTATTCAAAATGTCCATATCTTGTTCTAAAGGCCGTCTTTAGAGATGAGCGAGCACACTCGTCCGAGCTTGATGCTCGTTCGAGCATTAGCGTACTCGAAACTGCTCGTTGCTCTGATGAATATTTCGCCAGCTCGAGAAAATGGCATCTCCCGCTGTTTTGATTTTTGGCGGCCAGAAACATTGCCAATCACAAGCCAGGAGACTCTGCACTCCACCCAGCATGATGTGGTACACTTACACACTTGATGAATTAGCACCAGTTCTCCGATTTTTTTTTCATAACTTAAAAGTCACAGGCACACACAAAATCCCTTGTTTGCTGCAGTGTAGGTTAGAAACTCAGCCATACAAGAACCCAACAGCCTTCTTAGGCTACATAGCGTTATATATATATTTTTTTTTAATTTCTTGTGGCTGGCCTGCTGCACTAGTAGTGCAGCTAGTACCATATTGGTGACGAATTTGCAGAGAGCCTTGCAACGTTCTATTTAGCTCTTAGTGCACCACATATCCATCTCAAACACTTTATGGACAATTATTGGTTTTTTTTTTATTGAATTAGGCACAGTCTGCTGATTTAAAATTTTTTTTTCAAAACTGAAAGTCATCAAAGGCACAGCACAAAATCCTGTTATGTGCTGTCAGTTTAGGTTAGAAACTTGCCATAGCAATCATCATCATCTTCTTGGGTGGCTGTGTGTTTTTCTTATCGTTTTGTAAAACAAAAACCCCAAAAACACCAAAAAAAATTACAGTTTACCCTTTAATTTTGGGAAAAGAGTGTTCCCCGAGGGCTAGGGTTCGGTGACGAGAGATGGGCACGCCAACACTTCAGGGTCTAGAGGCCATGGTCCTGGGCGGGGTGAGACACCCACTGCTGATGAGGGAGCAGCTGAACGCCCAGAGCTACACTCCCTAGGTTCATGTCTCAAGTTTCTGGACTTGTGTTTAAGCACGTTGAGGCCAGCAGAAGTCTTACATGTGTTCGTGGATTGCGGACAATGCTTCCACCAGTCAGTCTGCTCACGCTAGTCCACCCATCACCGAATCGCACTCCTCCACTCCTTCACCTCCTTCCTTCCAGTCTAACCCTTTCCCAGGAAAATTTGGCATTTGAACCGGCGTACTCTGAGGAACTGTTTTCTGTTTTGCTGCTGAGCTCTTTCCCGATGCCCAGGTTTTCCACCGGTCGCAGTCTGTGGGTGATGATGACATTGTTGACGTAGTGGAAGAAGTGTGTAAAGAGGTGTCGGACGATGAGGAGACACGGTTGTCAGACAGTGGTGAAGTTGTTGTCAGGGCAGATGAGGTGACAGACCCAAGCTGGGTTGGTTGATAGGCCGGGTGAAGACAGTGCTTCTGAGACGGAGGCGAGTCCTCGACGAGAACAGTTTGGAAGAGGACGGAGAGGCAGGGCCAGAGCTGGTGCATCAGCGCCAAATGTTTCACATAGTGAAGCTCCCGTGGCGAGGGCTAGATTTTTGGAAGTCTGGAGGTTCTTTAAAGAAACACCGGATAACCGATGGACTGTGGTGTGCAACCTGTGCCACACCAGGATCAGCAGGGGTTCCACAGATAACCATCTTAACCAACCACCAATCGCCAGGCATATGAATGCTAAACACCCCACTCAATGAAACCAAGGCCATTCACCTCCGGCTGGGCACACCACTGCTCCTTCCCCTGTGTCATCTTCTGCCTCTGCTAGTCAGCCCCCTGCCCAGGACCCCGGCCCAAACACCTCCCGTGCGAAAACCACACCTTCGCCTCCACGATCCTCCACAGCATCCACCAATGTCTCCATGCGCAGCGTTCAGCTGTCTATACCCCAGACGCTGGAGCGCAAGAGGAAATACAGTGCAACCCAAGTACAAGTAAATCCAAGCACTCCGTACGTGTTTTTGATGCCAGAAAGTGATATTTATTATATTTATACAGAAGTGATCAAAAGGTGTGACGTTTCGACCTACACTCAGGTCTTTGTGCAGACTGCCTACAGACACATAGTGTCAATACCGGACGCTCACCAGCACAGCCAGCCTAACCCTGTCTTCCATCCAGATCGTGTTTGACAAAGACCTGAGTGTAGGTCGAAACGTCACACCTTTTGATCACTTCTGTATAAATATAATAAATATCACTTTCTGGCATCAAAAACACGTACGGAGTGCTTGGATTTACTTGTACTTGGATATTATCGGGGTGGGAACCCTAATCCTTAACAGCACCCAATATCGATGTGCGACCGCACGAATTAGATGACTACAGTGCAACCCACCAACACACCCAAGCCCTCAATCTCATGGCAGCGGCCGCCCCTCGGTATTCGGTCCCTAGCCGCCACTACTTTTCCCGATGTGCTATACCAGCCCTGCACCAGCACGTGTCAGACAACATCATCCGTGCCCTAACGCCATTTCTGACAAGGTCCACCTGACCACGGACGAGTGCTGCCGGGCAGGGCCACTATATATCACTGACGGCACATTGGGTTAACTTGGTGGAGGCTGGGACCGAGTCTGACCCTGGGGATGGTCATATACTGCCGACGCCAAGGATTGCGGGGCCTACCTCGGTCCAGGTCTCTCAGGCCTACTATGCCCCCCCCCCCTTCTCCACCTCCTTCTCCGAATTACCATCCGTGGGCATGGCTCCATAAGTCGGTAGCTCTAGGCACAGCAGCAGTGCCGTCGCTAAGCGACAGCAGGCGGTGCTCAAACTGCTGAGCCTAGGCGATAAAAGGCACACCGCCCCATTTCAGCGCTTCTTGCTCACCTCCTTTGGTTCCTCTCTGCCGCCTTAACCAGGTAAAATACTGATACATACAGTGCTACACGTTATCCTCGCCAAAAGGAATTTTTTAAATTCTAGCCTGCCGCTGCCTCTGCATGCCATCTTCTATAGTGTCAGGGTCAATTATTGGATGTTTTAGATGCTATCTAGCCTAATTCGGTCACTTTGTCATCGCCAAGCTGTTGCCCATAATTTTGGCATAATGGTGCGATTAAGCAGATTAAGCAGCCCCTGCTGTTTCCTGTCCATTTCCTTGGTGTTTACATAATTTTCTGAGGTTTCCAGGTGTTTGGCCAAGCTTCCCTGTGCAGAGCCTTGGTCCCCTTGAAAAATGCTCGAGTCTCCCATTGACTTCAATGGGGCTCATTATCCGAGACAAGTTTGTCTCGAATAACAAGCACCCGAGCATTTTAGTGCTCGCTCATCTCTAATCCAGACACTTTTTTTTTTGTCCCAGTGACAATTGGAGTTTCAAATTTTTTTGCTGTTCCATTTCAATTGGCATGGATTTAGTCCTACTTGCAATGTTATTGTTATGTGCAAACTGTAGGTCCATAAAAACCTCCTGCACCAGAATCCAACATAGCAGAACATTGTAATAGCTCCCAATGGTGATTTGTTTAGGAATTACAAAATGAGATGAATTAACTTTGTCTTGATTTACAGATGAGATGGACTGCGAAGCAGAATATGGTAGTGTAGAAAGTTCAACATTGTTTACCGACTTGCCACTTATGAAGACTACAGTCCTTTGGATTTTATTAGGATGGTTGATGGCATAATGTCCCGATTCCCCACAATAAAGACACAGATTTTCAGTACGGCGCCTTTCTAAACTGCAGGGGGAGGTTTACAGATGACATCAATCTGCATAGGTTCAGGTGCTGTTTCAGTCTTTTGTTGTGTATTGAAAGTAGATTGGCTGAAAGAGTAGGTCGGATTGTTTCCAAATATTCGCAACTTTTCATTTCTACGTTCTGTAAGTCTCTGATCAATTCGGGTGCACAGTTTAACAAAGTCCTCAAAACTATCAGGGGCATCCATTCTGGCAAGCTCATCTTTCACTTGTTCTGATAACCCTTGTCGAAATGGACTCATCTGGGCTGGTAAATCCCATTTGGTGTCACCTACCCAGCGACGTAATTCTGCCTATTTTCAGCAACAGAGAGTCGTCCTTAACGCAGATTACGTAATTTGTTTTCAGCAGTGGAACAACAATAAGGGTCATCGAAAACTTGATCCATAGCTTTGGTAAAGGTTTCCAAGTCATTGAGGAGGTCACTGTTGTTTTCCACGTAAGGTGAGGCCGATGCAAGAGCTTAATCCGTCAGGAGATTTATCATAAACAATAGGTTTTTCTTATGTGCGGTAAATGGTGCAGGTTGCATTTGAAAAAATATGCGCCATTGATTTAGGAAACCTCTGTAATGGTAATTATCTCCATTGAATTTTGATGGCAGGGGCATGCAGGTATTTGAATCTGTGCCCTGGTTGGGCATAGCCAGAATTTGCCTTTTAACTCGATCATTTGTTTATGTTGATTCATTACCAGAGTTTGCAACTGATATTTTTTCCTGATAAGTAGCACCAAAATCTTTTAGGTCATCCACCTGTTGTCTCAAAGTGATCACAACAGACTCCATGGTAGGCAAGATTATTCTGTAACAATCTGGGTCTGATTTTGGAGTTTAAGTGTTGCAATTTGCTAAGGTATTGCAGGAAGGAATTGTAGTTGGTGAAGCCAGAGGTCAACACACAGGAGAAGCTTAGCAGTACATAGTAGCCATCAGGTAGTGTAGTCAGGAGCAAGCCGTGGGTCGTACTACAGAATATCAGCGTCAGTTTTAAGAAAGCAGGCAGGTATCATAGTCAGGAGGAAGCCGATGGTCATTGCACAATAGAGAAGTTAGTCGCAGTAGAGAAGGAGACAAGCGAGACTACAGGCTGGAAGCACAATATTCTTGCAAGGAAATGTAAGCAAGGCTGGGTTTAAATAGGAAGTCCAATCAAGGAAGGGGTGGAGCAAGGCCAGGGAAATAGTAACTAGGAACTGGAAGATCAAGAACTAGACCAAGGATCAGCAATGGAGCTGTCCAGAGAACTGCATAGCTCGGCTTGTATAGCTGCAGCCTGGGACAGCGGAGTTCACTGGTTCAAGTCCAGACAACACCAGAGTAAGGGGAAAAATTTTTGTGTGTTTTCCAATCTTCCAATCAATTTTCCAGTCACTAACCAGACCTTCTTCTTCTAATATAAATTGTTGTGCAAGCCAACAGTTCAAGTTAAAAATTAAGTTGTAAACAGGACCAACACCTACTTGGCGCTGCCCGCTCCTCTTTATTATTCATTGTGTCAGCTTCCTAGGACACCTGAGAAAAGCACTACTCCCCCAACTGCAAGTCACCTATTTAAAAGGTCTCAATTTATTCTGTAAGCATGTGAAATGCAAGCCTCAGGGATGTACAGGGTACATGTACAGGGTCTTACATAAATATGTAGTGTAGAAACCACTGGCCCATACCTGTGATGATAAGCCCTTCACACCAGGCAGCCATACCTATGATGGTCACCCTTTCCACACCAGGGGGCTATAGCCATGATGGCTATCCCTTCCACATCAGGGGCCATACCTGTGATGGCTACCCCTTCCACACCAGGGGCCCATACCTGTGATGGCTACCCCTTCCACACCAGGGGCCCATAGCTGTGATGGCTACCCCTTCCACACCAGGTGCCCATACCTGTGATGGTTACCCCTCCACACCAGGGGGCCATACCCTTGATGGTTACCCTTTCCATCCCAGGGGCCATTCCCCTGATGGTTACCCATCCACACCAGGGGGCAATTTACAAAATGGTTACCGCTCCACACTAGGGGGCCATTCACATTAAATCACTGAGGCAATATATAAGGCACATGCAAAGGACCAATAAACCTAATAGTACCAATTAGCAAAACCCACTTTAAATGTAGCACCCCAGATGATTGGCTATTATCATAAATGAGCAATACTGCATCGTATATTGTAATTATAATAGTATATAACCAGCCTCCTGGACTGAATACAGACAGTCAATACCCACCTGTTCCTATATAAACAGCCACAATAAGAGACATTCTAAGAATTCTATATACCGTATATACTCAAGTGTAAGGCGAGTTTTTCAACACAAAAATGTGCTGAAAAACCCTAACTCGGCTTATACTCAAGCCTTTTAAAATAAAAGTATGCTCACCTACAGACACCGTGCCAGCAGGTCCTCTTCTATCCATCGATGCTCCAGCATCGGCTCTGTGTCAGTTGCGCGCATCATGACGTCAGCTGCTCACTGACATTCTAATCTTTGCACCACCATCGGCACACACTGATGTCAGCATGCAGCTGAGCTGAGTGCACTTTTTTTTTTGGTTGAGGAGTGGCAGGTGCTGCTATATACTGGGGGGCAGGGGCTGATGGCTTTATACTCGGGGCAGGGGAAGCAGGCAATATACTGCGGGGCAGGGGCTGATCGATATATACTATAGGCAGGAGAATAAGGCTATATAGTGGGGGGCAGGGGCTGTCGGCTATATACTGGGTGGGCAGGGGCTGCAGGCTATATTCTGGGGGGCATGGGCTGTCGGCTATGTACTGGGTGGGAAGGGGCTGCAGGCTATATACTGGGGGGCAGGGAAAGCAGGCTATATACTGGGGGGGCAGAGGCTGATGGCTATATACTAGGGGCAGAAGAAGCAAGCAACATACTGGGGGAGCAGGGGCTGCCGGCTATATACTGGGTGGGCAGGGGCTGCACACTATATACTGAGTGGGCAGGGGCTGCAGGCTATATACTCATGGGCAGAGAAAGTAAGCTATATACTGGGGGGCAGGGACTAATGGCTATATACTGGGGGGGGAAGGGGCTGCAGGCTAAATACTGGGGGACAGGGGCTGCTGGACATATACTAGGGGAAAAGTGCTGGATTTATACAGGGGGCAAGGGGCTTCTGGCTATATACTTGGGGCATGAGCTGGCAGGCTATATACTGATGGTGGGGGGCTGTGACCAATGCATTTTCCACCCTCGGCTTATACCCGAGTCAATAGTTTTTCCCAGTATTTGGTGTTAAAATTAGGGGCCTCGTGTTGGCTTATACTCGAGTATATACGTTAAATAAAGATTATTATTATATAATTTATTTATTATATTTGGAATATTAGCTAGAAGAGTCCTCCACACCATTTTTATACACCATATCTGCAAAATAGCTCCAAGCCAAAATCTGCCAACTTGGGAGGTCAGAGATATCAGGCTACTGCACAACTCCACATTGTCAATGGGGACCAAGCCCCAATAATAATCCTTTTCTATCACACAGTGATTTAAAGTGTGATCTAAAAGCCCATTCTAGTGCTGGCATTAATTAAAATGGATTAACCAAATAAGAAACCAAACATTTAAACCACTTATCACCTATAAAGTGGAGACCTTGGAGCTAAACATTTTTGATGCCATTCTGTCCACAACCTCCTTTTACATAAAGCATTTATGATCCACCACCACTACCCCGGGACACAACACAGCAGGAGGCTAAAATGATCTATATAAATATATGTGTGGGACCACGTGAATGTGGATCCCGACCATCATCAATTTTATACCAAATCCAAGCACCCCTACCGTACCACCTGGAGCAACTTATAGAGCTATGAGCAGCAGTTACTCCAACAGCCTTCGACCATGTACTGAGCCTTTCCCTATACATTTTATGGGAATTAATAGTTGTAGTTACAGGGCTTCTTAATCAGCGCAAGCCAAATGTACTCCTGTCACTACTGCACCATCCACCACCTATGTGTTAGGTACATGAACACACATAGTCTTATCCTACAGCGCTCCTTCAGCAATGTAGACTGAGGATGCAAGTACTTCCCTCACTACTGCACCACCCACCACCTATGTAAAATATACATGAGCACATACATTCACCAGCCACTTTATTAGGTACACCTGTCCAACTGCTCGTTAACACTTAATTTCTACTCAGCCAATCACATGGCGGCAACTCAGTGCATTTAGGCATGTAGACATGGTCAACCACTTATCACCTATAAAGTGGAGACCTTGGAGCTAAACATTTTTTATGCCATTCTGTCCACAACCTCCTTTTACATAAAGCATTTATAATCCACCACCACTACCCCGGGACACAACACAGCAGGAGGCTAAAATGATCTATATAAATATATGTGTGGGACCACGTGAATGTGGATCCCGACCATCATCAATTTTATACCAAATCCAAGCACCCCTACCGCACCACCTGGAGCAACTTATAGAGCTATGAGCAGCCTTTGACCATGTACTGAGCCTTTCCCTATACATTTTATGGGAATTAATAGTTGTAGTTACAGGGCTTCTTAATCAGCACAAGCCAAATATTCTCCTGTCACTACTGCACCATCCACCACCTAACTATGTGTTAGGTACATGAACACACATAGTCTTATCCTACAGCGCTCCTTCAGCAATGTAGACTGAGGATGCAAGTACTTCCCTCACTACTGCACCACCCACCACCAATGTAATATATACATGAGCGCATGTAGTCTTATACTACAGAGCTCCTTCAGCAATATAGACTGAGTTTGCATGTACTCCCTTCACTGCTGCACCATTCACCACCTATGTAAAATATACATGAGCACATACACTCACCGGCCACTTTATTAGGTACACCTGTCCAACTGCTCGTTAACACTTAATTTCTAATCAGCCAAACACATGGCGGCAACTCAGTGCATTTAGGCA
This sequence comes from Engystomops pustulosus, assembly GCA_019512145.1. Taxonomy (NCBI): domain Eukaryota; kingdom Metazoa; phylum Chordata; class Amphibia; order Anura; family Leptodactylidae; genus Engystomops; species Engystomops pustulosus. Next base: position 181,762,234 of record CM033642.1, on the reverse strand, counting down.
TGTAGACATGGTCAAGACAATCTCCTGCAGTTCAAACCGAGCATCAGTATGGGGAAGTGCCTTTGAGTGTCTTTGAACGTGGCATGGTTGTTGGTGCCAGAAGGGCTGGTCTAAGTAGTTCCTGCATCTTCTTCCGCTTTTTTTTTGCATCTCCAATTTTCTTGCTATGGGCGGTCCTGATAATCCATGTAATTGACATATTATAATTCCACATATTTATCATTTGATTATGGACCTCTAAATACTAAGAGATATCATCTTGAATCTAGGCGTTTGTCCTCTCTTCCTTTCTTGCTCTTTTTGACTTGAGCGATCTACACTTTTACAAAATTCTTTATTATGTCATTTGGATGAGTCACAGTGTTTCCTTGGTTACCTGTGCAAAAAAATCCCCGGCCGGGGTTGCGCATGCGTATAGACGTCACTTCCGGTGCATCATATCCACTTCCGGTTGTGTGACGTCACTACGGACGTCACTTCCGGTGACTCATACCCACTTCCGGTTTTGCGCCGTCATTGCGGGAGGACGCCACCATTGGCGTTTCATTTGATGCAGGGACTGCATATAAGGTGAGTCTGACTGCTCATGGGCTACAGACCCCTGAGGAAGTCGTTTGGATACGACGAAACGCGTGGGGAGCCCGCCACCCCTGACCACCTGTGCCTCTCCTGACTGCTCTTAGGCTCACCGTCGACACCTTTGCTTGGGTACCCTTACTCTCCATCCTCTCGTTACCCCCTTGTCAACATGCTTACCCTGTAGCAATATTATTCCACCTTTTCAAAGGGTCCTGAGGTTGGTAATATTCTCTCGGCATTTACACACCTACCCGGTGATACTGTGTTCCTTGGGCATCTAGCAATATAGCCTTCATTTTATTATTGAATGGTCAGGCAGGCCTTGCATCACTTATTTTGTGTTGGTCAGGAGGTTGTTTACAGTTCACCACACTGGGTGACTGTATGTATTCTTGTACATAGTGTATTTTAATTGATTTTAAATGTCTGTTCTCTGATTGTCTGTCTTGTCAAATAATTTTTTGGAATAAACTTGGATTTATACTTTTGCATCATACATGAGCCTTTTGAATGCATTCTTTCTCTTGCTGTGTTTTAGCCTACCTGAGTATTGTTGCTGACCATGTCCATCCCTTTATGACCACAATGTACCCAACATCTGATGGCTACTTTCAGCAGGATAATGCGCCATGTCATAAAGCTGGAATAATCTCAGACTGGTTTCTTGAACATGACAATGAGTTCCCTGTACTCAAATGGCCTCCACAGTCACCAGATCTTAATCCAATAGAGCATCTTTGGGATGTGGTGGAATGGGAGATTCGCATCATGGATGTGCAGTCGACAAATCTGCGGCAACTGTGTGATGCCATCATGTCATCATGTCAGCACCTTGTTGAATCTATGCCATGAAGAATTGAGGCAAAAGGGGGTCCAACCCGTTACTAGCATGGTGTACCTAATAAAGTGGCCGGTGAGTGTACATGGCTCAGTGTATTGGGCCCCTTCTCTTCTAAGGACTCTGGAAACCCCTTACAACCCTCTCCACACAAGCCTTCAACATCAGGCTCTAAGGTTGCTCCCCATAAGAAAATAGAAATAGCAGCCACAGATCAGGGCTCCCAGGAACCACTGGAGAAAACCACAGGGACCAACTCCAGCCCCCATAATGCCCTCCTCCCGCCTGAAGAAGCAGTGTTTCTGCTTAGAGGGCACCCAGAGTTGCAAGCCCTGTTATCCCTCCTACCCTCAAAGAGGGACATGGAAGATCTTGCATCCGACCTAAGGTGCTTGGCGTCAGGAGTTACAACAGGTCCAAGATGAAGTCCACTCACTCCAGAATAGAATGGATGATATGGAATCATTTCGCTCGGAGGTCTCCTCTTCGCTCCAAGATATAAATTCCAGACTGAAGGCTCAATCCTCCCACCAACCTCTTCTCACAGCCCACTTAGAAGACTTGGAAAATAGAAGTCGCAGAAATAATATACGTATCAGAAGGTTACCAGAGGCGACACACCAAAATGATCTTATCCCGACGCTAACGGGCATATTCAACATTTTCCTGGGCCGACCAGCTGATTCTGCCATAGAATTTGACAGAGCCCACCGTGCCCTCCGGGCAAAAAGCTCACACCCCTCCAAGCCGAGAGACATTATCTGCCGTGTCCATCACTATACTCTAAAGGACCAAATCATGCAAAAAGCAAGAATCAAAGGGGTACTAGACTTTGATGGGGCTCAGATAACACTCTTTCCAGATCTCTCACGCCGCACTCTCCGCCAGCGAGCGATGCTGCGCCCACTACTCACTATCTTGCAACGCAAGAACATACAATATCGTTGGTGCTTTCCATTTGCCCTACACCAGTGATGGCGAACCTATGGCACGGGTGCCAGAGGTGGCACTCAGGGCACTCTTTGTGGGCACCCAGGCCACATTGCCCCAGCACAGAGTTCACCAGACACGACTAGAAGAATTCACCTGCAGGCACAGGCAATGTAGATGCCACTCTTCATAGCAACACATACTCAGCTTCTTCGGACTTTAGAAAGAGTGAATGGGTGAGGGCAAGGGTAGTTTATTGATGGAGGTCCTTCTTTTGAATTTGTGGTAGAACAGGGAGTTACTGCTTAAATTGCTGTGTTGGCACTTTGCTTTAAATACTGGGGTTTTTGTTGTAATTTGGGCACTCGGTCTCAAAAAGGTTCGCCATCACTGCCCTACACGCTAAAGTGGGCAATCGCCAAGAATCTCTCAACTCCCCAGAGGATCTTCCTGCCTTCTTGCGAGCTCTTGACCTCCCTCCAATGAACCTCCCAGAATGGGATGCACCTATCCTGGAACCTTCTCTGCCACCACGCCAGCCTTCCTCCTCTTGGAACGCACCCAACGAACACCGCCCGAGATCTCCACGCCCACAACGCCAAAGACCAAGGAGAAGAAGCTCATCGGAATGCTCACAGGAGGACTGATCTTCCCTGTTGACCGCCACATATCCCTCGTTCTCCTCCGAGTGGTGACACATTGTACCTCCTTACCGTTACTATTGTTGCTATATGTATCTCATTTAAGGCTTATTACCTGATCTCACCTTGGAGATATGGGAGGCGAGGAGAGCTGTACATTCTGGTGATGCATACATCCTCTTCATACACTACACAAAATGGATGCGGACCTAGAACGTACCTATTACACGCCTCTCCACCTCCCTTGTCTCCGATTGGTCAGACCCCCTTCACTAACCTCTCACTCCCCTCACATTTATCCAACATGTTACTTGTTATGGCCCACGACGGTCCATCCAATGTTTCTTAGTGTTTTTACTTTTTTCTGTATTGCCTTGATTCTAACAAAGTTCGCTCTGTTTTGGAATCTGTTGGTCAAAACCCCCCCATAGGTTTGACTGAGGTAGAACACCTTGGTCTCTCAGTGCTCTAGTGCGTGGCTTCCTGTTAACCCCTGCCCGGCCCTTCTCTGCATGTCCGGTTATTTGTCTTCCATCCCTACTCCCCCCCCTTCCCTAGTACTCTCCCTCAATTCACACCGAATTCCCTTCTTCCCCAGTGCAAGACAGTCCACTTCAAAGCAACTCACATGACACACATACACAACATACCGATGTCTCAACACCTTAACATAGCATCTTTTAATGCGAAGGGGATGAATATCCCAGAGAAACGCTCCCAGGTCTTATACTCCTTCCACAAGCAAAAAATCCATTTACTCTGTGTCCAAGAAACACATTTCAAAACGGAACATACACCTCTAAACACTAACCGATACTACCCCATAGCTGTTCACAGTACAAACCCTCAGGGTAAATCCAAAGGGGTCTCCATCTACATTCATAAATCTGCTCCATGTAAAATAGTCGAGACCATAGTCGACCCGAGGCAAGGTTCCTATTTCTCAAATGTGAAATCCAAGGTACTCTATACACTGTGGCTAACATACACGCCCCGAACAAAAACGAAACATCATTTATTCTGAAGGTGCTGGATGATCTTTGTGAGTTCTCCAGAGGCTCGTTAATTCAATGTGGAGATCTCAATTTAACTCTCAATCCACTAATTGACGCTTCCACGACTAGATCCTCCATCTCATTCAGACAAATAAACAAAGTTAGGAAAGCACTTCGTGATATGCAATTGTGTGATGTATGGAGATTGCAACATCCGGACACAAAAGACTACTCCTTCTTCTCCTCAGTGTATGGTTCCTACAGCAGAATAGACTATATCCTTCTGCAACAAAACCTCCTCTCAGTAACTCATGGGTCATCTATAGGTTCCACGTACCAATCTGACCATGCCTCCTGCTCCCTGTCTCTCTTCAAATCGCACAAGAAACAATTCAGTTGGAGACTCAATGAGTCCTTGCTGAAAGACGCCCTCTGTTTAACGGAGATGAAGCAGGAGACACAAGACTTCCTTAACGCTCAAGGTCTACATTCCACGACCCCACCACTCAAATGGAAATCCCTAAAAAACCTGCTCAGAGGAGTATTAATCAAACATGGAGCTAGGATTAAAAGGGAAGCAGGCGCCAAACTGTCCACTCTCTTCTCTACTCTTAGCACACTGGAACTACAACACTGACGTACGCTTCAATTGACGACCCTAAGAGAACTGACGGTAGTTAGACACGAAATTAACTCTATTCTAGAGGCTAAACAACAAAATATCCGTCAGTTCTGCTCGCGCTCGTTTTACGTTTTACCATCGCTATCTCCGGTGGACAGTTCCGCCCTGGAGACCCCCTTTACCATGGAAGAGCTGGCACAGGTCATTAAACACCTCCCCCCGGCAAAAGTCCGGGTCCGGATGGCTACACCGCTCCATTTTATAAAACCCTACAAGATACCATCTCGCCATGCCTTCTTAATGCGTTTAACTCAATATCCGGCACTGTCTCTTTCCCTCCTCCTCTACTTAGAGCCCACATTACAGTTATACCTAAAGAGGGGAAGGACCCACAGCTCTGTCCCAGCTATAGGCCTATATCACTCATCAATGTGGATGCAAAGGTATATGCCAAGCTGATAGCGAATAGACTGGCACCGCTCTTGGGATCCTTAGTCCACCCAGATCAGGTGGGATTTGTCCCTTCTAGAGAGGCCAGAGATAACACTCTGAAGACCTTCTCCCTCATAAGCTATGCTAACAGGACCAGAACCCCCGCGTTATTACTCTACCTTGACGCGGAGAAGGCTTTTGATCGGGTGGACTGGGGATTCCTTGAGGCTACACTGTCACAACTGGGTTTGGGTCCGTTGATGCGAACACGCATCAAAGCTCTATACGATCACCCACAGGCCCAGGTTAGGGTTAATGGCACCCTATCCCCACAATTCACCATCAAAAATGGGACTAGACAGGGATGCCCCCTCTCCCTGCTTCTATATGCATTAGTAATTGAACACCTCCTTATCGCAATTAGGTCCAACCAAGCCATAGAAGGTATCCAAATCGGGCACAGACAACATAAATGCTCGGCTTTCGCAGACGACGTCCTTCTCTACGTTACAAACCCGTCCGTCTCCATCTCCCACATTATGACCTCGCTCTCAACCTTTGGACACTTTAGTAACCATAAAATAAACATGTCAAAGTCGGTAGCAATGAGCATAGGTTTACAGCGAACCTAATTAAATCACTCAAAGATCATTTTCCCTTCACTTGGCAGACTAATGCCATCATATATCTAGGAACAGCCATTCCTGCAGACTCTGACCATATCTACCCACTGAACTATGGTAAATTTTTGCGCAGTCTCTAGACAGATCTATCAAAATGGAAATCCAAAAGGATCTCCTGGATAGGTCGGCTAAATTGTCTAAAGATGACGATCCTCCCCAGGCTGCTATACCTCTTTCAAACTATCCCACTGGCATTAAAGTCACCTTTTTTCAATAGCCTATCTGGCATCCTGAGTCGTTTCCTTTGGTCCTCTTCTCCCCTGAGAATAGCTAGGACCACGCTATACCGCCGGAAATTACAGGGCGGTCTAGGCCTACCCGATTGTAAGGGATACTACTATGCAGCAGTCTGCGCTCGTATCCTTGACCTGTACCACCATAAAAAAGACAAATTATGGATAGGAATAGAGGCAACCCAAGCACCCGCCCCTCTTCAAACCCTTCCCTGGACTTACACATACAACGCCCACGAACACCACCTTGCGAAACTACCATTCGTCACGGAACAGATCATAAGAACACTTAACAAGGCCCCCAAAGACTATCGTCTTTTCGACTGTAACGGCCCCCTCACACCAATCACTGACAATCCGGATTTCCCCCCGGGGGAATCTACCGCTTTTCTGGACCTTTTAAGATCGGGAAACCCGCTCACTTTTAAGGACATACTACAGGATACAGGCATTTCCCCTCTAAATGACCTAATCCCACAACAACAACCGACCAGTCGCTCCCAATGGGAATATACCCAAGTACAACATTTTTACCGGACCATCAAAAACAACTCCATAGGGAGGTTACCCCCTTTGAACAGCTATGCATCTCTCCATTCCCCACCTCAAGACCAATCTCCGCTTTATATGCTCTATACTTAGACAAGTGGGGAAACAACGCACTTCCATACGTGGAGGCATGGCACAGGGAACTAAACACGATCTTCAGCATAGAGGAATGGGAGAAATCCTTTGAAATATGCCATAAACTCTCCATCTCTAGCAAGGCCCAAGAGACTAACTATAAAATCATCTCTAGATGGTATTGGGTCCCGACCCGACTCCACGCGATCCACCAATCCTGCCCGGCCGAATGCTGGAGATGCAGACAAGCGCTTGGGACCATGACGCACATTTGGTGGGAATGTCCGACTATTCAACCATTCTGGCAGATGGTTATCAGACTCATACACAAGGTTACAGGTGTCAGGCTTCACAATGACCCTTCCCACCTCCTTTTCTCCATGATCCCCGCCATAACCTGTGCCACTAAGCGCCCCTTACTGGGATTCTTCCTCATTGCAGCAAGAGCCCTAGTCCCCAGGCTTTGGAAGACTAGGCGGATCCCCTCAGCAACTGATCTCCTACAGGAGATATTGTCCATACAGAGGATGGAGGAGCTTACAGCGGATTCCCATTCCACAGTTGAAAAGCACCTCAAGACTTGGGGCCCATGGCTTGATTTTCACCGCTCCCCTGACTTTACCACTTTTCAATGAAAGGTAGTTAAAATCCCCAAAAGACTGCCCTACGGGCTTCACCATTTGCTGTCTTGCACTCCCTCCCCCATTTCCCTACCCCTTACCCTTCCCTACCCTGCAACGTCTATATCCCCTTTACCTCTTGGAACCATTCCCATTTTTCTTGTTTGATATTGTTGATTGCAGTATAAATTGTAATGCTGTGTAACTGTGTAATTAAAGACATCTCCCACCTCCAAAGAAAGGAGATGAGATACAGGCAGTCCCCGGGTTACATACAAGATAGGGTCCGTAGGTTTGTTCTTAAGTTGAATTTGTATGTAAGTCGGAACTATATATTTTATAATGGTAGATCCAGACAAAAATTTTTTTTGCCCCAGTGACAATTGGTGTTTCAAAATTTTTGCTGTAATAGGACCAAGGATTGTCAATAAAGCTTCATTACAGACACCTTACAGCTGATCATTGCAGTCTGGGACTATTGTAAAGCATCCAGAGAGCTTCACCAGTGGTCACAGTGGGCAGAGGGGTCAGTCTGTAACTATGGGTCGTCTGTAAGTCGAGTGTCCTTAAGTAGGGGACCGCCTGTACTCTTCTTCATTGTACTACATCAAATTATGGACACTCAGTTACTGAATGTATACGCTTTTACGTTTGACAACATCTTTTTGTCATGGTTTTATGCTGTTGTAAAACTTCTCAATAAAAACCGTTTAATGATAAAAAAAAAGATTGCTCCCAAGAAAACATATCAACAGCATATAAGGTAAGAAGCTGTCATGCAGTCATGTCTGCCATATATCAGATAGATTATGTACATGAGAAGACATGGTTACTACATAAACTACTCCATGTTAATTATGATTTCTGAGGTAAAAATATTTCTATACATGATATAGAAGCTGATTCTACACTAGTACATGATGTGTGAGGTGTATGTGGTCACAACATTGTGATATAACCCCTGTATTATACTCCCCCAGGCAGCAGACATGTTTCTCCATGGTCTTCTGGTGAGTGAAAGAGGAAGAGAAAGACAGGACAGTAAGTGATATTTACGGCTTGGCCCACCCCTCTAACATTACCACCCTAGACCCTAAATATTCTGCCCTCTTAAAGCAGACCTATCCATATTAAATCAATACAACTACTTAAAAATGCCAGCGTTATAGGTCCCCTCATGCCAAAGACATGTCCCCCTATACAGAGACAGGACCTTCATATTCTTGCTGGATAATGCAGTAAATACTAATAATCCTGTCTGTTCTTTGCAAGTATTTCTATATAATCCTTTATAATCAGTAAGGACATCCCTGCACTGATGCAATTCTTTAGAGCCCCTTATATATTTCAGATTTCCACCTGTTCCTAAAAATAGAAGCCTCTTCTATACACCTGATGAGGCACTTGCTGCTTTTTCAGAAGTTCCTGTCTTGCTGACTGAACCTTAGACAAGCAGCAAGCTCTCCCTAGCTGTCTCGTGTATAATGCCATATGCATATGTGAACCTACTCTTATGCTGCAGAGTCACATCTTCAGCTCAGCCAATCACAGCCAAGTCTACACAGGACATGCTTGTGGTTGCTAAGGGGCTGTAGGCTGCTCTACCGGCTGCTTCAGCAGTCGATCAGGCACTTTAGCACTTTTTCCCAAACAAGGGCCCAGTTCCCTAACAGCAGGACTTGATTGGTATCTTGGTTTGTGGGTGCTGCATCAGCCATGAGGCAGTACCAGCTTCTGACTACCACCATATAGGCTGACTCCCTGTGACTTTCTTCACATTGCAGCCCAGACAGCTTGCTTCTCCTTTCTCCTAAAGCCTGCTTCCCAGCCCCAGCTTCTCCCCCGACAAATTCATATAGTTCTTTCCACCCAGCTCCCAGCCAGCTGCAATACAAGTGAGAATTGCATTTGATTTGCTGTATGAGAAGTTGAGCCGATCCTCTATAAAGAAGGAAGGTAATTCAGTATTCAGGTTAGGCAGGATGTAACAGGGGGAGTACTGAGTATTTTAGAAAATGGGGGTTTTATATAATGCTGCAATGCTCACCCTGCCTGCACTGTAAAAAAACTCAGATGAGCTGGGAAGAGAAGTAGGGGAGGGTAGTGGATGGCAGGACAAGAAGTCTACTTACTTCTTGTGCCAGCAGTAGCTACTGTGCTACAATCTCCTAAGCCACAACCCTAATCATGCACTGGCCACGCCCCAAATTTTATTTACTAATAATCATCTTCATTATAATAATAATCACCATAATAATAAGAAAAAGAAACCTCTCCATAATAATAAAAAAATGTTGCCCAGCTTGAGATTTAAACTCACAAACTATTGTACATGCAATAGAGATAAAGGCTTCTATCCACTAGGCTATTGGTTTAGTGGATATGAATGGGAGGATTTTATGTAACTAAAAGATGTATGTAGAGATACATCTTCTCAGAGAATACTATTGTAATTATTGAGACGACTATTATTATTATTTTTATTATTATTATCATAAAGACAATCATTATTATTATTATTTTAATAATAATTATCTCAATGATAATAATCTCAATAATAATAATCTCAATAATCTCAATCATAATAATAATAAGAATAATAATAATCTCAATAGTAATAATCTTAATAACAATCTCAATAATCTCAATACTAATAATCTCAATAATCTCAATACTAATAATCTCAATACTAATATCTCAATAATAATGTCAATAAACTCAATACTGATAATCTCAATAATAATAATCTCAATCTCAATAATTTTAATAATATCAGTAATCTCAATCAACTCAATAATAATCTCAATACTAATAATCTCAATAATAATAATCTCAACAATAATAATCTCAATCATCTCAATAATAGTAATCTCTTGTGTCTGGGGGAACCCTAGGAGACCATATATGGACAGATGGTGATCTGAACCTGATGACGTGGTCCCTGGTCTCCGCTAACCAAAGAAGCTACCAGTCAAACCACGCCCCAGCCAATGAGCCAACAGCGGTAGACTAGTTATGAATTACGGCATCAGAGTTGTCACGGGTGGCCCCGCGACCCACATCGCGGGTCGCGGGCTCACCCGTGCTGCCCTGCCCCCGCCAGCGCATCTCACCCGTCCTGGCTCCTGGCTCGCTCCCCTCCTCTGTGTGCGCGCGTCCCCGACTGCTAGGGCACACGCGCGACACCTTCTCCAAATTTAAAGGGCCAGCTCGTCATTAATTGGCGCTGGCCATATTGCCCAATTCTACATAGCCTGCCTCTTCCTGTGACCCTTGCCGGATCTTTGTGCCTCATAGCCTGTGTTCCTGTGTATTCCTGCGTTCCTGTGTGATCCTGCATCCCTGTGTATTCCTGTGTGTTCCCGCTCCTGAGTCCTATGTTACCCGAGTTCCTCTGTGTTGCTGTGTTCCGTGTGTCTGTGTTCCCACTCCCACCTGCCTGGACCTCCCGTTGCTGACCCCGGACTTGGACCTGACGTTGCACCTCTGCCGCCTGCCCTGACCCTGTGCCTGGACCTGACTACGAGATTGTCATCCACTAAGGTACCTCGACCTCGGCTGCCACCGCGGGTTGGTCGCACCTGTGGAATGACCTGGTGGTATCCTGCCGCAGCAAGTCCAACCCGCTTTGCGGCGGGCTCTGGTGAAAACCAGGTGCCGCTTGGGCTCCGGTCCCAGGTGTCGGCTAGTTCCATCTCCCGCGGTGGTCCAGAGGATCCACTGATCCTGACAAGAGTCGAATCAAATAGAGTAGCACAATGCCTTAAATAGATAAAACTTAATTTTTAATAATATTGCAATAAAAAGCACAAATAACACATGCTCAAATAAAAATAGCACATAGTGTAATATGTCTTAGTGAAATGGTTCAGCTTAGGTGGACACAACAAAACTTTTTGTCATACCTAAGTGTCATGTAACCTCGAGCAGGCAGTTAATTACCGCCAATCAAAACAAAAAACTCATATTAGGTCAACAACATGTAACAAAACTTAAGGGTAATGGAGATTACATATAGCGCATTTGGGCAAAGAGAGAGAGGGGTAAATAAAATAGGTTCGGTCTCACCCGTCTTCATCCAAGTCTGTGGGGGTACAGGAGTCCAGATGAGAATATTGCCTAGTAAGTCCTAGTATAACTCATTCCCTAGAACTACCAAAATCATGATATATCCATTAGGGTATCAAGCATCCTATCGAAATGAAGCATGATAAACCAGAAACACTTACTCATAAATGCAGACACAGTGAATGTGACAATCTTCTTATATTTGTTATCTATGACCACTTTCCTTCTAAATCAACTTTTAAAATGATGCTTATGAGTCAGAAGGTCCAGAGACCAGGCATTACTCCAGCAGTAATCTACTGCTGACATCCCTGTTGGAGCAAGCACCAATTGCAGGTATTAACCTTTTATATGCCTGCAGGGAGTTTCCCTGCTCAATTGTTACCTCTTTAAGTATTTTCAGGGGTTGCAATCAGCGCTATGACAACCCTGAAGTCTGATCTAGGACCCTAGAGCTGTCCATAGTAAATGCCTGTAATGTCCTGTCTGTGACAGAACCTTACAAACAGTGAGTCTATAAGGTTCTTGTAACCACAACAAAAGACAAAGATGGATGCGTATACAGGATATAACAATAACAAAGTTACAGGACAATCAAAAGATTAAAAACAATATTTAAATAATTAAAAAATATATCCAACGGATGTATAAAGCTACCAAGGGCAAGTGATGCCCAAATACTCCCTATTCCAAGTTGGTCAATATAATATCCGCACACAGATACAATACTCAATAATAATTCATGTATAAACAATCAGTAAACAAGGTACATAAAGTGGCCTGTGCAGATAAGGTGCATGAATGAAGTTGTCCCTGAACCTGGTCATACAATACCAAAGGTGGTCCCAGAGTAGGAGAGTGACAGGTTAATGCGAACCGGTTGCAGGGGCAGCCAAAAGGGGGAGGAGGGAGTAAGGCAGATCCAAGGTATAAGGTTCTTAAGGTTATGTAAGGTTCTGTATGGTTTCTTGCATTACATGTTGTCCCACATAAAATGCAAGAAAAGTATCATAGTATCATAGTATATAAGGCTGGAAGGAGACGCAAGTCCATCAAGTCCAACCTTCAAGAATTAAATAAATTTTTTACCCCATAACCCGTGATATTTCCTCTCCAGAAAGTCATCCAGGCCTCTCTTGAACATGTACATAGAGTCGGCCATAACACCACCTGCGGCAGAGAGTCCACATCCACTGCTCACCGAAAAGAACCTTTGTCTATGGTGATGGAAAATCGCCTCTCCTCTAGGCGTAGAGGATCCCCTTGTCCTGGTCACGGCCAGGTATAAAAAGATCTTTGGAGAGATCCTTGTACTGTCCGTCAGGTATTGGTACATGTGAATGAGGCTCCCCCAGTCGTCTTTTCTAAACGAATAATCCCAATTTGTAATCTGTCAGGTGTATTCTAATCCCCAACCCCCCTAAACCTGGTTGCTCTCCCTGCACCCGTCCACTCAAACCTTATACACTGGTGCCCAAACTGTACACAATCCATGTGGGGCTGACCAGGAGGATAAGGGCAAAACTATGTCTTACAGAGAATCTATCCCTCTGGATACATCCCATTTTATTGCTTAGGCGGCAGCAGGCGCCTGGCGCGCCAAAAAAGACCATCCACCAAACGCCCAAGGTCCGGTCAGCGTCAGTACGAAGCGTAATGACCGTGATAGACATATATACGTGTTGCCAGTGGCCAAGGGCAGAACGGAACAGATCGACAGAAAACCCATCACCATGCTCGCCCACCCGCAAGCCCACAAACCCTCGGTAATGCAAACTACGACCCAGTATATATACTACACAAGCGAGACCATCACTGCAAAAGGAAACTGGCTGGGAAAAAACCCACTACAGTCATTAAAAATATAAAAAGGGCCCAAGCTGCACCCAGTGGCCACATCCCTGGTAACATCACCCAATCGGAGATATGCCAGAAGGACCCACCTCTCGGTGGTTGCGATCACTAAGCCATCTTACCCAGATACACAGATTTCTCCTATTCCCAGCAGTCTCATTTATACCAACCTGTTATGTGGCACGGTGTCAAATGCCTTTGAGAAGTCCAGATTACAACATCCACAGCGTCCCCCAGACCAGTCTTGAACATACCTCCTCGTAGAAACCAATCAGATTAGTCTGACAGGACCGACTCTCATAAACCATGCTGACGCTGGGTTATAAGGTTGGCACAGTGAGATACTCGCAGGATAGCATCTCTAATAAACCCCTCAAATATTTCCCCACCACAGCAGTTAGACTACGGGTCTGTAGTTCCCAGAGCGCTATTGCCCTGATATAGGTACCATTGCGATGCGCCAGCTTCACTTGTGGAACATAACCAGTCCTCAGTGAATCTTCAAATATTAAAAATAACGGTCTGTCTATCACCGTACATAATTCATGCAGAAGTAATAAAAAACATATCTATACAAAAATGGCACTGTTGGAAAGTACAACATGCCCCGCAAAAAAATCAAGCTTTCAAACAGCTCTATACAAAAAAAATTACAATAATTATGCCAGTTGGAAGATGGTGATGTAAGAATTATTACATAATTCAATTAATAATTATTATATAAAAAATATAGAAGTTTGGTATAGCTGTAATTGTACTGATGCATAGAATATAGACCACATGTTACTTAGGTATATGGTGAACACCAAAAAAATTGTGAAAAATCAATTAAAGAGCTGCTTTTTCTAAAAACACCCCACAAAAAATTTATTATATTCTCAGCCATACGCAATAGCCACCTCAAAGCAGTATCACTGAAAAATGCACCTAATTCCGCGAAAAATAAGCCCTCACGTGGCAAAATTGCCAGAAAAACTAATATTTAATAACTCAGAAAAGTGTGCTTATGAACAACTAATATTTAATAACTCAGAAAAGTGTGCTTATGAACAAACTAAAAACCACAGTAGGGCAAAATTGGCCCTCTTTCTCTTCTGCGCCTCGCTGTGCACCCATAAAACAGGTAACGTTTAAGATGAGTTTTCTCTTTTTATCTTTTGTGAATTTGTAAATTTTAGGGTTAAATGAACTGATTCTACAATTCTAAATTTCACCTCCATTTTGTTTAAATTACAATGAAGATCTCAAAAGGTTAACAATCTTCCTAAAAGCTGTTTATAATAGTTTGAGGGGTGCCGATTTGAAAATGCAGTAAAATATAGGGAAGTTTTAATATTATATATTTCAAATTCCATAAAAAACAATAAGATCCCCAAAAATAAAATTCTGAAATCTCCTTTAACCCCTTCACACTCCGTGACGGATATATCCGCCACGGAGCTATGAAGGGTGTATGAAGAGGGCTCACAGGTTGAGCCCTCTTCATACAGAGACAAACTTTGCTGTATGTTGCAGCAAAGACCCATCGCTATCACCCGCGCTCAGTGCCTGCACCGATCGCAGCTGTCAACCGAACGTCATCAAGGGGGGGTGATCGGTTGCCATGGTAGCCTCGGGTCTTGGTCAGAGCCGAGGTTGCATGGTTTCTGAGGATTCGTTACAATGAGCCACTGGCTCATTGTAATGAATCATGTGCAAAAATTCCATATACTGCAATGCAGTATCTAGGTAATAGTGAAAAAAAAAGAAAAAAAAAAGTTAAAAAATGTAAAAAATTTATAAAATATTAAAACTTCAAATCCCCCCTTTCCCTAGAACTGATATAAAACATAACAAACAGTAAAAATCACAGACACATCAGGTATCTCTGCGTCCCAAAATGCCGGATCTATCAAAATATAAAAACGGTTACGGCCGGCGGTGACCTCCGAGACGGGAAATGGCGCCCAAATGTCCAAAACGTGACTTTTACACCTTTTTACATGACATAAAAAGAGTAATAAAAAATGATCAAAATGTCGCACAGTCCTCAAAACATCATCTCATTTTGCAAAAAATGACATATCACACAGCTCCGTACACCAAAGTCTGAAAAAGTTATTAGCGCCAGAAGATGGCAAAAAAATGTTTTTCTTTTTTGTACACATTTGTTTAACCTTTGAAAATGTATTAAAGCGCATTAAAACCTGTATAAATTTGGCATCACCACAATCGTACCGAACCAAAGAATAAAGTATAGGTGTTATTTGGCGCGCAGAGTGAAAGTCGTAAAAACTGAGCCCACAAGAAAGTGCCGCACACGTTTTTTTTTTCAATTTTTCCACATTTGGAATTTTTTTCCGGCTTCCCACTACATGGCAGGGAATAATAAATAACATCATGGGAAAGTAAAATTTGTTACATGCAAAATAAGCCCTCATTCAGCTCTGTACACAGAAAAATGAAACAGTTATGGATTTTTGAAGATGGAGAACGAGAAATGAGCGAAAATACCCTGCGTCCTTAAGGGGTTTAAAATTCAGGAAACTGATGTTTGACTTGTAAACCGCAAGACATCAAAATAAAATATCCAACATTTTTAAAATAATGAAAAACATGCAATTAATTTGGGTGGTAATTTCAAATTAATTTTAAAAATATTTAATTCAATTTATATTTAAATTATATTTAATAAACACAATGAAACATCAGCCAAATTTAGCACTAACATGAAATACAATGTGTGACTAAAAATTATCTCAAAAATCACTTTGGTAAGGGGCGAGGCCTGAGATCGAAGATGGAGTTCTGACCAGAGACTCACTAGCGACTTCATAAAGCTTACCTCAGTGGACCTAGGAAGCTGATGTAACCTTACCTATGGGCCGAGGAAGCTGACGGATTTCTACTCAGGCTGCGACACTAGTAATGACGGCCAACATCCCATATCAGGAGACTCCCCGCCACTCACTTCTGGGCCCATCGGCAGGCACATCTAATGCTGTAGTCTTACTGCAGGTCTCCTGGAGGCATTCCCGGCATCTCCACCATGACAACAACAGGAAGCGGAGGGAGCTATCTCGCCGCAGGGGAACTAAACAAGATGTGTCGGCCTCACCATCAGCATGCTCCTCACCCTCAACAACCACGAAAAAGCACCCACAATGAGCTTATTGGCTCTCACTGGTAGGTGAAGTGACCTAAATTAAATCTAAGTTAGCCTGGAAGACAGGAATAGGCGAAACAACTTGAAATTTCATGGCATTTCAGAAATAGTCCCCCCAGTGGTACTTACTTCATATATCACAAGCAATATCAGAGCTCTTCTTCCAGTAGTTTTGCCTAAGAAACTGATAATTGACAGAGCTCATAAGCTACCCAATCCGACATCTCTACGTGATGAAGTCCGTAGAGATTTCATCAACAGGACTCACTTTTTCCATGTGAAAGAGGCCTTAATGCTTTTTGCCAAGAAAGCAAAGACACTTCCAGGTCCATACGCAGACATTCAGATCTTTGCAGACCACTACCAATCTACCCTTCAAGCTCACCAACAGTTTGCTCAACTGACCTCAGCATTACAAAACACTGGCATTGCATATAAGTGGGGATACCTCATTAAGCTTTGGTCCAGAAAGATGGAGGGACCCATGTTACACGAAGCCCACAAAAGAGCCCACCTTTGCTTCTCTACTTTGGGATCCGAATCACCATTGAAATTATGGGTGTCCCATCCAAAGATCCACCTCCTGCGTAAGAGCAATAGAGGAATTAAGCCCAAGTACCCATCTAGGCAGTGAGGTCTAGGACATTATACAGGTGAACTGTACCCCATATTTACCAGGTGATATATTCAACCTGTATTTCCATACATCTACCCATCCCTCTTCTTGAGAATGTGCCATAATGACCACCCTCTGTTTTTCTATCACTAAGCCATTACTTACCCGATACACGATTTTCTCCTATTCCCAGCAGTCTCATTTTATATACCAACCTTATGTGGCACGGTGTCAAATCCTTTGAAGTCCAGATATACAAACATCCACAGCGTCCCAGATCCAGTCTTGAACTTACCTCCTCGTAGAAAACAATCAGATTAGTCTGACAGGACCGATCTCTCATAACCCATGCTGACGCTGGGTTAAGGTTTGGCACAGTTAGATACCAGGATAGATCTCTAATAAACCCTCAAAATTTTCCCCACCACAGCCGTTAGACTTACGGGTCTGTAGTTTCCCGGATCGCTATTTGATCCTTTTTGTATATGGTACCACCTTTGCTATGCGCCATTCCTGTGGAAATACCAGTCCTCGTGGAATCTTCAAATATTAAAAAAACGGTCTGTTACTACCGTACATATTCATGCAGAAGTAAATAAAAACATATCTATAAAAAATGGCACTGTTGGAAAGTACAACATGCCCGCAAAAAATCAAGCTCTCAAACAGCTCTATACAAAAAAAATTACAATAATTATGCCAGTTGGAAGATGGTGATGTAAAGATTATACATAATTCAATTATAATTATTTATAAAAAATATAGAAGTTTGGTATAGCTGTAATTGTACTGATGCATAGAATATAGACCCCATGTTACTTAGGTATATGGTGAACACCAAAAAAAAAATTGTGAAAATCAATTAAAGAGCTGATGTTTTTCTAAAACACCCCACAAAAATTGATTATTATCTCAGCCATACCAATAGCCACCTCAAAGTAGTATCAATGAAAATGCACCTAATTCCGCGAAAAATAGCCTCACGTGGCAAAATTACCGAAAAACTAATTTTAATAACTCAGAAAAGTGTGCTTATGACAAAAACTAAAAACCACAGTAGGGCCAAAATGGCCTCTTTCTCTTCTGCGCCTCGCTGTGCACCCATAAAAAGGTAACGTTTAAGATGAGTTTTCTTTTATCTTTTGTGAATTTGTAAATTTTAGGGTTAAATGAACTGAGTCTACCATTCTAAATTTCACCTCCAATTTGTTTAAATTACAATGAGATCTAAAAGGTTAACAATCTTCCTAAAGCTGTTTAAATAGTTTGAGGGGTGCCGATTTGAAATGCAGTAAAATATAGGGAAGTTTATAATATATATTTCAAATTCCATAAAAAACAATAAGATCCCCAAAATAAAATTCTGAAATCATCCTTAAACCCCTTCACACTCCGTGACGGATTATCCGCACGGAGCTATGAAGGGTGTATGAAGAGGGCTCACAGGTTGAGCCCTCTTCCTACAGAGACAAACTTTGCTGTATGTTGCAGCAAAGACCCATCGCTATCACACGCGCTCAGTGCCTGCACGATCGCAGCTGTCAACCGAACGCATCAAGGGGGGGTGACGGTTGCCATGGTAGCCTCGGGTCTTGGAGAGCCGAGGTTGCACTGGTTTCTGAGGATTCGTTACAATGGAGCCACTGGTCATTGTAAGAATCAGTGCAAAAATTCCAATACTGCAATGCAGTATCTAGGTAATAGTGAAAAAAAAGAAAAAAAAAAGTTAAAAAATGTAAAAAATTATATAATATTAAAACTTCAATCCCCCTTTCCCTAGAACTGATAAAAACAATATAAACAGTAAAAATCACAGACACATCAGGTATCTCTGCGTCCCAAAATGCGGATCTATCAAAATGTAAAAAACGGTTACGGCCGGCGGTGACCTCCGAGACGGGAAATGGCGCCCCAAATGTCCAAACGTGACTTTTACACCTTTTACATGACATAAAAAGAGTAATAAAAAAGATCAAAAGTCGCAAGTCCTCAAACATCATCTCATTTGCAAAAAATGACATATCACACAGCTCCGTAACAAAGTCTGAAAAAGTTATTAGCGCAGAGATGGCAAAAAAAGTTTTTTTTTTTTGTACACCATTTTTTAACCTTGAAAATGTATTAAGAGCATTTAAAACCTGTATAAATTGGGCATCACCACATGTACCGAACCAAAGAAAAGTATAGGTGTTATTTGGCGGCAGAGTGAAAGTGTAAAAAATGAGCCCACAAGAAAGTGACGCACAATTTTTTTTTTCAATTTTTCCCATTTGGAATTTTTTCCGGCTCCCACTACATGGCAGGGAATAATAAATAACATCATGGGAAAGTAAAATTTGTACATGCAAAATAAGCGCCTCATTCAGCTGTACACAGAAAATGAAAACAGTTATGGATTTTTGAGATGGAGAACGAGGAAATGAGCGAAAATACCCTGGCTTAAGGGTTAAAATTCAGGAAACTGATGTTTGACTTGTAAACCGCAAGACATCAAAATAAAATATCCAACATTTTAAAATAATGAAAAACATGCAATTAATTTGGGTGTGATTTCAAATTAATTTTAAAAATATTTAATGAAATTTATATTAACATTATTTTAATAAACACAAGGAACATCAGCCAAATTTAGCACTAACATGAAATACAATGTGTGAATAAAAATTATCTCAAAAATCACTTTGGTAAGGGGCGAGGCCTGAGATCGAAGATGGAGTTCTGACCAGAGACTCACTAGCGACTTCATTAAAGCTTACCTCAGTGGACCTAGGAAGCTGATGGAAACTTACCTCTGGGCCGAGGAAGCTGACAGATTTCTACTCAGGCTGCGACACTAGTAAGACGGCCAACATCCCATATCAGGAGACTCCCGCCACTCCTTCTGGGCCCATCGGCAGGCACATCTAATGCTGCAGTCTTATGCAGGTCTCCTGGAGGCACTCCCGTTTCTCCACCATGACAACAACAGGAGCGGAGGGAGCTATCTCACAGCAGGGGAACTAAACAAGATGTGTCGGCCTCACCATCAGCATGCTCTCACCCTCAACAACCACGAAAAAGCACCCACAATGAGCTTATGGCTTCAATGGTAGGTGAAGTGACCTAAATTAAATCTAAGTTAGCCTGGAGACAGGAATAGGCGAAAAACTTGAAATTTCATGGCATTTCAGAAATGTCCCCCCAGTGGTACTTACTTCATATATCACAAGCAATAGCAGAGCTCTCTTCCAGTAGTTTTGCCTAAGAAACTGATAATTGACAGAGCTCATAAGCTACCCAATCCACATTCTACGTGATGAAGTCCGTAGAGGTTTCATCAACAGGACTCACTTTTCCATGTGAAAGAGGCCTTAATGCTTGTTGCCAAGAAAGCAAAGACACTTCCAGGTCCATACGCAGACATTCAGATGTTTGCAGACCAATACCAATCTCCCTTTGCTCAAACTGACCAGCATTAAAAACACTGGCATTGCATATAAGTGGGGATACATATAAGCTTTGGTCCAGAAAGGAGGGAGGGATCATGTTACAACGAAGCACAAAAGAGCCCCACTTTGCTTCTCTACTTTGGGATCCGAATCACCATTGAAATTATGGGTGGTCCCATCCAAAGATCCACCTCCTGCGTAAGAGCAATAGGGAATTAAGCCCAAGTACCCATCTAGGCAGTGAGGTTAGGACCATATATCAGGTGAAATGTACCCAATTCCAGGTGATATATTCAACCTGTATTTCCATACATCTACCCATCCCTCTTCTTGGGAAAAGTATGGAAGAAGAGAAAGGCAAACAGGGAGAGACCGGGTCGCGCTCATAGAGTAGTATTTTTTAGTTAGTTAAACATAGTTGGTGATATTACACATAATCAAAAGGACTGAGGCTCACCAGATGTGGTTGTGCTAAGTTAGGCACAACACTAGTTATCGCTCAGTTGCAGTGATAGGTGCTGCCCTCAGATAGTGGACATCGAGACACGGTTGCCGGGACGGTCAGGATGGAGGTAAAATGCAGTGGGTTGAATACTGTCTGATGTGGCGCACACTCAGGTTCAAGCGGATACGTCAAATATGGTAAAGTATTTATTGGTAATCTCGGGACACAACGCGTTTCGGAGTATCAGGGACTCCTTTCTCAAGTGAAATGAGACTGAAAATAAAGTTTCCATATATACACATTGACAATTGACATAGAGGCAAGATAAAAGGACATAAATTTCATATAAAATTCATACAAAAATTATATATATATATAAAAAAGAAGAATTATTTGTAAAAAGATTTTAGACAAATGGATGATAGTATAGTGAAATTCATGGGACAGCGATGGTGGAAGATAAAAAAAAACTTTGTTCCCACGAATCAGCATAAACTTCGGATTTGTGACAAATCGGATTTTCCATGAAATTCCTATTTAATTCCACTTTTTTCGAATCGATTCACCCATCTCTAATTACCATATTCAAATACCCTATACATATTTATTTTTGAATAGGGTAGGTGTACTGTACATTTATATGGTAACATGGGAGAAATAATTGTCTGAGATCAGCTAATACAGGTGCATGGACAACTGTCCCTATCACATATAATGATAAAATGCAGTGGGTTGAATACTGTCTGATGTGGCGCACACTCAGGTTCAAACGGATACGTCAAATATGGTAAAGTATTTATTGGTAATCTCGGGACACAACGCGTTTCGGAGTATCAGGGACTCCTTTCTCAAGTGAAATGAGACTGAAAATAAAGTTTCCATATATACAAATTGACAATTGACATAGAGACAAGATAAAAGGACATAAATTTCATATAAAATTCATACAAAAAATTATATATATATATAAAAGAAGAATTTTTTGTAAAAAGATTTTAGACAATTGGATAATAGTATAGTAAAATTCATGGGACAGCGGTGGTGGAAGATATGAAGGGAAGGGTCTATATAATCATATATATAGGGGGTGATACATTGTGAGGGTGGGTGGGGGGGACGGGGGAAATTTTCAGTAAACGTGGGGGTAATAAATATTAGATAGCAGATTACCTTCACGGTGATCGATTCTGTTGGGGTAAAATAGGGATAAATATTAAGTAGATAAAAAGTTTTTTTGCCAGGTAAGATTTGCCAGGTAGAAGTAAAAAATGAGTATGTAGCTCACATAGTTAGACAGAGGAGCTGATTGGCTAAGAATAAAAATAGATCGATAAATAAATAAATAAATACATCAATGTGTTAAGTACATCAGTGTGGTAAATACATAAGAAGGCAGAGCCATCGTACAAAAATGAATCCATCAGTACATTAATTGTGGTAAATATATATGAAGGCAGAGCCAACGCTTACCTGTACCACGGGAGAAGCGTAGTTCTATCCCTGTGGTAGACAGGAGGCTCAGGAACGGGCTCAGGAATGGGAGGGGAGGAGCTCGCGCCAAGGGGAATGTTGGCGCGTGCGCTCACTAGACAGAAACCAATAATTTGGGGTGAATGCTAGACCCCAATCGTTATTGTTGATGAAACTGACGAAGGATTGGATGCTCTCCGTTGGGCCGTCCCAGATCAGCAGGAGATCATCAATGTACCTTCGGTACAAGACAATATGTTCTTCCCATTTGGGGTTGTTCTGAATGAAAATGTTCTCAAACTCGCCCATATAGAGATTCGCGAAACTGGGGGCAAATCTAGTCCCCATCGCCGTTCCGCAGGTCTGTCTATAGATCTTATTTTGAAAAGTGAAAACGTTATGTGTGAGTATAAATTTTATAGCATCGAGAATAAAGAGTTTTTGCTTCTTTGGCATGGTTGGATCGCGGCTGAGGCACAGGTCAACTGTTTCGATACCTTTATCGTGGGGAATGTTTGAATAGAGTGCCGAGACATCAAGTGTGACCCAAAAGTATGTAGGTTTCCACTTGATGTCTTTAAGTGCGATAATGACACTTGTTGAGTCTCTTAAATATGAGTCTAGGATTACCACTAGAGATGAGCGAGTATACTCGTCCGAGTATACTGCTCGGTCGAGTATTAGCATACTCGGACCGGCTCGTTACTCGGACGAGTATCTCACCGGCTCGAGATCGAGCAGTAAATTAATAAAATAAATTGAATAAAAGTATTTTTATTGTAAAAAAAAAATATTACACATGTTTGCAGATGTTTTACTTGTAAGAACACATTGAAATAACACTATTCTTCACTTTGCAGGTGTTCGCGCGTGTCTCCCGCTAAGTTAGGAGATGTGCACGAACATCTGGAATGTGAAGAATAGTGTTATATTAATGTGTTCTGCACTTAAATGGTCCTGTATTCACTGTTTTTAATGTTTTAATTCTATTCTTCACATTGCAGGTGTGACAGCGCGTGTCTCCCGATCGGATTCGGACTATACGCCCGCAGACATCTTAAGTGAAGAATACTGTTATAATCAATGTGTTTCTGCACTTAAATGGTCCTGTATTCCACTGTTTTTAATGTTTTAATTCATTTCTTCACTTTGCACGTGTCGAGACGTATCGCCGAAACCTAATCGGGAACACGCGCGCACGACCTGCAATGTGAAGAATAGACTAAACATTAAAAACGAGTGAATCAGGACCATTTAAGGCAGAACACATTGAAATAACACTATTTACTTCACATCCGATGTTCGTGCACATCTCCTAACTAGCAGGGGAGACACCGTGCGGCGAACACCTGCAAAGTAAGAAAAATAGTTTTATATTCAATGTGTTCTTAAAAGGTAAAAACACTGCAAACATCTGGAATTTTTTTTTGGCACTGTTCTTGTTACTGTCAGTTTTATTAAAAAAATGGCTCGGGTCTCCCATTGACTTCAATGGGGCTCGTTATTTCGAGACGAGACCCGAGCATACTGGAAAAAGTTTCGCCTCGAATACGAGCACTCGCAGCCTTTTAGTGCTCGTCATCCTCTAATTAACCACATTTTCTGGAGGTGGATATCAAAGTAGTTTGGATAAGATTCAGGATAATGAGGAGAGAGATGCAATGAAATGATGGTCTTCCAGGCGGATTGGCGGGGGTCTTTTTTACTTTTGGTAAGTTGGTAGAATACAGGTGGTGGTGGTGTCCAATCCAGATGTAGTCTCTTTCGCTTTTGTTTTATTTTATTAATTATATATGCCTCATTGAGGAGGGTTTTTTTTAATTCAAAGGGAGTCATGGTTGAGGGGGTTTTAGTGTGATTTTTTATGAGAGATCTACGTCTGAGAGTATTTGAGAGGGCTTCTGTGGTGTAGGTTGATCGATCCTGTATGACGATCCCTTCCACCCTTGTACCGCACATGGCGTATGAGTAATCGACTCATGTGTCATAAGGTGGTCGTCAAGAGGAACTTATTGTCTCACAAACTGTCGAAGATTATGAGTTGTGTTTTGGTTGTTGGAAGTGATAGATCTAAACTTCCTTTTCTAACCAGTGCATAAAGGTTGCAATGTTGCTAACCAGGGAAAAAATCAATTGAGGAGTGGGGAGAATGTGGATTTATATTTTAATCCAATGGGTTTGATGGGGGGGTTCAATTTAGGTGGTTCATGTTGTCACCATTCGGAGAATTGTTCGATCGTCTGGTTCTCGGGGGCGACACTCACTTGTGAGACTTCTTTGGGAGTTATGTTGGGAAGGTTGAACAATGTTGTAAGTGTTAGTTTTCTGATAAAATGATTGTAAATCAATGAAGAGTGAAAATCATAATTTGGGCCGGGTTGGGACAGTACGAAAGGCTTTATTATAGAAGGTGTAAATTCATGTTTCTAGCTGGTTAGTGGAGTAAGGAGAGACTTGAAATTACTTACTTCAGTTTCTTGTTTTTCTGGTTGGTTCGTAGGGTTAAGTCTGTGGTTCCAGTGGGGGTGGGTTTTTGTCTTATGGTGGTATTCTTTGTCCCCCTCTGGTTCCTGTCTGGATTTTTGCTTTTTTGCTCTTTACTGGAGCCCCATGTGAAAAAATGGTGTTGGTTTTTTGACAGGGTTGGTCTGCATGGAGTGTGTTTCAGAAAAGGGGTTTCGAGTCAGTGTGGTGATCCAGGCGGTAGTGGTCGGTGTAGGGAGAATTGCGTGGTTATGTTTTGAAGTGGGGGTGTATGGCTTGGTCATTCAGGGTAACAGGGGCGATGGGGTGTGTGGAGTGGTTGGGTCGAATTAAAGAATCGTAGGTGTTAGAGGTGGTGTTTGAGACGAGCTGACGTAGATTTTGAATGTGGATTGTGGAGATTCAAGTGAACAAAATGTTGGCTTCGAGGGGTATGGTGGGGAGGGAAGAACGGGGGGCGTGTGAGGAAATTGGGAGGTGTGCTATCATCACCGATTTCTATCTGAAATGCGGGATCCAGGTAATGTGGATTGTAGTTCAATCGGAGAACACATCTTTTTTGGGGAAGGTTTGGATGTTATTTGGGTGGTGTGGTGTGTTGGGAGGATAATTTCGTTACGGTAGTTTGATGGTGTTCTTATGGAGTTGTTGTGTATCAGATTTGATTTTTTGGATTTTTGTTTCATTGTTTTGTTTTTGGGAGTTTATGTATACTTTGCAAACCTGTTGGTGGTGGTGTTTGGGGAAATTTGGAAGGTGTGGTTGGTTTGTATAGCGAAGGGGTCTGTTTTTGGTGACAGAGTCGTGTTTGGAGTGGGCGGGGGTGTTGGTTTGGTTGAGCCAAAATTTTTATAGTGTTGGATAGGAAATAAGTCTATCTCTTTGTAGTTTACCCATTTTTGTCTATGTTTCTTTTTCAAAACTGAGTATTATGATTCGTGATATCCGGCGAATTTCACAAAGTCAGGATGATTATGATGGTGATCTTAGGAGTTATGGCATGTATTGATATGAAGGGAATGTTAAATTTCTGATGACTTCCTCTCTTTTCGTGCAGCTCCGTTCCATGAGTCCAGGGGCGCACGAGCAGAGGAAGTCATCCCAGGTTTTGGCAAATGTAGAGTTCAGCAGTTTTAAAACAGCATTCAGTTCTATTCGGAGTCCTCTTGGGACGATGTTCCTTTAAGCGTAGAGACGTAGGAAAAAGGACATCCATATGATGTTGGAGTTCATCTTTTAGAAGTTTTTCTAACCTGTAAAAGAGGTTGAGGAGATCCTGGGTATTGATTGATAGGGCTGTTCGGGGTCTCTATGGGTGGTGGCGGATCGTGATTGTTGACAGCAGTGGCAATAAGGGTTCCCTCTGTTGAAATCTCTGTCGGGCAGTAGTCCATTCTTATATAAAGTGACGCTGATAGAGTGCTTGTTTCAGTGGTCTTATAATGATAAGACAGGAACTTGGACCAAAAACCTAACTTCCGAACTTTGGTTATGCGGACTCAAACCCTCAACGTTTGGAATGGCAGTTTGGGTCCACTCAACACTTTATTTTTTATCCTAATTTGATGCATTCTAATATTAAAAAGGAAGTTGTTCAACTATGTTGATTCCCACTCTTCCACTACATTATGTTGCAAGGACTCTATTTTGGGCTGAGCACCATCCGATTGTACAGACTGCTAAAAGCCGCCACCCTGTTTTTTCCTACACAATGACTAGGGAGCTGCTGGATAATATACTAGGGGGCTGCGGGCTATATACTAGGGGGCAGGGGCGGCTATATCACTAGAGTGCAAGGAATGGCTCTATACTAGGGGGCTACTCTATATACTAGGGACGGCACTGGCTATTATATTAGTGGGCTGGCACTGGGCTAAATGGTTAGTGTGCCTGCTTCCTATCGATTAGGGGGCTGGCACTGACTAATATACGAGGGCAGGCACTGGCTCATGCTAGGAGTTGCTTGCTATATACTAGGACTGCTGTCTCTATTAGAGGGCACTGTGCTGGCTGTTTACTAAGGGGAAGGCACTGGCTATATACTAGGGGGAAAGCAACTGGATATCTACATGGGGGCTGGCACCGGCTATAAGTAGGGGCTGCTGGTATATCTAGGGGGAGCCACTGGTTTATAAAAATGGGCAGGAACTGGCTATAAAAAGAGGCAGGGGCTGGATCTATACTAGGGGGCAGGGGCTGACGATATAGTAAGGAGGGTGCGGAATATAGTAGGGGGCACGCACTAGCTGTTATACTAGGGGGCTTGTGGCTGGCTAATACTATGGGCTGGCCTGGATTTATACTAGGGAGGCAGGGCAGGCTTCTCTATTACTAGGGTTGGCACTGCCTATATACCAGGGGCTGAAAGGCTATAACAAGGGAACAACGCACTGCCTCTGCTGGCCATTATACTAGGTTGGCAGGTGCTTGATATATACTAGGCAGGGGCTGGCTATATCCATGGGGGGATTGATGGTATATACTAGGGGACTGGCACTGGCTATATACTAGGTGGAAGGGGCTGGATAATACTAGGGAAGCTGCTGGCTATATACTGGGGAACATGGTGGCATATACTTGGTGGAGGCTGTGACCATGCATTCACACCCTAGGGCTTATACTCAAGTCAAAGGTTTTCCAAGTTTTTTTGTGTACATTAGTACCTTGCTTATACTAGAGTATATGCAGTAAGTAATATCTGTATGGAATAGATGATTAGGAAAGGTGTAGTGATATATAGCATTTGGTTTATTGGTTTATATAACGGCAGCATCTCCCAGTTTTGGATCATACAAACTTTTGTTAAAAGTTAATGGTTTTAGGACATTGAGAGTACAAAGCTGGAACGGCGTGCAGAGAGAGGATTTGAAAAAGCAAAAATCCTGATGGCAAAATAAGTTGTATTATTTATATACATGACAGTAATGGCAGATGGACAACACAAAAAAGGACTGAAATATAAATCTGGGTGAATCCGTAATATAATTGTATTCTGTAAAAGACATGAACAGATTGAATGCTTACTGGAATGTTCAGTGCATACATTTTAATTAGTGTTTTAGTTTTTGCTTTAATAAATGGTTATACATCAACTAAGTCTGGTATCTGACAATTGAATTGTTCGTTCTTGCTAAATACACTATTTTTGTTTACAAATGACATGGCAATGTTTGTCATTGTAATTGCAGTGTGCAAGGAAAATCACTAAAGAGAAAAATCGATGTCAGAATAGAAGAATTAAAGCGCAGGCAATAGATAATTTAAAAAAATGCACTATTAGAGCTGGAACATTGCAGCCCAGGCTTTTCAAATGGAGATGAGCTTCAAAAACAACATCCACAGCCTTGAAGGTCTGGCTGTCTTTGTTCATCTATCTGTATTGCATTGTAAATATGGATCAAGTTTCACCCATAGGTCATTGGACCACGTTGAATCCTTGCTATTTCCTTCTTTTGTTTTTTTTTGGGGGCCCACATAATGCTGACTGGGGTAATAGATAAGCTATGGATTTTTGCCCTAGGTTAAATACTTTGAGAGAACATGAAAAGGTTTATGCAAACCCCATATAGAAGCTTTTTGATGTGAGAAAAAAAGATATATCTAGTCATGACTGGTCTGAACCAATAAAGTGAAATTTCCCACAGGGCAAATGATCTAAAGAAATTGAGAAGGCTGCTCTGTTTTCACAGCTGTCTGATGATAAAAAAGCAGCAAAACTGCACAAAATATTGAAATGCTGCCAACATTTTAACTTCAACAGTAGTTTCAAGGGCACCACTGTAGTTGTACTCTGATATATGTGTGCCCTACGGATACAATATTCCGATTATTTAAAATTGACATATAATCCCCCATTGATTTCAACAATGACTATCACACAGCAATAAACGGTCTAAATGACAATTCCACTTAATTTAATAATGCAGCAACATCAGTAGAGGTAATTTTGTTAAATAACACAATTAGAATTACTAGGTTCTAAAAACAATAGTAAATTAATTTCTATATATATAAAAGGGAGGTGTAGAGGTACTGTACAGTACACACACTTTTTTATTATACATGAAGGAAAAAAAATTGGTAAGGCATATAAAAATTACTGCCAAACGAGGATAATAAATAAAACAAAACTGCAGTGTTGCTGTGGTACTATGGGTGATATGAGTACATTTATATGAAATTTTGCATCCGTGTTAGCGCATGCCAGCTGCCTTAAATGGGAAGGGGAAATAACCAAACAGAAAGTTCCCAACAAACAAACAGGATCCCATGGCCTATTTGTGGAAATAGTTTTCTTCAAGATGCTTAAAAAACTTTAGGAAGGAAAAATTTTAAGACCAGGGGATTGTGAGAAGAAATTCTAAAGCATTTTGGACTGTTTCTGAAACTAGATTGAAAATTGCTGGTATGCCGTTTTGCTGCGTTATGACTCCAATAGATTTAGAGGTGGTAGATTTCAGCATAGTGTAAGGAATTTAACTGCTTGTCAGGGGAGATTCTGGAGGACAGGGCATGTAAAAATCTCCATATAATTTGTGGGTTTCCATTCCGCAAGCAAATTTCGCATGATGGGGTGGGGCAGGGACATGAACGTCCAAAAACCCACCGCTTTATTATTTAAGTCTCTGACATAAAACTGGTGAAGACATCTAGCATGAAATCCTGCCAAGGTACCGGTGGAGTGGAGCACACGAGCCGAAACCTCTTAGTAAATCTGGCATGCAGTACGTTGTGTGTTGGCAATGTAAGGCTGGTATTACCAGTTCTTAACATTAACTTCAAATCATAATTCTAAATAAATAATTAATTAAATTTAAATCTGCCGCATTAATTTGACTAATTCTGACAGCAATGGGAATGAATTCGTGTAACTCCACTACATTGTCATATGTAAATCAAGCAGGTTAATGAGTTGGTTTCTAGGTAGCTAACTCACAGTCAAAATGGTCCATTTGTCACAGCCATCTGTGGGTATATGAATTTATTTATAGCAGTGTACATTAAAATTTTATCAATTAGAAAAATTTGCAGCTTACATCTTGGCTTAGTATCACTGCTTCCCATGATGTCATTGGGGAGTAGTGACTATCTGTTGACCATGACAAGCTTAGGTTTTGTAAGACTTAGGCTGTATAGTTTCTGATCATTTTGTTATTACTGGCAATTGTTAATACATGATCAGATAAAATCCACATGTAGATGGAAAAAACAAGTACCCTAGGTGGTCTGAAAAAATAGTAAGAAAAAATTAAAGAAAATGAAAAAGGAAAAATAAAAAACGGAAAACAAATTCAAAAACTCCCCTAGATTAGGATTTATAAGAAAATAAATAACAGTAAAAATCAATAAAAATTTGCTGTGTCCCCAAATCCGTTAATAAAAGCAGAAATTCG
This sequence comes from Engystomops pustulosus, assembly GCA_019512145.1. Taxonomy (NCBI): domain Eukaryota; kingdom Metazoa; phylum Chordata; class Amphibia; order Anura; family Leptodactylidae; genus Engystomops; species Engystomops pustulosus. The sequence goes on along the minus strand of CM033642.1, from coordinate 181,732,134 downwards.
AATACTACAAGGGAACATGTCACAGTTCCTCCAGATGCATTCAGAAGCAAGTAGGCACCATGGGACATTGGACAGGTTTAATAGTTCCATGAGTAAAAATGGAATAATTACTTGAAAAGCATGGGCAAAGTTTATGTTTACCATGTGATATTTACCTTTTATTTCCTTGTATATTTTCTTTGTTTGGTGGTGTCTATGGGGTCTCCCATAGAGAAGCTAAAAGGATCACAACTAAAATCAACCCCCAAAATTAAGTGTACTCCAAGCGGACGACCAACACTTGGACTTCGAACATTTTAAGATCCAACTCAGAGAACTTTTATGTTGAATATGTCAACTTCTTAGTATACCAAGCTTTTATATTTGTTAGAGAATTGGTCAGAACGATTACCAAAAGAGTCCTTGGAGGATCATTACATCTTAAACAACTGCTCTATTTAGGGGTCCTTTTTGGGTTGTATGCTTTATATTGGTTAAGAAAAAGTAAAAAAAAAAATGTACAGTAGGCCCAGAGACTACTATAGGTGGAACATTATTACAGCACAGAACATTATGTGATCAATGTACATCAGCCTTATATAATTCAGTGGGTTTATATGTAATAAAAATTCCTTACAAGCATGGATTAATTGGTATCTTCTTTTTCAGGTTTCATTGTAACAAATAAATGATCTTTTTAATGAAATTGTCTGAAGAAAATAAATCGCATGACCTACAGAGAGACAAAGTGAAAACCCCTTTGTGCCTCTATGGTCTGTTGGTTCTGGTAGAACAAACTAGTCTATTTATTACACATTGAACACAGCTCTGTTGTGACAGTTGAAGATAAAGGGAATTGAAAGTGACATCTAAGGAGATCTGGGTGTTCATGTGCATCACCAGTTTATTTTTGAGCTTTTGAAAGTCTTGCCTTGCAGGCTGAAAATCTACAACCTTTGCTGGTGACCTGGGCGATGTTAAAGGGTTGGTTCTTTTATTGATTTGTAAAGTGAAGACGTGGGGGTAAATTTGTAGTATGATTGTGATTCCCAAGAGGTTGAAGAGTCTGTATTTTTTTTTTCCTGACTGATTTGTTCAATCCTTAAATAGAAAGTAGGATTATGCTTCCATAATGTGTGCGTTTGCTGCTCTCCCCATTTATAGCCTTGTAATGTCTTGCTGTGTTTTATAGGGAATTAGGTTTGGAATTACATGTAGCCGCAAATCTAAATTAAAACAAATAGGTTTTTAACAAAAAAGGATTCTGAAAAGTAAAAAATAACAGAATACCGTTAATGGAAAGGCATTCTTCAGCTTATTAATATATAAAACACATCATTTGACGCCACAAGGAATATGAAAAAGGAGGAATTAACAGGAATAATGAGTATTTGCGTTCTCAAATGGGAATTGACCCACTCAGAAGTTAAATTATTAATCAATTATAGCCTATTGTAAGTATATACAGATAGGAAATTCAGAGCAAAGCTTTAGCGACAAAAAAAATGCACGAAAAGAGAGCATGACGTCTACCAATCTATCCTACTACTAATAGGCTTTAATATTACAGAATTGTATTCTTCGGCGATTTAAAATTTAGTTTAAAGACAGCGCTATATACCGTACAGTAGACATTATCATACAGTACTATAAAATACCAAGAATGGTAAATTACATTAGGCAAAATTCACATCTCCATGCAGGTTTTTCTTATAAAACTAACTGAAATTAAATTGAAACAAAAATACACTTTTATTCTAATGTATACATTATAATATCACGGCATTTTCATTTATTCAGTTATTATTGAATAAAAATCATTCCAGTGTTGTAATTTTTTGTGTTTTTCATATTGATATTTCACCTTAACGACCAGGCCTTTTATTTTTTGCATTCCATATTTCATCCTTACATTTCAAAAATCTATAAATTTTATATTTTCCAATAAAGGAATTATGTGTTGGTCTTGTTTTCATGCCTCAAAACTAATTGCGGCGTTGCCAAGTACTGGTTAGTATTCATGACTATCTATGGGAAACAGGAAAAAATTATTCCAAATGCAGGAATTGTGAAAAATGCATTTGCGCTATTTTCCTGAGGGGTTGGGTTTTAAGCTTTTTATGTGTTGCCCCAAATGGAACTCTCCTCTTATTCATTGGGTCGGTACTAGAGATGAGCGAGTATACTCGTCCGAGCTTGATGCCTCGTTCGCTATTAAGGTACTCGAGATGGCTAGTTGCTCGGCGAGGTTTCCCCGCGCGCGATTTCGAGCATTTAATTAAAAAACACACAGTTGAAGAACAATTGAAGAATAGAATAAACAACAGTGAAACAGGATCATGTAAAGTGAAAACGACAGTGAAGAATAGATTACAGATGTTCGGCAATCTGCCTTACTGGTCGGAAGATACGCGCGGAACTTGCCAGCAGTGAGGACATCAAGAGCGCAGGGAGACATCAAGCAGAAGGGGAGACATCGGGCAGGCACGGGGGGGAGAATCGGGCATCACGGGGGAGGACATCGGGCAGCACGGGGGAGATCATCGGCAGCACGTGGGAGACATAGGCAGCCGTGGGAGACATCGGGCCGCACGGGGAGAACGGGCAGAACGGGGGAGAATCGGGCAGCACGGGGAACAGCGGGCAGCACGGGGAGACATCGGGCGCAGGGGGCGAAATCGGGCCAGCACGGGGAGACATCGGGCAGCACGGGAGAGGAGGATTCAGTGGAGAAGAGGAGCGGGATCCGGACAGCGTCTCACCCCGACAAGTAAGCAATGTGCAATCTGTTAATCTATGCTTCACTTGTGTTTGTCACTGCGTTTGCACTTAAATGCTCCTGTGTCACTGTTTTGATTCGATTCTTCATGTTCTTCACATCTGATACTTGTCGGGAGAGAATATACGCGCGGAACAGGGAAGAATAGATTGAGATGTTTGCATACATATGATCTTATCAGAAGGAAAGGCTTTTCAATTAAGAACACATTTTATTCCTGAACCATGGTCCCCTTTGAAAAAATGCCGGTTCTCCCATTGAATTCCAATGTGGTCGTTATCGAGACGAGCCTCGAGCATCTGGAAAAAGTTTGTCTCCGAATAACGAGCACCGGCATTTTAGTGCTCGCTCATCTCTAGTCGGTACAATCATGGGGTACCAAATTTATACAGGTTATATTGTGCTTAAAAAAAAAATAAAACCTTCTATTATGAAAAAAAGGTTTATGAATTTTTGCCATCTTCTAATGCGAATAAAAATTCTTCAATTAAGAGATGAGCGAGTATACTCGTCCGAGCTTGATGCTCGTCGAGATAATTAAGGTCTCGAACGGCTCGTTGCTTAGGGCGAGTATTTCCCCTGCTCGAGATCGGAGCATTATTAAAACAAACACAGTGAAGAAACATGAAGAATAGAATAAAAACAGTGAAACACAGTGAACACAGAGTCATTAAGTGAAAAACACAGTGAAGAACACAGTGAAGAATAGATTACAGATGTTCGGCCAGCAATGCTTACTTGTCGAAGATACACGCGGAAGGCCAGCCCAGCAGGGAGACATCGCGCACCAGGGCGGACATTCGGGCGCAGCAGGGAGACATCGGGGCGCAGCAGAGAAAAATCGGGCGCAAGCAGAGACACTCGGGGCAGCAGTAGACCCATAGGCGCCAGCAGAGAAACATGGGCGCGCAGGGAGACATCGGGCGCAGCAGGCGGAGACATCGCAGCAGCAGGAGACACGGAAAGCCTGGGGGAGAAATCGGGCAGCAGGGAGACATGGGCAGCCGGGAGAAATCGGGGAGACTTCAGTGGAACAGAAGAGGAGCGGATCCGGGACAGGTATCCCGACAAGTAAGGCAAGATGTGCCGAACATCTGCAATCTATTCGTCCCTGTGTTTTCATTAAATGATCCTATGTTCACTGTTTTTATTCTAGATCACTGTTTCACATCTGCTAACTGGGTAGGGGTGGGGAGATAATATACGCGCAGAACAGTGGAAGAATAGATTGAGATGTTGCATACATCTGCTAACTATCAGAAGACATTCTTTTCAATTAAATAACACAGTTTATCCCGAAACCAGGGTCCCTTTGAAAAATGCTCGGGTCTCCCATTGACTTAAATGGGGCCGTATTCGAGACGAGCACGCGAGCATATGGAAAAGTTAGTATCGAATAAGAGCACGGCCGAGCATTTTGTGCTCGTCTCTCTATTTCTTAATCCTGTGGATACAGAGCTGGGTATAATATGTCATTTTTTGAACATATGAGCTAAACATTTCAATGCTAGTAGATTTGAAGACTGTAGGAACCTGTTGGACTTTTTTTTTTTAAATGTAAAATGGTGAATTCAGACATTGGGTGCCATTTTCATTAGGAATAATAGTTTAATTTTATAGACCGGAAATTTTGGGAGTGGTGATGGCCTTTACATGTTCTGATTTACTTTTCTATTTATTCTTAATCAGTCTAGCAATGGAGGAGAATGATGTGACTTTAAGTTTATTTATCTTTTAATTTTTTTAAGCTTATTTAAATTTCTTTTTTAATGGTTAGCCCCATAGTGTATATTAACCCCAGGGAGTCGCATGGGGGCACTGAAAAAGCCAATAATGGCAACACCCACACACTGGCGACAGAGGGTTAAATGGCGTGTTGGCAATGCAATATGCCAAGCAAAACACATTGCTGTAGGTAGATGGTGTCAGTCTGTAAGAATCCGATACTACATAACAGAATTGTGAAAAGTATGTAAAAGGCGATTTAAGAGTTACAAAGGGATGTCCAAGTCAGCAAAACTAATCATATGGTTTATATACCATGTTCCAATATACTTTTGTATCAATTCCTCATAGTTTTCTAAATCTCTGATTGTTTTCTGGTGTTTAAACAATTCTTGTGTATTTGTAGGAGATAGACTCTCGTGTAATGGGACCATGCAGGTGCAGAGCAGTTAGTATAACAGAAAGTAATTATAGCCATGGATATTAAAGGCTTGTTGATGCCTGTCCATCCAGACATGGACATTTCAATCCACTGGAAATGAGAAAGAAAGCCTCCATAGAAACTGCAAGTAAAATTGTTGAAGAATTGATAAATAAGTATCTTGGAAGGATTGGAAATTTTACTTACATAAAAACAGTACTCGTTATTGCTAAAAGTGGAACAACCCCTTTAGGGATTTAGACAGGTTTTCAGGCGATGATTTTGGCACTATTTTGTAGCGTAACTAAGTCAAACTACTGGAGGAGCAAAGTATAACAAAACAATTATGCCAGATTTATGATTCACCATCAGCATTTGATAAATGTGGTTGTGCAGCAGGTCTGCTAGCAATTATTATCATCTTAAGGATACTTTGATAAATCTGAGATTGTCTCCGAACCACTGCACCACGATGAAACACTGGAGGTACTGCGATCGACTCTTAGCTATACCAGCATTGCACCAGAAAGTTAGAATTTAGGCTAGGTCTACTCTACACACAGATATATCCTTAGGAAAACAAGGATTTTTCTAGCAAGGGCCTGGAACATTGGTGACAAGGGCCCTCTAGACATAGGCCCCTGTGCCTGTCAACCCACTCATTTAAGTGGTGTGTGGGGGGTAAACCTATGAAACACCGGGCTACAAAGTTTAATAATGTCCCCTCATTACTGTCGGGAAAAGAAAACGAGGCACAAGGGAAATCAATCGTCTCACCGATATGGGGGTAATTTGATCCGGAAATACTGGCGTCCATTATTGAGGGTGGTGTGACATGTGGCAGTTTCCTGATGTTAAAACAGGGGTGTGTCTCTACACCGGGATGTGGTCCCACCAGAAAAAATTCAGATGTGTGGGGTGCAGCAATAGATACGCCGATCGGATGTTGCAATTGGCGGCCGATTGATGCGCGGAATCGGGGGCGGGCGCGGGAGCCCAAAGATCTGACCAACCGCAAGTAATTGAAAAAACCAAGGTCGAGGGAACGCGCTTCGTACCCAGGATTAGATAGTGAATCCGGCGGACTTAGCGACGCAGCGACTGTGGACATCGGGCGCCACTCGGCATCGCGGCCGAGGGACTCTCGCGGCGAAAGCAGCGGCTGCGACCGACCGTCAAGTAAGTGCACAATCATCTCGCGTAGAGCAATCTCTCTACTACATGGGTTCTGCTGCATCCTTCCCCACGGTCTATCCATCTTCAGTGCTACTATTCTTGCCGAGGAAAATAGGCTCGAGAACTATGTGCTGAACCACGGCCGATACAAAAACATTGCTGGAATTCAAGGATTATACCACGACAATACTAATTGCCTTAGGCGTATAACAAGCGGGCAGCAGATTAACTCGGTACTAGAAGGGTACATGTTACCTTCACGGTGATCGATTCTGTTGGGGTAAAATAGGGATAAATATTAAGTAGATAAAAAGTTTATTTGCAAGGTAAGATTTTCCAGGTAGAAGTTAAAATAGAGTATGTAGCTCACATAGTTGCACAGAGGAGCTGATTGGCTAAGAATAAAAATATATCGATAAATAAATAAATAAATCCATCAATGTGTTAAGTACATTAGTGTGGTAAATACATAGGAAGGCAGAGCTATCGTACAGAAATGAATCAATCAGCACATTAATTGTGGAAAATATATATAAAAAAGGCAGAGCCAACGCTTACCTGTACCACGGGAGAAGCGTAGTTCTGTCCCTGTGGTTGACAGGAGGCTCAGGAACGCCAGGGTTAAAAAATGGATGGGAGGGGAGGAGCTCGCGCCAAGGGGAATGTTGGCGCGTGCGCTCTCTAGACAGAAACCAGTAATATGTCCTACGGCCAGTGTTTTTCCAATTATGTTATGATAGATTTATGTTCACTGTTGTTGTGGTAATGAAGTTGATCTGAAATCGTTTTTTGGGGATCTGTTGGTAGTTTTCTTTTGGAGGAGAAGGGTTCGAATTGTGTAAGTTTTTTTAGAACGTTCTAGTGCGAGTTGACAACTCCACTGGGAAATCCTTTGATCTTGAATCTGTTAGAGAGAATCTTTTTGTTCTATGAAGGTTTCGTTTCTGAAACAATTTTTTCGTAACGGCGGAATTGACTGAAGGGATATTACTTTTCCATTTAACAATGGTGATTGCTTTTGTAGTGCAAAAAGCTATTGGTGTCGACTGTTTTTAAATACTTTTTAGTTGGATTTCCCTCATTGTTTGTAATGTAGATCCAGGAATTCAATCTCAAGGTTAGAGTAGTTTGGGTGATGCTAGACCCCAATCGTTATTGTTGATGAAACTGACGAACGATTGGATGCTCCCGTTGGGCCGTCCAATCAGCAGGAGATCATCAATATACTTCGGTACAAGACAATATGTTTTTCCATTTGGGGTTGTTCTGATGAAATGGTTCTCAAACTCACCATATAGAGATTCGCGAAACTGGGGGCAAATCTAGTCCCCTCGCTGTTCCGGGTCGTGTCTATAGATCTTTTTTGAAAAGTGAAACATTTTGTGTAAGTATAAATTTTATAGCATCGAGAATAAAGAGTTTATGCTTCTTTGGCATGGTTGGGATCGCGGCTGAGGCACAGGTCAACTGTTTCGATACCTTTATCGTGGGGAATGTTTGAATAGAGTGCCGAGACATCAAGTGTGACCCAAAGGTATGTAGGTTTCCACTTGATGTCTTTAAGTGCGATAATGACACTTGTTGAGTCTCTTAAGTATGAGTCTAGGATTACCACATATTTCTGGAGGTGGATATCCACGTAGTGGGATAGATTGCAGGAGATTGAGGAAATGCCTGAAATAATGGGTCTTCCAGGCGGATTGAGGGGGTCTTTATGTACTTTTGGTAAGTGGTAGAATACAGGGGTGTTGGGGTTGTCAATTGTACTTTTGGTAAGTGGTAGAATACAGGGGTGTTGGGGTTGTCAATCCAGATGTAATCTCTTTCGCTTTTTGTTATTATTTTATTATTATATGCCTCATTGAGGAGGGTTTTTAATTCAAGGGAGTCATGGTTGATGGGGTTAGTGTTGATTTCTTTATAGTAGTCTACGTCTGAGAGTATTTTGAGGGCTTCTGTGATGTAGGTTGATCGATCCTGTATGACGATCCCTCCACCCTTGTCCGCACTGCGTATAGTAATCGACTCATTGGTCATAAGGTTCTTCAAGGCGCTTCTTTCTCCAACTGTCAGGTTATGAGATCGTTTGGTTTTGGAATTGATGGATCTAAATTCCTTTTCTACCAGTGACATAAAGGTTTCAATGTTGCTACCTCTATGATGCAGTGGGTAGAATGTGGATTTAGGTTTTAATCCACTGGGTTTGATGGGGGGGTCAATTGAGGTGGTGTCAATGTTGTCACCAGTCGAGATTGGTCGATCGGTCTGGTTCTCGGGTGGGTCGACATCACTTGTGGAGACTTCTTTGGGAGTTTTGTTGGGAAGGTTGAAATGTCTTGTAAGTGTTAGTTTTCTGATAAATGATTGTAAATCAATGAAGAGTTCCGGATGGGCACGATCGTTTTAAAAAACTATGCCAAAGGGAGACATTCTGGATCTTCAAGATTAACTGCCTCACCCCATACGGCCTCAACGAATCCCTTGAAAATCATTTCTAAATATACATCATTAACCAATTATTCATAAGATTACACATACTCCCTAACACTTGCGCTTCCACCTGTCCTTCAGAGATATTCATCTCCATACCTCTAGGACTTACCTAATCTTTTACCCCTCTCAACAATACCCCCAACCAACAACACCGGCTTCTATGATGTTTTAACACTATGGTTTAATATGTAACATCGGTGTCATATACAACATGCAACATTTGTTTAATATTTGTTTAATATTTGTATGTTATGGTATTCCTTTGTTGGTTGTTCTATGATTATTCCATGATGTAACATTATGTGATACCGACTTTCTTAACACCAATGTTTATATTTATGTCATATATAATATGCAACACATGATACATTTGTCTAATATCATGGTATTCTTTTATTATTTTATTCTTCCATACTCCTAATATTGAATAGACTTCCAGTTCTCCCACTGTCCTGCCACTATTATTTATTAATTACTACCTCGCAACTTTTTTAGATTCATCACTCAGTCACCATCCACAGTCATCCTTTTATACTCAGGTATCATCCACAATTTCTCCATTCCACTTCTATGTCTAACGGTGCCCGGCTTCCGCAACATACCCCGTTTCTGATAGATCGCTCACCACTCTTCACGCCGGCTCCTCTATGCCGCATGCTTTGCGCATGCTCCAAACCAAATATGTCGCCGCTGGTCCCGGCGGACATATTACTGGTTTCTGTCTAGAGAGCGCACGCGCCAACATTCCGGACATATTACTGGTTTCTGTCTAGAGAGCGCACGCGCCAACATTCCTCATTTCACTTGAGAAAGGAGTCCCTGATACTCCGAAACGCGTTGTGTCCCGAGATTACCAATAAATACTTTACCATATTTGACGTATCCGCTTGAACCTGAGTGTGCGCCACATCAGACAGTATTCAACCCACTGCATCCCTCTTCTTGACAGAGTTTGGCTAGTGGGGTATTATTACTTTGCATCCCTCTTCTTGACAGAGTTTGGCTAGTGGGGTATTATTACTTTGGTATAGGTCTTGAGGCCTATTCATATTTACCCTGTCCAATACCGGATTCAAAATGCAATTAAAGTCACCACACACGTAAATGGGATAGTCCTTCCTAGAAGCCAGGAAAGAGATCACCTTCCCAAATAAAGTTAGAGAAAATGGAGGGGAAATGTACACCAACATAAATGTACATACAACTTGAAATTTTCTGTGTAAAAATACATATCTGCCCCCTGTGTCCAGTTGTGAGGAATATACATCACATTCCCCCTTTTTATGAATGTTGTATTCACTGACTCCTCACTCAAATGCATTTCAATCAGGCATACTATGGCCAGCAGACAGGGTTGTATGATATCAAATATCTCCTAAGCCCCTAATATTCCATTTAATTATAGAAAACATATTTCATTAAAAAAAGGAGAAAGAAGGGAAAAAAAGCCCCTTCCCCCCCTTCCGGCCTCCCTCCCCTCTCCCTCATTAATGTAGCCAGATCCTCTTATGGTCCTCCCACCTGGTAAAGTCCCTTTGTCCCCCCCTCCATCCCTCTACGCTTTCCTCGTCCAATCTGGTACTTAAGTTCTAGTCCTTTTGTTTCTACCCATCTCATTCCCTCTTCTATATTGTCAAAAAAGAAGCATTTATCCTTATGTATTACCCTTAATTGGGCAGGGAATAATAAGGAGTAGTTGAGTCCTGTCTGTGTTAATCATTTTTTTAGATCATTTTTCTCTTCATCCTTGTTTGTTTTGAGTAGTCTGGGTAAGCAGTAGAGATGAGCGCGCACTAAAATGCTTGAAAGCTCGTTACTCGAGTCAAACTCTTTCCGATGATCGAGTGCTCGTTTCGAATAACGAACCCCATTGAAGTCAATGGGAGACTCGAGCATTTTTCAAGGGGACCAAGGCTCTGCACAGGGAAGCTTGGCCAAACACCTGGAAACCTCAGAAAATGATGGAAACACCATGGAAATGGACAGGAAACAGCAGGGGCAGCATGCATGGATGCCACTGAGGCTGACTAATCACACCATTATGCCAAAATTATGGGCAACAGCATGGCGAGTGACCGAGTGAGGTGAGATAGCATCTAAAACACCCAATAATTGACCCTGACACTATATGGGACGGCATGCGGTGGCAGCGGCGGCAGGCTAGAGAGTGGCATGGCGACATACCCAAAAATGGACTCATGCTTTAAACCAATTAAAAAAATTCCTTTTGGCATGGATAATGTGTAGCACTGTACGTATAAGTATTTGGCATGGTTATGGCTGCAGAGAGGAACCAAAGGAGGTGAGCAAGAAGCGCTGAAATGATTTCCTATGTGAACAAAAGGTTGACGGTATATTTAGTCGATAACACAGCGTGGAAGCCGTTAAACCAACCCAAAATTTTGCCGGACACAGCTCGTTTGCTAAAGACAAGACGTGTAGAGGCAGCTATGGAGACGACTTTTGGAGGCAGCTATGGAGACGACGTGTGGAGGTAGCAATGGAGACAACGTGTGGAGGCGACCCTGCCTCCCCAGTAGCCATACTGTCCTCACCCCCCTTCCCCCCACCAATAGACACACTGGGGGTCATTTACTAAGGGCCCGATTCGCGTTTTCCCGACGTGTTACCCGAATATTTCCGATTTGCGCCGATTGTACCTGAATTGCCCTGGGATTTTGGCGCACGCGATCGGATTGTGGCGCATCGGCGCTGGCATGCACGCGACGGAAATGGGGGGGCGTGGCCAAACGAAAACCCGACGGATTGGGAAAAAACGCCGCATTTAAGAAAAAAAATGTGTCGCGAAAATTACATATGGCCTGGCTGTATATGATGGATACGGTTGTAGCGTATGGCCTGGCTGTATATGATGGATTGTCTTGTGTGTTGAGGTGGACACTGTTATTTCTCAGGTAGGTTGTTCTGTCTGTTGGTTTATGGAATATTGTTGTGACTAAGCGTTGTTGTCTTTAATTTGTATGGTGGTGTCCAAAAAGTGCATCTCCTTATCTGAAAAGCTTAGTTTCAGATTGATGGTGGGGTGAAAGTTGTTGTAACCCTCATGGAATTGAAGCAGGGCCTCCTCATCTGCAGTCCAGATGGTCAGAAAGTCATGAAAAAAACGGAGGTAGATCATGGGGGTCATTTACTAAGGGCCTGATTCGCGTTTTTGCGAGGGGTTAACCGAATTTTTTCGTTTTGTGGCGATTTTCCCTGTATTGCCCCAGGATTTCGGCGCATGCGATCAGATTGTGGCGCATCGGCGCCGGCATACACGCGACGGAAGTTGGGGGATGTGGCCGTACGAAAACCCGATGGATTCGGAGAAACCGCCGCATTTAAATAAAACAAAAGTGTTGCTGGACACGCACTTACCTTCACCCGGCAATGGATCGTGCACTCCGGCGGGCCTCGGTGGACTTCAGCACAGCAGCGACACCTGGTGGACATTGGAGGAACTACCTTAGTGAATCGCCGGAAGACCCGAATCCACTGCAGAGAACGCGCCGCTGGATCGCGAATGGACCGGGTAAGTAAATCTGCCCCCATGTGTTTTATGGTCCATGTACATAGATCTGCACCTTCCCGTTCAGCCATTACAGATTGGCATACTGTGGTGCACACCTCAAACCCATTGATGTTGCCATACACTGTAGGGACAGATCCTCTCCAAATGAGAAATAGTTGTGGGTGAGCCCTGGGATGGAACCATGGGGTTTTTTTGGGATGAGAAGTTATACCTTGTGCTGGAAGTCAGTTGAGAACTTCTTGGTCATGTCAATGAGTTGTTTCTTGTAGGCTGTGTATACTATCTGTAAATATGGCCAGGGGGAGGGGGACTAATACAACTCAAATCCCCCAACTTCCCTCCAGCCTCATCCCAATTAGACTAAAGTGTTATCTAACACTACAAAGGCTGCAGAGGAACTCTGGCTCGGCAGGGGCCGGGCTTCAAAGCATTTCCCCAGTTGCGGCGACTCTCAGGCTTCCCTCCAATTTTTAAACAGGAGACAATGGGGGTCATTTACTAAGGGCCCGATTCGCGTTTTCCCGACGTGTTACCCGAATATTTCCGATTTGCGCCGATTGTACCTGAATTGCCCCGGGATTTTGGCGCACGCGATCGGATTGTGGCGCATCGGCGCCGCCATGCGCGCGGCGGAAATCGGGGGACGTGGCCGAACGAAAACCCGACGGATTCGGAAAAACCGCCGCATTTAATAACCGAAAATGTGTCGCTTGGGAAGCGCTTACCTTCACCTGGTCCAGCTCGGTGAATTCCGGCACGTTCAGATGATTTTCAGCGCAGCAGCGCTACCTGGTGGACGGCGGAGGAACTACCTTCATAAATCCCGGCCGGACCCGAATCCTGTGCAGAGAACGCGCCGCTGGATCGCGAATGGGCCGGGTAAGTAAATCTGCCCAAATGAGTTCATAATGAGTCACTATGCTGGTTATGGAGTTATGATCCATCTCAGCCCGGGGGAAGCTACATTTTTTGATTGTTTATTGTCAGAGGATCATAGTACCCAATTCCCAAGGCTCTATCATCCTTGGGTCCAGATGTATAAATATCTCGGGATAGGACTATTGCAAATGGGTCAGGTTTGGTATCAATGTGATCCAGAGATTCTTCAGCCTTGAGAAGCTATGACTTCTCCAAGGTTCTGGGTATAATACCAGGTAGGAGGGACCCATGACCCCTCCTGGAGGTTGGCTGCTGAGGTGTTGTCTGGAATGATATAATCAGCACCTCTGATGCTCCTGTCTTTTGTTTGGGAACAATTTACATCAAGTTCATTGGAGATCTTAGGTGTGGACTATCCATTTTCAATCTAGGCAAAATACAAGTTAACTAACTACTGAATGATTGATACTTGAGGGCTACCTTTATCTGTTGTTACTATGCTGACGTATATATTGTTGTGTGTATTGTTGTCTAGTGTGCCCTTAGTGGCAATTACATATAAAATTAACCTGTGTTGCTCTTTTATCTCATCCATGGCATCCCATCTGTGTCTCGGTTATAACACGCTACAGGGTTGGCTCCTTGACCTATAGATCCGGTTAGGGGACCGGGTTTATAGTAACGAAGAACTGTGGACAGCTTCTGGGTTTGATAAGATTCAGTTTCATGAGGCCTGCTGAAAGGGGTCTTTAGCCATCAGGGTGTGATTATTGTATGCTGTGCCATGATCGGAGTTAGTGGACAACTTTAAATTCACTTCCTGAGTCTCTCAGCACTCATGCATTGGGGAGTGCCTACAAAGGATAATTTTAAGGACCTTGCGTACCCTTCAGATTTACAGATGGTTCTTTTGGTCCAGGTGTGCCTAGATAAAAAATAGCTACTGGGGCTGTTACACCCCTCACCCACGCTGGTGTCAGGGCAGTGTTACACTACAGACGGTCCCATCTGCGGAGTGAGAAGACCCCTTATAGAAATTACAGCATATGGGCAGTGGTGGTAGATGTCACCTTCATAATTATACTACAATTAATTTTCTGTTGACTAGTGGTTAAAGGGACTACAAAACCCCTTTTAAAGGTGGCCCTTGTTTATAACCAGTCAGAAATGTTGGTGGGCTGTGATGTTCTGTAAACTTCTCCAGATTTTTTCACGTAGTTGGTTCCATTGAACAATACTGTGAAGAAAGGCCCTCGTCGTGCGCCGATCCTCGGATCCAACGAGTGATCAGAAAAGAAAGGAATGACATGTAAGACGAAAGGCGCGGGCTGTGAGCATGCAGATACTTAAGGGACCTTGGAGACCATTTTAGCACCCCCAGTTCCCGAAGAGCATAGTACATTACAATGCCGTCAAAGTGTTTTGGATACAAAAACAGGTTTTACAGAAAAAAAGACATGGTATATAGTACATTTCAATGCCATGTGCTTGTGACTAGCACTTGGTCCCTGGGTAGTCATGGTATGAGTCATACCATGAGTCAGACCTCCACCTGTTTGTCCGGAAAGTGAGGTGGAAGAAACATTTTAAACATGTCAACTTGCGTAGATGTCCAGAATTAGGGATAGATTTGGAAGATTTAGACAGTTTGGAGGATCTAGAATTTCTAGAAAAGATGGCTAATAATAAATAATAAATCCCTTATTTTAAAACCCTCTGATAAGGGTGGAAATATTGTCCTAATGGACGCCCCGGACTATCGTACTATGTGCCTGAAAATCTTACAGGACAGGGACTTCTATGAAGTATTGAAAGATGACCCAACTTATGATTATAGAGACACCCTGGAGAAGGTATTAAAACAAGCCAGAAGAGAACAGCTGATAGATGAGAAAGAGTTTAAATTTCTATTTCCCAATTGTCCGCAAGTGGCGACCTTTTATGGACTACCAAAAGTCCATAAGGGTTATCATCCATTAAAATGTAGACCTATTGTCTCTGGGGTCGATAGACTCTCTCAAAATATAGGGATCTACATTGATCAGATTCTATGGGGATTTGTGTCTGCCATACCTTCCTTTACACGTGATACTACCGACCTTTTGAATAAGATAGAAGACATACAACTGGGAGAAAATATGTGGCTAGCAAGCATCGACGTGGATGCGTTGTATAGTTCGATACCACACGATGCGGGCCTACATGCCATTTCATGTTTCTTGGACACTCGTTCAAGGTTCTATATGAAACATAACCAATTTGTGGTGGACCTTATGGAATTTGTGCTTACACACAATTATTTTGTTTTCGACTCTAAGTTCTACCACCAGCTCAGGGGCACGGCAATGGGGAGCCCATGCGCCCCCACATACGCCAATTTGCTCCTGGGCTGGTGGGAGGACAAGGTCGTGTTTTCAGAGGATGCGATACGGTGGACAGAACACATTGTGTTCTGGACACAATATATTGACGACGTATTTTTGATTTGGTCTGGGACCTGTGGGGATTTCACAAATTTTATGAAGTATCTCAATGTAAATGAAATAGGGCTAAAGTTTACGTCAGAGATTCACAAGACAAGTATACCTTTTTTGGACATCCTCATAAGTAGAACAGAAAACAACACTATTTCTACCACATTGTTCCATAAAAAAACAGCGGGTAATAGCCTCCTACATTGGAGGAGTTTCCACCCTTTAGCCCTTTGGAGGGGAATTCCTAAGGGCCAATTTCTAAGAACAATGCGAAACTGTTCGAGCGAGGCCTCATATATGGAGGAATCTTCTAAACTAAGTGAGAGATTCCGGTCACGTGGATACCCCTGCAATGTCATCCAAAAAGCACAAGATGAAGCATCTAAAACTCCCAGACTACCTTTACTAACCCCCAAAATAAGAACAAGTGACCAGACTATGAGAATTATTGGGACCTTCGATGTTGGACATGAAGAGGTAAGGCACATTTTTGATAAATACTGGGTCTTACTCTCAACAGACCTTGATTTGAAGGACATCCTCCCAGAGAGACCTGCAATTACGTATCGGAGGGGTAGAAATATCCGGGATAGGATTATCAGGAGTCATTTTACCCCCCCATCATCACAAGGCACCTGGTTGACAAATAGACAGGTAGGGACATTCAAATGTGGAAAATGTAAGGCATGCATGTGGGTAAGAAGATGCTCCACTTTTCAGGACACCAACTCAGGAAGGATCTTTAAAGCTAGAGACTTCGCGAACTGTTGCACTCCCCAGGTGGTATATCTTTGTACATGCGAATGCGGTATGAGATATGTGGGAAAAACAATAAGAGAATTCAAAACCCGCATTTTAGAACATATAGGAGATATATCTAATACACGCAATAAACCCTTGGCAAGACATGTAATTGACCACCATGGTGGGAATAGTAGATGCATCGACTTTTTAGTACTGTATGTTGTACCTATGTCTATACGTAGAGGAGACTGCGATAGAAAATTACTGCAAAAAGAACCGGAATGGATTTACCGCCTTAAGACTGTCTCTCCTATGGGACTTAACGAACAATTGACGTATGCTGCATTCATATAAACATATTGTTGTTCCTCTTTTTCTTTTCTTTCCCTTTCTCTTTGGGGGAATTATCTGCATAGATCGCATGGCAATCATTTGAGGCACTATATTGGCCAAATAGTGCCTTCCCCAATAAGTCATAAAATTCCCTAAAATCTGAATATTGTTTACCTCCCCCCTCCTTGCCCCTCTTTTTCTTTATCTCCCAACCTTTATATTAGTTGTTCTGGTATGTACCCAACCAAAATATATTGTATTGCTTGGGGGGAATCCTCCATGGTCCACCCTAAGTCCTGGGGGTATCTGAGTACTGGGAGACAGAATTAGTCCCCGGGAAAGGCGACTGCTATAGGTGAAGTCAGGTGGTCTAGGGATTGGTTCTTCCTCAACCATATATGCAATTCACAGGGTACAAGACTCATAAAAACAACATTTCTTTAATTATGATCATTGTAAATAATTACTTGTGTATAATCCTCTTATAAGTAAAGATATTATCATGTAACTAGTCATCATAGATGCGCATATGCTGCAATAATCTTAGGATATACGCACATCTTAGGATATGCGGGTTCACACATGCGCAATAGCAACTTATACACGCCAAGAGGAGACACTTTATAAGGAGATCGCTAAGTGGGGGGAAGGCCACGTCCAATAATCGTGCCCAGGCGTTGACTACATGCAAGCTAAGTATCCTGTCACCCTTTATGTTTTTGGTGTTACTACAAAGATTTTAATGTAACACTATTTGGG